>JADANM010005989.1:2361406-2446093 GCA_026213755.1 Eurema hecabe | reverse complement strand
ATTCTGTTGAGCTAATTATATTTGGTAAACGCTTATTTCGTACATGATAATTACATGTTCTGCATGCATACATTAATGCTATGAATTAACTAAGTTCCAAACTTGAGAATTTAAAGTAGGATACAAGCAAAGGATGCAACTTGCCTAAGTCCCGATTATTATTCTGTGGAAGACACGGATTATGGGATGCGGTAAACATTGAACTCTCTTACATCGTATTAAAATATGATGGGGCGGTTTCACAGCGATGGTGAGAGTAGTTATAATATTAACTCCTAGTCAGTCATAGCCGAAGAATTATTTATTCTCTGGATTTGTTAAAACCAAAAATACAATGGTCAATGTTAAATTGTACCTTTAGTTTTAGAATTAAAGTGTAGATTACTATGTCCCATTCGGAGCGTCAAATAATTGGTATTATTATCTAGTTTCAGTTGCAGCACATTTCGTTCCATGACTTACCTTCAATTAATTAACTTAACGTTAGACAAAAAAAGTTGTAGAAAATATAATAAGAACGGTTATGATTCCATGAAAAAATAATATAAAGTTTTTAATTATATTCTAGTTGCAACGTTCCCGTTAACAAATACTTAAATATACTTTAATTTCGCGCAAAAATTACCCGAGAACAGCTATGAAAACCCAAATCTTAATATTCTTGCAAAGTAAATGTTAGCTGATTACTTACTGAACAAAGGTAAATGTTGGCTTTAGCTTTAATTCGTAGTCTTTTATATATTTTTTTCTAACATAATAGCAGATTTTAAGCTCAATAAGACTTTAAATTTACTTACTAGTATTTGCACACAGTAATATTACTAAGTATAGGTGAAATGCGTTTATTATGCATATTATATTAATATTTAAATAAGTCAATATAGACTATTTATAAAACTTTGAAAAGAACAGAACTCATAAAACTAATGGCTTGCTTAAAATATTAATCTTTTTCGTTCATATTTATGTGTAAAAATATATATGGGAGACCTAATAAATGGTTTTAGCATTCTGACTTCTGTATATTGTACGACCTATATTATACGTTAATGAAATCACACGTAACATTATAACTTTGTTGAACATAAACGTTAAATTCGCATTGTTTTTGTAATTTTAATTTATTAAATTGCTACGTTTTGATTTTTAATATGTGTAGATTGCTTAAAAACTAGTTACGTCAACGTTGAACTAGACAGCCGAGAATCTCGAACAGTTTAAAATTTCGTAACAAAATAGTGCTCCCTCTATCTTCGCAACATGTTCCTATAAGAAATAACTTGACTTGTTTCAAGACATCGCAATAAGCTGAACTCTCCCGACATCCATAACGCGGGCGTCAGCTGCACTTTTCTGCATGTCTTCTTGTCAGATATTACATGTTATATTAGTGGATATATTAACTGTCACTTTACGTGTGCTTTTAGCAGTTTTCAGGACTTATTTAAACGTTTACAAACTCTAGTAAACATAGTTGTTTGAAGTTTATTAGAACAATACATTCTCCATGATTATAGAGGAGTTTAAAAACGGCGGAAGTATTACAATCTTTTTAATTAACAGTAAAAAAAACACAATCGTAATAAAGGTATTGTTAAATTGAAAATCCATTATAAATTAGGATCTTGTTTAAGATTGATTATTTGAATTTTGAATAAGTTATAAATATAAGGATAATCAATTAGTACCTTCAGACCTCATCTCAAACCATCTGGTTTTGGAAACTAAAAGTAATATATATCGCCGTGAAATGTTTCAAAACTTTTCAATTGACTACCGAAGGGACTTTCTAGGGTAAATATAAGTTGGTCTTTAGAAAAATCTTTGTATTCGTCCCTTGTATCTCTTGTATATTTATTCGTTGTATATACAAAGGAACAAATTGAAATCTATCCTTTTATCAACTTTTAAATGAGCTTAACATTTCTGTTGTCATCTTTTCGTATCCTTATACAAACTTAAATTGGAAAATGTCAACGTTTTATTTCCAGAGAACAATTTAGTTTAAAGAATAAATGTTTTGCTTTATTTATGAATTATGTTATAGTAAGAAAAAAAGACAATTTAATAAATGAATCTTATGTCATTCCTATGCGAATTATGAATGCAATTTAACATTTTGCGCATTTCATTGTACGTTGACGCACTGTCGTTTTATGGAACAGCCTACCATCAGCTGTCTTTCCTATTGATTTTGACCTACAATCGTTCAAGAAGAGAGCATACTCCGTCCTTAAATCAAGGCCGGCAACACGTTCGTGAGACCCTCTCGAGCGTTCATGGGCGGAGGTGGTTACCTATAGTCAAGTACCCCTCCTGCTCGTTTGCCCGCTTTACAATAAAAAAAAATTTCAATTGTGTAAAATTTTAAACACTATTCGTATTATTTATAAACTAAAAATAACAATCTAGCTCAGTGTCATTACTAAAAAAACATGGAACATGAAAGATCAATATAACAGTACAATAGAAAAAAAGCAACGGGATTGGCGTATTTTCTTTCCGTGACTTTTGATAAATTGTTCGCTTTAAATGTTCACGAAAAATTATTCATAAGATAATTTGTTCCGTCAGGCCCTTACCCTTATCTGTCAGTTAGAAAATGTTTAATAAGTTAACTTTGAATTGAATACAAATTTCAAATATTAGAAATAAGCCAACTTAATCAACTTCTAAAAGATTCTTTACTAGAATGCTTGTAAAATATTACCTTTTTTATATAAATGAGTTTGAAGTCCCAATAGTATAGTCTTCATTTAACCCAAATATAAATATTTATAGTATATATTATAATCTGTTAGTGGCTTAGCAAAGGGCTTCGTAAATATTATTTTAAGACACCGCCTAAATCACGCTGTATACATTCAATTTATCCTAATATATTTTACACCGAAAGTCTTTTAACTCGCGTGATTATTTATTAAAGGCTCTCACATCCCTTTCAGAGGGAAGGAGAAACCCGAATCACATTCCAGCATCAAATCATTATTAGATTGTAAAGATCCCTTGCAAAATAAACAATTCAAAGTTTTATACCAAACGCGCTAACAAGCGTCCTACTTATAGGCGGTCCCGTTATTGTTTAGCTTTCGTTAGATTTATTATTTGCTTTACATTAAACTATAATGCTGGAACTATAACATAAGTATACATCTCTATAATACTGTTTCTACGTATGATTTAAAACAACTATTGCACTTAATAAATAATGATGGATATTGATTCGGTTCTTATTGAAACAATGAAACATCGCTATAACTTTAGATGTGAATCCATACAAATATATTAATAGCACGAAGGGCTCGATTGGATTAAATGTACTGTGAATATCTGTGAGTAGATGAACCCTTTTAAATTAAAATGATTGCGTACCCGTATGTTTATTCAACATTAATAACGTTTGCTTATTTTAATATAGAATATAATGTATGAACCATTAGATATCGGATGTTTGTTTGAGCTCTAACCAAAAGCTACATAGTAAATTTGGTGATGTAATATTAATGATTAATGTCTTTAAGTATAATTTTCAATGCCTAAAATTAAATGGACTAACATTATATGATTAGATGATAGGGAAATTTTTGCTTTGCATTACGGATAGGAAATAAAAAAGTTTGCAAGGGTTTTTTAGAAATTTTGGTAGTAAGGAATACGACATAACCCGTAGTTTTCATTCTCACAGTTTAAAGCCATGTGAGGATTTCCCCGATCGAAATAAATATCATAACAAAACACAAAGATGTTGACATATACTAAATCGCCTTCCCTTATATGAAAGCAAAGCAGCTGATCACATTTTTGGACAGTTTCAGCACTTTTGATCAACGACAATGAGTACTTAAGACAAGATAAATGAAGTAACACGTAGCTTGACAATGGCGGTGTTGTGCAAGTCAGCAAGCCTCGCCTTCGAGCCCGAGTCAGCTGTTTAATCGGAGATTGTGGAAAGTATGCAAAGCCTGTACATTGCGGGAGCTAACAAGGCATTAACTTTGCAACGACTAGCATTTACAGTACGGCTAAATTGTTTTAATTTTGTATGAGATTAGGATTTAAGGGACACCTTTGTAAACGAAAATTGTTGGTTCAGATAGGAATAATTTATAAAAAACTATTATTAGCTCTATTTAAAAACAAATAATAAATAATGAATTGAAACAAAATGCAATCGTTAAATTACTGTCTATGCTGTTTAACCCATAAAATATTATAACAGTTCCTTTTATCGTGTCTTCCTTGTGAAGGTTAAATCCTTCAGGAAACTTAAAAAAATTGAAAAGGATTATTTTCATTCACACTGATCCGTTTCGCCGTGTTCCCACGTAAAGGATGGAATTGAATGAATTGAAATATTTCTCTTCTATTCAATGAGATTCGTTTCAATTCGCACTCGAGGTAATCTGAATAGTGATGCCTGTAACTGAACCTTACATTTCGATCCGATTTAAAATTATTTGTTTTATGTTTATTTACTCTGATAAAATATGGTAAAGCTAGCGTATTTTGCATATGGTCGGATTATTAAAATATCAATTTAATTTCATATTTCCTTTACGTCATGATTGCTACATTTAATGTTATCTTTTAGAAAAACAAATAACATATTAACTATTAATAATTTTTAATAATAATTGCAGCTATTTGAAACAAACTGTTTATGTGTAATTCTTTATACTTTTCATGAGATCTTGAATTTTTTTTTCAATAAATAAAATAATTTCCAAGTCAGTTCAAGGGAATCAATGGTGAATAATAATATACTTACAAAAAAATAAACATGATGTAGCTGTGATATCACGTAGTCTTTATATGATCTATAAGACCTTCACGATCTGGCTTTTATCAAGAATTCTACTTTTGTGAAGGATTTATTAAGGGCATTCTAAGTGACGATAAAAGAGCAAGCCTTTCTTCCTTGTAAGTACTTTGCTCAAGTAGGTACTATACACTTTCGTATGTAGGTATCATATAGAGAGTGTATAGAAAAGTAATGCCTCAATGCGGGTTCCTTTACTTATCCTTACTAATGGTGTAAATGTGAAATATTGTGTCGATGTATATATAATGTATGATTTCGTGGATGCGTTGATTCGTTTTTATCCCAATATTATCATGATAACGGAATCTACACGGCTCAACCGCCGGGCGCGACAAGAAATTCTATCATTCATCATTCATCTAACAAGAAATCATTTATAAAAATCAATAACTTACTGGTACTTTTTGAAGTCTATTTTGTACACAGCAAAAATGCTTTGCCTATGATAGTAAGTGCATATAAGACTACTGAAACTAATATATCGATTAATTATTAACTCAGAAATTGGCCATTCAATACGATTGTTTCAGCATTATTTATTGGCTATCACTAAAATATTATTGTGGCAACTATGGAAATTGTTTATTTATTCATATTGTTGATTGCGTTGCTGTCATACGTGGCAAATGATAACATATTAGGTTAGATAATAACATTGTTTTGCTATTAATAGAAAGGTTATAAAATTAAACGCGTTTTAACTACACAATCAAATTGAAACGTAAAATATAATAAGAAGAGTAAATATTTTAGTAAATTTATTTTTATTATTTAAAAGGACTTATTTTAATTAATACCTGGAATCCGTTAATTTGTAAAGATGCTTCGAATTATAATATCTACCTACAAATTAAGTTGTACATTAAATACAACATAACTAAAAACTGTTTGTCACAACATTCAAGGAAAAGACTCCCGGTTATTTAAGAAGCAAATTAGGGTCGATGTAGATTGCTCAAAGCAACTGGAATCGCGAAATGAAATGAATCAACTTTGAAAGACACGCAAAGTTTACGAACGTCCTATGGGCTTTGAGTGTTGCCAATTTGGAGAGATCGGGACGAAATAGAAAGTTTTTTCTTTTTGGCATTAGAAACAGTGAAGTTTACTACGGAAAGTCAAATTAAGCGCCACGGGTTAGAGATTCGCGATACGAATAACGAAGTGGGGATACGAAGTAGCTGTTAGAAGGATGATTTACTTCGTTTTATTTACTATAGAAAGCCGGTAACTGCTTAGGTACGTTTCTCATTACAGTTTCACATATTAAATTAATATGTATCATCGCTTCGTCCTTACTCAATTATATACTCGTAAATACGAAAACTCAATCTATGTATGTCCTATAATCATGGCACGCTTAAACTGAACCCATTTTAACGTAATTTCATAGATACGGTCTTCAGCTTGTGTAAGGATAGGAAAGAATAATTTGTTTGATATGACGTCATTATGTTATAATTAGATGTAAATAAACATTATTTTTTAACCATTTTAATGTGATATTATACAGAGGAAGAAAAAACGCAAAAACACTGGTAAAACATGTCTCTGGGATATTGACTGATTTTAATTAACGTTGAAAATTATTAAATATCAATGATTTAACAAAAGTCATAATATGGTATCCGTTGCAAATACGCCAAAGAGTATTATTGATGTGTAAGTAGGTAGAACCTTGCTTTGATGCGAGTTTAGTATGCAGGAACAAGACCCAATAAGTGTGCTTAATACAATATTCATCGTATCACCTATTTCGCATCAGTTTTCTGCATGATTTGGTTTGCGCGCAAGTTATTCATTTATGTAAAGGGTAAAGCATGCATTAATGCGAACGGAGATAAAAATATTATAATATATGGACTTTAGTCGTTTCATGTATAATAAATCCGAAAGAAACGGTTGCGGTTTCAATCATTCGTCTGATTAAGTAATTTCATAGGCAAGAAAACTTTAAAATACAAGTTCGTTGTTAAGGATGATAAAACCATGAAACAGTTGAGACGCATTAGCAGTTTAGATTGGAAAGGAGAATTTTAATTGGAAAGAAAATTAAGAATTGGAAAAAAAAATGAAATAGTGTCGTACGCGAGAAGTACCTTATATTTTTTTTTATTCTATGAAGTGGTGAGACGAGCTGGACGCCCTCCTGATGGTAAGAGAAACGCCAGCCCATAACCAATGTAGTGCTACCCAGAACTTTGTTCTGGGCAGGGGTGCACTACATCGACGCTCCCCACTTTGAGTCAAAAGATGTTAAGACTCATTAGCCCAGTAATCACTGTAGATAATCACTGTATATCTTATATTATTGTTGTAAGAATTCATAAAAGTGATAAAATATCCGCTTTTCTTACAGATACATCAAACATTTACTCCTCAATGACATTCTTAATCAATCCTTTCAAAAACATTACAAATGCAACTAATTTATTGTATTGTTTTAACATAATGCGCTTATGGGATCTGCGTCAATCGATATAAGGGGATTCAATATTATTATCGAGGAAATTGCTTATACGGATTGTCTTGGGAACACATGAACTCCGTACACTGGCCTTGTTTCCCCTGACCTGTCGAAGACACCGCTTAGCTATACTGTGTAGCTAATTTCTTGCTTAGATATATGTCGCATAGATCTATAGCACTTATAGCAGGGTAGTGGTATCTATACGAGGTAAATTTTCCAGTTAGATGTAGAAATTAGCTTTAAAAGTACTTTTTTAGTAAGATTGCCAATCCGCAAACAATATTTTTTTATAAAATAAGCTGTTTTAACACAAAAATTGATTGTGATACAATACTTTATAAATAAACGTGTACATAACAATGACTTGTACAAAAAACGTGTATAAATGTCAATGTTAAAGATAAATTTCGTCAGAAGACACTTTTCTTACATATTCCAACATGTTTTTAAATTTGTTTAAGAATGCAATGCTTGTACAAGAAACAAATAGATTTCATAACAGATATTGGAAATAGCAGATATTGGTTAGAAACCAACGATATATTTTGTTTCAATCTCAAAAATAAAACGTATATTTGAAATTTCTTCTTACGAAATGTTATTCACGTATGCCCTGCGGTATTATATATAATAAGATGAGCCTCTAGCAATCTTTACTACGAAATATCATAAAGAGAATGTATGTATTTTCTCATTATAAAATTATATCAAATCTATCAAAGGAAATGCTGAAATTTATTAAGAAAAGATTATTAGATATAGATTTCCTCATATTGATTCGCTAAAAGAGTTTTTTATTATTCAGAAATTGTAATAAACGTTCAATAATGGAACGGTCAAACAGTTCTTTTTGAATAGGTATTTAGGAAAAAAATGCTAAGTGCATAGAATAGGGTTGCGTTATTAACAGAATACTAATTAAAAATATAGTCGTATCAAAATCATCCCCATCGCGTGGGATATCATTAGATAGGTCACCTTACGATATCCAAAGCGATCGTAGATGGAAAAGAAAAAAAAAACATTTTTCTTTGCGTGTAGAGGATACGAAACTATATGAAATCCGATACGCCAACCTTAAAACATTAAAAAAGAGGTTTTTTTTTAATACAAACCGCATGACAAAATAAAGACGGATATTTGGCAGGCAGCCAGGCTAACAACCCGATAAAGGTCCATGGCAACGTTACGCTTACGCGAATTTACATATTATGTATGCAATATTTAAAAAGACGTCAGGCCGAGACGCGGCGTTCCACTGAAGGAGCTATACTTGTAGACTACGTAACCTATGAATAGCGTTAAGTGACGTCTTCAAATACAAAATTTTCACTATGGCGTTGTAGCACAACTTAAATCAGATGACGTTTAAATATGACGTCATCACTGATAAGAATATGAATTTATAGTTAAATGGCTTTGAACCTATGAAACTGCTGTCAAATAAATGTTTTGCGTTTCGAGTATTCGAACAATATGTACTTCATACTTTTTACAATAATCATAAAATAATGTTGATAAATTATTACATTAAGAAAGTGAATATGTGTATAAGTTGTAAGTTTAAAGAAACTCGGGACGAAAAAGTACATCACTACATTTAACACTAAAATACCATCATATCCTAATTAGTTTATTGGGTGTTACTGAGAATATGATTAATTGTCCTCTTCTTACAAAACTATATAATATATAATCTAAGTAACTAATATAAAAATATAAGTGGTTTGTAATTTTTATTCTTTGTTTGTCGACTTAACATGATGTTAAAACATACATATATAAATATACGTGTAAACGTAAGCATTTATGTGCCCATTTAAAAGTTCCATATACTCAAGAATATAAAATATATTTCATACTCAGTCTTATGCGGGATTATTATTTGGTTTCCATTTCAATGTACAAACAGTTCGTATCAAAGATACATTTATTTATATGAGATAGGTATGAAACACATTTTAAATTCAGCCTCTATTTATGTAAGGTTATTACTTCGTATATATGTTTAAGCGTAATATGTAATTAAATTTTGAAATTGAATGAACTCTATCAAAAATGTAGCAAAATATTAATGAAATTGATTTCCTCAACGAAACTTATACGATATATGAAACCATTTAATAATAAAAGCCATTTAGGTATAATATCACGGACCATTTTTCAGGAAATCGCTAAATGAACAGCGAAGGAAGTTACGAAGCATAAATCTAATTGCAGACTTATATGGGCCAATAACATTTTCAAGATAGAAGACCTTAGATACATCTTACAAATAGTATAAAATTTATAGGTTTTTGTTGAAGCGAGCGTGTTAAGTTGCAAGTTTTATTAACGGGCAGTATAATATTTATGCACCTATAATATAAATTGAAATCAATTTTAGTTTGGTAACTACATTTTTTTATTTAACATGTAAATAATTAACATTGTGTATTAAGCGCCTAGCGGTGCTGTTACCACGTTTTTCTTTTAATATCAAGTTGTAAGTGTTGCAATGTATAACTTTTACTGTGGTTTTTTTGACAATTGGTAAAATCTAAATGTGTGTAAAAGTTAACAATTCCATTTTGGCACCGGGTACTTCGCATTCCGAGGTCGAATGCTTACGTTTCTGTTAATAGTCTCGTAGGAAAACTGAGACAAATTGAACAAGCTCGTTACTGGCAATCGGAATCCTCTAGAGAATGTTAACAAGAATCTGTGCGACCAGCTGAATTAGTCTTCTAATTGCTTGAATAACCGTCTTTTTGGAAAGATTTTCCAATAGTTTGTCTTTAATAAAAACTTCCGAGAGAGGTTATTTTGGCCGGACAATGTTGTAATTAACAAAGTAGAAAGTAATGTTTTTATTTTATTATTTTCAGTTGCTTGAGAATGTTTTAATTGCGCCTTATTAATGAGGACAAGTTACTTCATTCATAATTGAAGACTAACTAAATAAAATCCTTATATTTTTTACGAAATATGAGGCAAAAATGGAATTTATCATTTAGTTTGGCCTTAAATTCGAGAAAACATTTTTAGTACAATGAAAAAGTATGCGTGAAAAATAACAAAGGATAATACAATGAAAAAACAAATTGTGTTTCTAGTTAAAACGTTATTTATATACTTTCCATATCACGTTCGTAAAAACGAACAATAAAAGCGTCTATTCCACTTATTTCGTTCGACGCCATTTAATATTATTTTATGAGTAGGCACAATAAAGCTATAAGTTCAATTGTCAATAACACTTTACGATATTGTTAGTGAACGAACAAAGGTCCATTTTTCGAGCGAACTTACGATATACCGAACCTTTTAGGACATATCGGATGCGCAGAGATGAAAGTGAATCTGAAAAATAAAATGAGAAGACTAATGATTATGCCTTTGGAACGATGATACTTTTACTTTTGGCGTTGCTTTTTGATTTTACATATTATAGATATGTTAAATTTACTTGTGTGACAGGACTAAAATGTTATCATATGTTTATTACTAAAACACGACAGTTTATTTTAGCGAAACGTTATGTGCTCTGCCGTTTTACACGCATAGTTTTTATTCCTGTATCAATGTCGGGATAAAAAGTATTATTTCTATTAATTTAGTACCTAATGTAAACGTATCAAACATTTTGAGCTAGACCCATTAAGTAGTTTTTGCGTAAATATGCGACAGACATATTCATATTTA
Source organism: Eurema hecabe (assembly GCA_026213755.1). Taxonomy (NCBI): domain Eukaryota; kingdom Metazoa; phylum Arthropoda; class Insecta; order Lepidoptera; family Pieridae; genus Terias; species Terias hecabe. The sequence continues at coordinate 2,435,117 of JADANM010005989.1, read as the reverse complement.
TCCTCACAGAATTTCGCGTTTATAATATTAGTCGGATGCAAAAAAGGATAATGATTTAACATTTTGACATAATTCTTAAAGTAGAATAAAAAATATTATCATGAAATGTATATATTTTTTATAAATGTATTCTTTTATCTGCTCTAAATATTACATGGACATTGGACAATGCAACCACAAAAAGTACTAATAATGGAGAAAATTTATTTTTCAAATACAGAGCTAAATAATATATAGGGTTATAAGTTGAATAGCAGTGAGTAGGCTTCTTTGACGTGAGGGTGCTCCAAGATTACACTTGAAGTCAGGTGCTCGGTCAGATGGTGCCCTACTTTTATAGTTACACTTGTTGGCATTTCAGATAAATTAATTTAATTCTCAGTTTGTTGAAGAATTGTAATATGAACTGTTTTTTTGTGCTTTCATGACGTGTTTTGCTGTACTTACCATTGTACATTATAATTCAGACTCGTATATGGTAAATGTTATTCTACAATATTAAGTTATATAAAAACTTTTTTTACAATAATGATTATGTTTTTAATTTATGGCGGGCGACTCAGATTCAACTTATAAGTAACCACTTCTGACCATGGCAAACAAACCACGTATTTCTCATTTGTCTTAAACGTTTTCATGATGTTTATCACAAAACATGACTTTATGCACCTGTACCAGCCTTTGCCCTTTCAGACTGGATTTAGTCAACATCGGATTAGACAAACGTTTGGGTATCTCCCTGTTACATCATCATTAAATCCAGTGCAAGTCCCAGAACGGACCGCAATTCACACACAAGCATAGCTAAGATTTGCTCAAGAACATGTAAATTTGTCTATGGAATCATCAATAGCAGTTTACCTAAACGATGAATCAAAATTGTCTTGTAAGACGTCAATTGATTTAATATCATGCTTGAAAAGAAGGATTCGTTTTATGAATTGTGATTAAAACTTTGGGGGATAAGGGTCAGTCGTTCAAAAGCTATAAAAAAGCTAGTAGAGAACTATTTTTATTTCTATAATTTGATCTGTCTATATTTAATCGGAAAACAGTTAATGGATTTATAAACTCTATTGAATCGGCAAGCTTTTATGGAGAGTACGTTTCCAATGCAATAGTATTTAAAATCAGTCTGATAATTGTTTTTATTTTTCTGCGTTAGAAAATGTTTAAGTATATTAAAATATTTTTATTCATAAAAAGTCCTCGTTTTTATGAGTACGAACGAAATTACGTCGCGAGCTTTCCACAAAACAACAAGATCCACAAATTACAAACTATAAAGAACAAGAAATAACAGCATTGAAATCGGAAAACCGAATCAAGTTTTCGTTAACCCCTATCATTCGGTATCATTTTCATGTAACATTATCAAATACAAGCCTTTTTGGCTCGGATGTGAACCCTCAACGCTTTTTACCCTAATTTATGGTCCGTAACTTTGAATTTATAGTATTATCGTGGCGATTCTGGCGCATACGTGACCGAGTACAATGTCTCTTAAGTCACACGAATGTACGTGACACGCCGGGACCATGTGTTGGCGTAAATAAAGAACGGAGGGTATTATAGCGGTATAGCCGGAGAATGCTTTATATGACTATCCCTTTTTAACCCTTCGCTAAAAGACTTGAAGCATTTGTGAGGATATTAGGTCTAGCGGTGATTAGGACTGTTGAACTTCAAAGCTCGGGTCTGTAGTAAACTGAACGTTTGGGTAAGTACATATTCAATATTATGGTAGTGTCTTGAGATTTGAATTCTGCAAGCATAGTTTAAATTCTAATATCAAATCTCTTTATAAAGTTCCTAGTCAGGAGGGAGAGCGCAGAGCAGAAAGTCAGGATAAACTATAAATTTCATTTTGAATACTATAAATGATTTCGTTTGAATTTTATTGGTGGTTGGTATCAGATTATTGTAATTCTTTACATCGTATTAAAAAAATAAAGCTACCTATATCATAATGAATCCAAAAGTACAAAGTTCGTCGACCTTCATCAACACATATTTAGCAAAAGTTTAACGTCCCGAGCCCCGGCTGCAGGCTTAACTGAAATTCTAAATTTTGTTATGAATTCATATTTATCTTTTACTCAAGTCTTTAGAAATAAACGTATATTATATGTTCAAAGAACGTATATTTATATTTTTCCATGACGTGATGATGTAGAAACTTTACAATATATAGACTTGTAAATTAAATATACAAAATTAATTTATACATGAAAATTAATATATCCATAACAAAAGAGCATGCTTCAATGGAAAGCATGCACCGCTGCCCGAACTAATCGAGTCTTATTACGTAACATTCAACTATCGTAAAGCAATTGAAACACCATTAATAGATATTGATTTAAATAGATTTGATTTGAATATATTCACTACAAAGGAACTTCAAGGAACACTGGACACTGAACACTTTTGCGTTCGGTAGTGTCACAATTTGCATGCGAGTAACATTACACTTCTGAGGCTGCTGCCTCATCAGTGTAGTGTCATCCTCGCAAGAGGAATTCCCAATTTCACAAAAAGTGTAAATATATAGCGGCGTCGCTAGTGCCGTTCAAATTTTCTTCTTTCTTACTACCATCGCGTCATCGTGGGTGATGTCAGGTTTTTGATGACAATACTCTCATTCTACAAAGATGTTGAATAAAAGGTTCTATCCTAATTTTAAATAAAACATTCATTATAACTTATAATAGACACTGAACAGCTTTGAATTGATATGAAAGGAGATTTAAAATAAGCTGATACATACATTAAATACACGTTGTTTGCATTTTACACTAAGGCACAACTACAAATTTCAAAACTAAGGTATATATAAAAATAAACTTCAAAACTAATATAGCATTACATTGTACGCTCGCTTTAAATAAAACAACGTATGTTGTACGTACTCGAACTTGTATAACAAAGTACAAACGGAAAGCTTATCGTCTGTATGCAAGTTTCATGCAATAAACCTTCGCTCGGAATATTTTACCAGCACCGTCGAAGCTTAACCGAAAAGATCTACTTTTTCTACTTTCCCCGTATATATCATTGTTAAATCTGAATCAGATTGTAATTTAATTTAACGTTATATGAAAATACATTTTCATTAAAGTTTTCTGTATGTGTTTAAAAAAATGTTTCTGATCACATTCATTAGAAAATTATATAATTGGAATATATACTTCATACATAGCCAAAAAATAATTAAAGCTTTATAATTAATATCCAATATTGGGAATATTGGATATTAATTACTTTACCCGATATTTTTCTTAAGAAAACATGGTTATTTTGTGAAGGTAAGCTTTGGCGACAGGTACTTCATAAACACGTAATAAATTATAAATTGCTGTTTCTCCTAAGCAATCAATCATTTCCAAGTCTAACGAATTACTCATAACGGAGTGCTTGTGTAATTAATAACTGAACAAGAAGAAATACTCGTCAGGTACTACCATTGATTTTTTCTTAATGAAATATAATATTAAAATTTAATACGATGAGAAAACTTTTAAACGATTCCTGAAATGATTTTAATTTAAACTTAATATGATTGCATCTTAAACAACGATCCCTTTTGAAATTTGTTAATTTGTTCACATTTTATATGGTTTTAATTTTACCCTTTCATAGCGATAGCGTACGTCATACATTTTAAAATTAAATTTCGAAACAGAACATCCTCCTTTGTCGAGAAAATTTTATAATTTGTGTTACCACTTTATAAGGCTTAAAGGTGCAATAACAATAAAACGTAGCGGGGTTTTATCTCGCTAGATAACAGTCGTGATGGGACCGTTTAAGGTGTCACGGGAAAATACATAGTTCGCACGCTCTGGGTAATCTAAAGTATGGTACATAGATACTAGAGGAATAACGTATATGCTGCTCATTGTAAGAGTTCTCTTTTATGAAGTTAACAGAAAAAGACGTACCTAATTATGCATTAAAATACTAGAAAGTAGCAGTATAGTACTTGATCATCTAGTTTTTCTATTAAATGATTACTACTTTGTTTTAACTAATTTTTCTACAGCCTAATTCTACCTTTTAATTTAAATTTCCTTTAAAGGTTTCGGTGGGGATTGAACAGAATATGGCCTAAAAATATAAGACTTAAGAAACCCATACACTGATTTGAATAGAAAAATAAAACCGCAAAAGTAGGCTAAGATCGGGCTGCTCCGAAGTTTTCAAGGTCACCGCTTTGTTTCACATCTATCGCCAAAAGCTATATCAAAACAATGGAAAATGCGGGTCACTTAAAAAAGCAACGTAGACGTGTATTATACACACATATATATGCATCTAAGACTGTAAAAACATCTTGTAGTAAAATACATTTGATTTTTTCTACAACTTTCTACTTCTTACTAATAAATAAATAGAACGGAATAAACGAAATAATATTCTTTGCACTAACAAAGTATGTATAGTACAATTAACAAACTGTAATTTACTGCAAGCGATTCAAACATGTAATATGTATACGATGAATAGTTTGAACCTTAAAATTATTTATACGTATTCCTATCTTCGTTCTATACATTTCATCTTACCAACCTTTAAAGTTATCTTGCTCTTTTGTAATAAAACCCTTTGTCAAATTCAACAATTTAAGGTTATCGAAATCAGAAACCAAGTTTCCTTTGAGTCAGATGTTTTAAGGATTCCGTGGATTCAGTTACGTTTAAATTGGCAAACTTTCACCAAAGGATTTATAATAATCACAAGAATAAGGTGAGCTACCGTTGTTCAAAGTTCAAACATCACTTTTTTTTCAAGAAAATATTCGTGTATATTTATACCACTTAATTGTTTTAATGTAATATTACAGTAAGAAGAGAAACTGAAATTGTTCATTAACTGTTATGAAAATGTTAAAGTTATTCTGCAGAAACTAAAAAATAACGTCTTTCGTAGTTAGCATTCGAAGTATAATAGTATTTGTTTAGTTTGATAACCATTATATTGAACTATTTACGTACGTCTGAAATGAAGTAAAGGATTTCTCTTATGTTGTGATTTAATATAACGTCAAATAATTTAGTAGCCTCGTGCTGCGTAATCTTCTAACATTTCCACAACCAAGTGCTTTATCCACATATTAAATAGCCTCACAATATATAATTATATTGTGTCCAGTACTTTTGGAACCCATTCCACCCAAACCATAAAATATTTCACTTAATAATATAGTTAGTATAAATTTGTATCCTGTACAGTACAAAGTACTAGGCGTTAGTAATCCATTCTCCATTGTTCCGTGGTACAGTCGTTGCACGCCTGATCCGAATCCATTTTAGTGAACAGAATGTGGGTAGAACATTGCATTGCAAATGGGGTATTATTTAAATTGCTCCCCGGCACTCTACTCTTCATCAAAAAGTCCTGTCTGTATTTAAAAATAATTGTAAGTTTGTGAAATGCTTTCAGTGCGCTCATCTTTATCCAAATGCTTTATGCAAATTTCGTATGACTCAAGTTTAGGAACCGTGTTCATGACAAATGTGTTTAATTGTTAAAACATCTAGATTTTAAAGCATTGTATGATGACAAATCCTTATTAATTAATATATACAATTATTATTTAATATCAAAAAAATAATGTTCTTAAAACTGATTAAAAACTTTCACTTTCGATCAACAGTTATAATCGAAGAAAACCGCAGAACACATCTTTATATTATTTTGCATTATGTATTAGTCTAAATCATATTTTATTTAATACAACGACATCCACTGGTGTTTGATACTTATGTTGTACACGAAACAAAATTCCTTGTCATTCGCTGTGCACAGAATACGTTATTACGTAGCGAATAATAAAAGCCTCAAACCAACTTCTATGAAGCTAGCACAAAGTTCAAATTAGTAAATGAAACTCGGCCCTGAAACATGTAACCCTTTTAAGATAATAACAGATGCTTTCCTAGGTAATTCTATTAGCGAACCAGTTTGATATCTCTCTCAAAAGCGGCTTTGAAAGCGAATCATCTTTATGCAGTTTTTCAGTCGTAGCAGACAAGCAAATCTTTTAAAGGCAGATCTAGAAAGTCAGTCTTACTATAATCATAAAAATTAAGCTGCGTATTTTTAAGTTATTTTGAATTATTTGATAAAACGTTTATTTTATGATACGTTAGTTACTACGATAGTATCTTATCTGGCCGGTGTGTTCAAGATCACATAAACTATAGGTAACAAATGGCCGTTAATATTCGAAGCGGTTTCAATTGCAATCTCAATAAATATTGGTTCAGTGCAGATGGGTCCTCCGACCAAAGACTTAGGGAACCGCTTTTAGTTGCAATAACGACATCGTCAATATATCCTTTGTTGAATTTTAACATATGTGTATTTCATTGTAGTATTTTGAAATTTGCATTTAAATAAATTTTTCTTGAGATAATGCTGCAGATTTTTTTTATTTAGAAAGTGTCCTTTTATTTTATTTTTTTCTTATTTCACGTATTTTCTAGCCTAGCTTACATAACATTTTTATATCATCTTAGTTTTGAGCATTTGGGATCAAAATTATGAAAACGGAAAATTGTTAGGTATCTATACGAAATACTGATCGAATATCAAAATCTACTAGCGTAGTAAAGAACCAAGTTTAATGATATTGTGATACGACTCCAATACCCTCCGTTCATAAATGCAAAAATATCCTGATTTGTTCAATTGATATTCATGAACGAACGGACCATAAAAAGTAATATCGAATTATCCCTAAAATTCTCATCTCGTTCGTATTACTTCAAAAGTAAATATTTTCATTTGATATAGATATCCAACGAAAATGATATGAGTGAGTAATTTAAAAATATTAGGTTTAAATGTACATTCAAATTTTTTTAAATTTTTATGACACTCCAACCAATCCAAACAGGAATTTAAGAGATATTTCTAATTAATTTAAAGTTTGATATTAGAAACTATTGATATTAGAAGTCTTTATCTATGTTACATGTAAAAAAACATACTATATTGAATGCATATAGAATGTTCTTAAAAAGAGAGAGGGGAGAAAAAGAGAGAAAAATTATCTATTCAAAATAATATTGGAGGATAGGTGAGAGAAAATAAAAGACAAAGTATGCTGTAAAAATAATTAAGATCTTTAAATAAAAAAATCCATTGTCTAAAGATCAAACATATAAATAGAAGCACTTGAAAGCTATAAACAAGTATGCGGGTTAGAGGCGGCGAAATTTAGCTCCCTTTAAACATGCGAGCGTGCTAAGTGGAATTCAATTTCAGGCCCCAGAGCGACGGATGACATCACGAGCTATTGACGAGAATTCTGCGTCAATTACTAAATTTTACGGTCAAAATCAGAAATTTCTAGAGAAAAGATTATAATTTATGTTTCATAATGTTTGTTTTTTGTTGTGAACCACAAAACTTATTTTATAATGGAGCGAGATAAAATATAAACAAGCGAAGCATAAATACATAAATACATGAAATTGTAAAATAAATCTGATCTGAAGTTATAAATACAAATACATATTTACAATTCTGTTAAAAGTCAAAAGCAGGCAAGCATAAATCTTCTTCTACAACACTTACTTGAGTACTTCAATACACACAGTCGCTACGACGTGAAGAGACCATTCAATCTTTCAAACTAAAATCTCAATATCTGAAGCGTTATGTACAGTCGAATTTAATAGCGCTTGTATGCGACACGATCGAGGCTGCATCACAATGTCGCTGCGTCTGTCACAAAGTCCTGTTTCGAGAGACACTCGATTTCCTTACATGGCTGTATACTGCAAAATGCATTTAATAAAATAAAGTTAGCTTAATATTACTTTTGATAAAAATTTTCGTTATATTATATACCAACATCTGAACTGGTAATACAAGGGCTGTACTATAGAGTAAGGATTTAGTTTAATACCGCTCGTTTGGGACAGGATCTAGACTGCATTTCAATGTCTGCCACAAAGCCCTGCTTCGACACACTCGTGTTTCTTACATGACCGTAAGACGGAGGAATATAAGTCGAAAATACAAGCTAAGTTTAAATCTGACTTTGCAAGGATTTTTTTAGGGCTATGGGGAACCGCTGTGGGGTTCGCGGAAGAGTTTGCGAAGGTACCCGGGACCCCCACTCGCTACGGCAGAACGATAAACAGTGCGGTTTTCGTCGGTAGAAGTCCGATATAACCCGTGGTCCTTCCCCGTGGTCCATGGGTATCCTATGAGGATTTCTCCACTATGAAAAAAACATTTTTATTTAGAGCTGAACCAAGTTTGTTTCCAGTGTGGAGATCGAACCACACCACAAAAAGTTGATCCAAAGTAATACTCTTAAAAATAATTATCAAAAGTAATATTCTACATTCCAATAAAACTCTGAATTTAACGAACCAATGAAAAGAAATGTAATATAAAACATATTGCATACGTACAGAGTCATCTCATTATTTTAACGCAAATTTCATTCGTACGAATGATCGCGAAATTCGTGTTCTTATTAAAAGTTCTCATTGTTCTATATTTTCAGTTTGCACGTTAATATTTCACAGCTGTAGCTTCCGCCTATACGAATCTCGCATTGTAAAGCATCGTTCATTATTCATCTACTAAATTTTCAGCCCGATTATACATTTCAACGGATGTTTTTGATTTTTTAATTCACGAAGATATATTTTGTCTCATTTTTATAACGAATGTCCATCACTCAACGTAACAACTATTTATATAGAGAAATTTTTGTATGTATTGAAATACCACGGACCTTATCATCTCAAGAGATATAATATGCTCATCTACCTTTTACTCCTGTTAGCTTTTCCTTGGGCTCAATTTGTCTGGAAGAGATCACTGAAATGTTAAGAACGCCTTCTGAACTGTTTTCTTTCTTATGCCGTCGTAATGTTATTTCATTTATTTTTGGTGTACACCAAGGAGTTTTCATTATTATAAATATTATTATTACTCATGGAAGCAAAATGAATAGAAAAAGAAAATCATACCATCAATAATATTTAAAAATGTTATCTATATGTCTACAGAAAAATGTCGGTCGGATGATCAATATACCAATAATATTTAAAGCATTATTTCCCGCGATACTTCTAATTTGTCATTGTCAACCAAAATCGCTCCAGAGTTAAATGTAACAATGAATAAGCACTTTTTAGTATTAACACAATGGAACAAAGGAAAAGTTTGTTTTTTATTAAAAAGTTTTAATAAATTTTGTCTTAAGCTCTTTTACGTCTCGATATAATGTAACTTTAACTTTTTATGAACCCAGCGTTAAAAGTTTATATAAATCGTTTAAATCTTCTACCGATTGAAGTCAACACTAATATAGGTATGTAACGAAAGATCGATTGCATCTTTTTGAATCTTTAATTGCTCTATTAGAGACTAATTCATAACGAATGTCGACGAGTTTTGCCCCTTTACACAAAAGGTCTACAAAATAAATGTTCTTATAATATACTTAAATGACCTTATATTACTTTGTAAACCTAAACTCCAATAAAAATTGTGTATTTTGTATCAGGACAGACTAATAACCGATAACCTAAATTAAATTTCGATTGAAATTCTAAACAAAGTTAAGCCTATAAAGTAAATTCATTTCGAAATAGCTTTTAATGTAAATACATTAAGAGGCGTAACCTCTTAAGAAACAATCTTAATACTCAAGCTATCACAAAAGATTTTCATTAGTGACTACTGACTTGTAGCTTTTAAGCCCCCTGAGAAAATCACCTTACATTTTTATCTGGTTTTCCATCGCTTTCCTCGGAGATTAAAGATAAAAATTAACACCGAGAAACAAACATTTTTCCTATCTCATCTTCTCCAGCTGAATTTAAACAATAGCTTTAATTTTTTTTCACTCAAAAACTATTAATGTATTTTTTTATGCAAATAGACAATATCTATAATTAATAGTTAATATATACATATATAGGACTTATACTTATACTTATACTTAGACTTATACTTTTTATTCTGTTACTACAACGGAAACGAAAACTGCCTTAGAATACATACATTTTCGATATTTAAAATTATCAATAAATATAAATTTTGTTCGCAATATGCGTAGGTAACTCACCCAGAAACTCGATGTTTAAATAACCACTTATGTTTTTCTTTCATTTATTAATTTGTTTTAACCTCTGGATTTAATGAACCGTTCTAACATTTAAATCTTATTTGTATAGCAAATTAGAGCTCTTTACTTGGGTTTCCGGCGATAGAGAAAATTAAATCCTGACCCAAGCGTAATTAATTTGATTAGAGAATTTCTAATATTAAGGGTCCATTTAAGGAAGTAGTTATGGTAATTAACGATATAGCTCGTTGATAAAACGATAATGTTCTTTTTTTTTAACTCTACTCGCCTGCACCCGGTGACCCGAATATATATTATTCAAAACTTTTTTTATATAAAAGTCCAAAAAATTGTTTATTTCAGGGCTCCAGCCTCCAGTTTTTTTTTTACCGCCATGCTGTCAAAACCACAGATAATGAAGATTGCTATCTGTGGTGTGGTCGGTTGTTAATAGATAACAGATTTAATTAAAAATGTAATCAATAAATCACGAAAGATAATTTAATGTACATATACACAAATAATTCAATTAAATAAAACGAAATACATAAAATTATCGTTAGAAGAGTGAAATACAAAAAAGGATAATGTATACCTACATAAATGACGTCATAAATCCCACAAAGAGTACGACATCGTATCTTTTGCCAAATAGTAATAGTATCTATTTTCCAAAGAAATACGAGAAGCTAACGGGGATTGGGAGCACTAAAAACTTTTTTTTGTAACAACATTAGGCACGTTTGATGTCACGTTTTTTTATTCGTTGTATAAAAACTAGATTCGTATCGACCAATACTTGAAAAATGGCACAATCCACGGAGTGGCAGCTGCCAAGAACAAGAAAAAAAACTAGATGATAATGCAACTTAGGTATGTACCAAAAGAGACGCTTAATAAGACAAATTAGTACACCTTTCGTACTTTAAATAAAACATCATAATTTCGTCAAAGATGTTATTACACTTTTAATTACGAGAAATATTTTTTTATTCTGTTACCGTTTTACTTAAGTCCGACAATTTAATTAGACTAAGTAAATATAAGCCACAACACAGTCACAGTTAAATAGGAGTTGAAAATTTTGTGAACATCTAAATAAATAGCTCGGCTCACAATTTCATTTGATAATGTGATCCTCTGAGCCGGTGTGATAGACGGAGATATAATAACATTCGAAAAGTTTTAATGGCTTTCCTGTAATAACATGTTGTAAATGTCTTATAACCAATGATAATAAACATTTATCTTCGTGTCACGATAAAGATATCTAGGTATTAAATTAATTAGGTAGTACATCGGTATTTGAAACTTAATAATGTCTATGTAGGTACTCGTATATATGTCTTTTAAAATCCTTGAACTAAGGAAGTTTAAGCCTAGCCCAGATAAGTATATGAAAAAATGTAGGAATTTTGATTAATTATCTTCCTTAAACTCGGAATACGGCTATGACATTTATTGAAAATGTATTTGAAAATCTTAGTTATAATTGAAAACTACCACAGCCACAGCACACACCAATTATCACAGCTAAAACTTAGATTAAAATTATTCATTTTGCTCTACGTATTTGTACTTACTACTAACTATCGTATAGATGGCAAGTAAGTATACTCCTGTATCATCAATCTTTAATGTCATGTATGAAAAAGCCATGAGGTTATTGTATTCACATTTCCATATTCCCAAACGAATATATTTTAACATCGGTTCATGCATATTGCATGTACGTTTTTGATTTCAAATACGCCTCTGGTTTAATAAAGATTTTATTTTCAAATTGAAGAATACATAGGCTTTATTCATTATTTCTTTGTATTCGTTGTCGTAGCAAAATTGGTATCTTATGTGCTTATCCAAGGTCTTATTTTCTTGTAGGTATGCGAAATTTCAGAAACCTACTTCATACACAAATATACTCCCTCAAAAACGTTCAAATTTATACTAATAGGAAGGAAAGATGATTAATCTTTTTGTAACTTTTGTAATTGCCCGAAATTCTCTTAGATAATTTCATGTAGCCGTTGCTTTAAGGGTTACCCGATAACTTTAAAGACACTGTCCGAACTCCTAACAACAAACTACTAATGAAGTTAAACTGCACTTAGCAGTTAGCATAGACGACGACGATCCTCAAATCAGGAATTTAACCTATGAAAGCGTTGTAATAACGTTGTAACGTTGCATTAACGTTGTACTTAATACGATTTTTTTTTTAATACAACGTGTATTAACGTTGTACTTAATACGAAAATTATATTTGATTTCTACGCAGAAAGGTATTTAATGTAAATTATGGACATAGTAAGTAATTTTTATTAAGAATTTTCTTGATAGATAATGACTAGGCAGTCATAGGTATTACCTACATATTATATGTACTGCTATCTACATTTACTATTTGTTGTTTGTTATTCTGTTACTAAAGGGACAGATAAAATTTTAAATATCCTCTCGATTTTCCAATCCAAACCGAGTGACATTCAGATTGTTGATTATTTAATTATAAAAAATTACAATATTAAAACACGACTTTTTATTGTAATTAACAAATTGTTAGGCGTATTTAAAATACCTATCCTAGAAATGATTTCTCTAGTCTCTTCGAATTAGTAATTAAAAAGACTAATGAGAGTGAACTGAGTCTGAGAAATGATAAAAATTAATCCAGACGGAATATTAAAATGGGAATTAAAACTCCGAGGGTTGAATTATTAGGTACGCGATCCACGATCAGCTAATAAGGATGGAGAGAAATATATTTTTCTGATAGTAATGAAATCCGTAATTCAAATCCTATATCTGAACTGTAGAATATTAGTTCTGAAGAAGTGTTTAGACGATTTTAAAAAATTAATCTTCCAATTGTATTATTGTATTATCCTAAGCCAGTGATACCATTAAATGGGTACCATTTATTTTTTATTTATGGAAATCCCCTGTCTATAGAAAAATAAAACTATCAAAATATTGCAATAAATAGATTGATGTCTTAAATGCCAGTCATCTAATTTAAAATTCGAACATCGTGTAAGTTATTCGATGTCAGAGTATAAGACATCGTTACATAGTATAAAACTATGTCGTTTCCTTGTCTGTCCAGATGTGTAAATTTTTATAACTACGGTTTTTATCTGCTAGAGTGATTCAAGAGGAAGGTTTTATGTGTACCTAGTACCTACACTACACCTTAATATTTTTTATTAGCCAAATATAGATAATTTCGTATTGTGATTTGTGGTAATATGAAAAAATATATAAAAATATTAAGCCTTTTAGTATTGTGTGTATGAACATAATATGTTAGATAATATTATAATTTTACTAAGATATTTTAACAAGACCTATTTTATTTTATGAAGTTTAAACAGAATTAAGATTTATTTATAGATACCTATAAGAATACAATTATATTTTCTCGTATTAGTGCCATCTATTTTACAATGCTTGAAACAAAACATGTTCTGGATGCTACAATTTGCAGCTACACAACGCAAAGCGAAGTTCGCATCGTATCAACCGTCGCATAAGCTAAAATCTGATTCGCTATTTGTACCATCATTGATCCATTACGGTGTTGGTTATTGGTCAGTGTTTTCATGCTGCAATGTGCTCGTTCTATATCCAATAAAAATCTCTGTTTAGAATACTGTTGCCACGTTTAGTACAATTGTGAAGTAAACGAGAACAAATTCTTTCCAGACAAACTGTCATTCAGATGACTGTGAAGAGTGTATACGCCTTTTGATTGTGTTTTTATGAACAAAGTAAGTAAATACTTTAAATATTATGTTCTGTTGGATTTGTCTTTTCTCTTAATCATTTTCGAAATAGTGTCTGTAGTTTTCATAGTTAAGTATAAACAACTTTTAATATTGACGTCATTGATTTCCATCACAAAACAAGACCTGTCTTTTTAATTTGACAAAATACCATTACAGTACCATTTTTTTTATTTAACAAAATTATCCTAAAAATGTAGTTAATATTTTTTATGCAGAAATATAAGCCAAATATAATTTCGTATTGTGGTAATAGTTTAAACGGCATACTACATACGGCTTTAATGTTAGTGTTATGTTGTGTCTACCTGTAGTGCCAAAATATTCTAGTATACCTATTACCTGAACATTCATATATGTTACGTATTACATCTCTTATAATTTGTCAATTATCATTCACGCTTAATTGGCCTGATTACGAAAAATGTGTCAGCGTCTTGCGATGAATAACGCCCTAGACAATTTAAAATTCTTACAATGGGTTTATATTTTCACTCAGATATATTATTTATCACGATATGTGTATAGTGCCCACTTTTCTAGATAACACTGATAAGATAGAGCTTGATGTATCTCTAATACACTTGTACACACAAAATTAATAATATTTAATATTGTTGTAGGTAAAGGGTCCAACATGACGACCCAAGTGCAAGCTCTATACGACTTTGCAGGTGAGCCTGGCACCACCGAAATGTCAATAACATGTGGAGAAATTCTAACATTGATAAATACAGAAATAGGAGAAGGTTGGTGGGAAGGAAGGAATTCAAAAGGAGAAACAGGCTTATTTCCTGCTGCTTATGTTAGAAAATTAACACAGGACGAGTCGGCCCCATCCAAAATAGCTCCAGCTGCACCAAGATATGACCAAGCAGCTGATGATTGGGGTGATCAACAGTATAGTGCAGGCGATAATAACTATCAAAGAGGAGCTTCACATGAGGAAGGTTGGGATGATGACTGGGATGATGATACTTATTCAGAAATAGGTCCAGCACCTCAACAAAAATCACAATACAATCAACAACCATTAACGCCATTGCCCGGTATGCCAATTAATGACTACAACCAGCATATTGATGATACTGCATCCACATTTGGATCATCTGTTGGTACAGTGAGAAAAAGTAAATTTGCCCCATCTTCAAAAGTTAGTGGAGAAAGTTATCTTCTTGGAACTTTAAATGTGGAAGTGTCTGATGCTGAGAAAGTCTATATAATTCAAAATGAGGATGGTTACATCTGGTCCCCAGTTTCATTACCATACCATGTTACTGTAGCATCACCTAAAAAGGAGTCAAAATTTAAAGGTATTAAAAGCTTTATAGCGTACCAGCTGACACCATCATTCAATAATATCCAAGTATCTAGAAGATATAAACACTTTGATTGGCTTCATGAGAGATTGCAAGAGAAATTTACATTAATACCAATACCACCTCTACCAGATAAACAAATATCAGGGAGGTATGATGAGCAATTAATTGAGCGTAGGCGTGTCCAACTACAAGAATTTGTTGATTGGATGTGCAAGCATCCTGTTCTCTCAAAATCTGATGTGTGGCAACATTTCCTTACATGCACAGATGAAAAACGTTGGAAGGCTGGTAAACGGCAAGCCGAGAGAGACAATCTTTTAGGTTTGAATTATTGTGTATCTTTAGTTGTACCTGAAAAAGCTTTACTGCAATCACAAGTAGATCACATCACAGAGCAATGCCACACTTTTATTGGTAGTATGGATTCATCAGTAAAATCAGTTACCAATATGTGTCTCGCACAAACTAAGAGATTCCAAGGGCCATACAAAATTGACTGCCAGAAGACAGGTGAAGCATTTTACAGTTTAGGGAATGCCCTGAGCTTGGATGAGGGGACTATTGTGTCTACATCAAAACTAACATCAGCCATTAAGATGACAGGAGGTGCTTATATTGAAATTGGAAGAATGTATGAAGAACAACCCAAATATGACTGGGAGCCTCTAGGTGATAAATTTCATTTGTACAAAGGAATCGTTGGATCTTTTCCCGATTGTCTCGGTAACCACAAAGCTGCTGTTCAAAAGAAAAAAGAGTGTGAGAGATTGACAGCTGAAAATAAAATGGAAGTTGCACAATTAAATGAAGTTTTACGACGGACAGATGTCATATCGTATGCCCTTCTTGCCGAAATTAACCACTTCAAGGGTGAAAGAACAGTTGACCTTAAGGCCACTATGCAGAAATTTTTAAAACAACAAATTACGTTTTATAAAAAAATTGTTGAAAAACTAGAAACAACACTGCATCAATATGATGATTAATGAGTCATACCTATTAGATGTAAAATGTGCTATATCATGGTAAGGAGTACACTGAAAAGTATTCAAAATGGACTTATTATATTAATTTTATGATGTGTAACAAAATTAGGTATATTGTATAATCCAAAGGATTAGAAGTTTTATATCGTAAATAAAATAAATGTGATGTAACTGACTAAATGTCATTGTAAAATACACAATTATAATTTTTATACGCTGATATAGTTTGTACATATACAATATTGCGCTTTTCGCCATTTCTACAACATATTTTGTAATTTTTTGTTATGGATAGTTTCAAGTTATACTAATTTTTAAATATTTTGAGACAATGTATGTTTAGAGGATATTAAATATTGTTGTAATATTCCATTATATTAATAGGTTGCTATAATAAATAATAATATGTTCCTGTGTGTTTTTAATACATATTTATACAATTTATAACTGTCTTATTACTCAGACGATATCCCCTTGTTTAAATGTAAGTATTCTTGAGATTCATTTTCTCTTTTTTAAAGTTAGCAATATTTAATTGAAAAATTTATTTTTCAGGGTGTGGTGACAACATAGATCAAAATGAGATAGCCCTGGAGTTCATTATTAAACTTCTTATCACTACCGGCAAGTTTATTTAAGTGAGTGTAAAGAAATAATGGCAAATGAAAAGAAAGATGGACACGCACTCCTAGCAAAGAAGAAGAAAGTGAAACCGCGGAAATCGAGAGACGCCGACTGCTGTAGTGTGAACTTCCTTAAATGTGTTCTACATATTTTTAATGTTATATTTCTGGTAAGTTTTTTATTCTGTTCTTTAACTTAATATAAAACAAAATCGCTTTCTGTCATCGCTACGTTACATGTTTCTACTTTTACATAGAAGGTTACCACGCATAAAAAATAAAAATGCATATTATACGAATCTTATATCACATAGATAACTAAATGTATGTCAAAGATTAGAGTGCATAGCGTACAATAGGTACCTCAAGGTCTCACACATTCATTGTTCATAGGTACACAGAAGTCTGTTATGACAGTATTCCTCTATTTTTAAGTTTGTTTATAGTGTTGAATTGGCCTTGATGTTCCCTTCAAATGTTTACCAAGAACATTAAAAACTAAATAGTCACGTCTAATATATTTCTTATCAAGTCCAAGTCTAACTTCAGTCTTTACCTAACTGAGCATCTATCTACATGCATCTAAATCATTTAACTACTTAAATGATTTATTTCATACTAGCTGTTGTCCGCGACTCCATCCGCGTGGACTTTCATAAACTTTGACCCAATGCCCTTTTTTCCAGTAAAAAGTAGCCTATTTCTTTTCTCAGGCTCTACACCTCTGTAGCAAATTTCATAACAATCAGTTCAATAGTTTTGGCGTGAATGCGTAACGTATACTAGTATGTAATGAGAATTCTTCTTGACATAATGAATACACTCGGTTAGTTAAACAAAGCAGGGCATTTCGCATCGTTTCAGAATTTAATTAGTTTGTAATTAAAGAGGTTAGAAACAGTTTTCCTATGTAAGGCATCTTTCCGTGACCAACTTTTAATAGCTACGCCATAATTAGGAAACAGGTTTCCATCAGGGCGGCCAGCACCCTAAGCAAACCGTCGGGGGCCAGAATTCCAGGGCCCGGCTCAACCCATTCCTCCACATCACCATCCCTTGCGGGAGGTGAGACTCCTTACTGCGACGCAAAACACCCCCCCATGCATCGCACCCCGCGCGCACCACCGGCCGCTCTCCCGTTCCCTCACAAAAAGAGAGATACGGGGAGCGGCCCCACCGGTTGTTCCTATTAGCTTCCCACACGAAGCCATATGACTCATTGAGTGAGTCACAGACTTCATGGGTACTAAGCCCCCCCGCCACGACAAGGCAAGAACAAGTTGGGGGGGGTAAAATAGTGTCCTACCGTAACACGTTCGCTCAAACGCAAATAATGACAATGAATCCATTATAAATTATTCTTATTGAATATTACCATTTGCCACTTAATTTCCGAGGTTTCTTATACAAAGATAATTAGGCCTTTATATTCAGTTTATCAATTAATCAAAAAAATAAATAAATAAAAAAGATTCAAATACAGTTTGCAGGCGCAGGCGTCTTCATAGTGGGCGCATGGACTATTGCCACCCGGCATCGCTTCGTGCCCCTCTTGCCAACATTCACGTACCCTGCTATATCTTACTTACTGTGCATCGCTGGGGCGTTAGGATTGCCCCTATGCGGTCTGGGATGCTGCGGACTCAAGACTGAAAACAGAACTAGTTTGCTTTGTGTAAGTATTTTATACAAATATTAAAGTTATTATCAAGAAAGTCAACAGAAAATCACCTCTCAAATATATTTTTTAAATGGGAGTTTTCAAAAACCATTTATTTTAAGACATTAATCGTTACAAATACTTTTTTAAAGTTTTAATTTTAGTGTATTGGAGTTTCAAAAAATAATACGAGAAATAGAAGCTTTAAAGAATAATTTTAACGTATTAAGACTTGTCAACTAGTGCATTGTCAGCGCCGTTTAGCAACTAGGTGTTAAATCCATATTAGAATTATGTATTTAGAAAGGTTTATTATTTGCTAATGTTCGTATATGTATTTATTGAGTTATTTTTAACATGACTAGTATAGGAAAAGCCTTTATAAGGGTATATTTAATATAAGAGATCAATAAAATAATTTACTTGCATGAGGAAAACAGTAATTACTGAGTAAATATTGATAGTTTATTAAATAGCATTTATTCAAGCTAAGTTTTACACTAACACCCTTGTAGAACCTGTTTTTTCCTGTAATTTTTATACCTTTCACTATTTATGTATATATTAAAATATACATTTGTTTCATATATCAATAATAATACACGTTCTAATATAATTGTCACCGTAAAATGTAAACTATCCAAGGATTGTGAACTTTTACACAAAATATTAACACTTTCAAGATTTAATCTATAGATATATACAATTATACAGTCACATACAATCATTCTATTGTTATGGTTGAGTTGTTGTGTGTATTTGTAATTGCAATTGTTTCTTTTTATTATTGAAACGCTATCAAAGTTTCTTGCCGGTTCTTGTCTGTAGAAACTGCTTGCACGAACTGGTGGTAAATGTTTTGTAAAAGAATTACGATTTAAACTACTGTGTTACAATTTGTAGCCTATTTGAATAAATTGATGTTTGATTCTGTATAAAAAGTCAGTACAAATCTTATGTAAGGAAATCTATTTACAGTACACATATTTCTTGCTGATCACATTTCTTCTGGAAGTGGGAGCGGGCGGGCTCGCATACTACTACGAAGTAGCTGTTGAAGACGAGCTTCAAAACCAACTGAATTCAACCTTCATTACTAACTACGCCCTGGACACCGTCGTGACTGACGCCGTTGATACTATGCAAGTTGAGGTAAGATATTATTTAGATCTTTGACAGTCTCTATTCAATTCTATGATAATCAAGTCAGGCAACATTTTCTAGTAGATAATTTTTGATGTGGGACTGACATGGCCAACAAGCTAAAAGGCCTAAAAATTTACTTTTATTGAAGGTTTTTTACTTTGACGATAAATCTTTATTTAGTATTGTGGTTTCGAAAATTTAGTCACGCTTAGAAAAAAACAACAAAAAGATATAAACTATATAGGACGTATTTCTAACAGTTTCTCAGAAGAAGAATAATCTTTTATGTAAAAATAGCTGACCCGTGCCCACTTCGTTGGGCATATATATGTTAACAATCCTTCTTTATATAGCCTATGACACACAAATAATGTGGCTTTCTATTGGTGAAAGAATTTTTAAAATCCGTTCAGTAGATCCCGAGTTTACCCCTTACAATTTAACAAACACACAAACTTTACTTCTTTATAATATTAGTATAGATTAAAAACATCATTTTATCAAACCTTCTGTCACTAATTAATTATTTAAAAATCTAATAATACAATTGATTCGTTGATAATAGTTTAAATCAAACAATTTAATCTCACATTTTCAAACCTGCTTTCTTATAATATTTATCTAACAAAGCCTTGTAATATTGTTAAGAGAAAAATATTTTATGAAAATCAATTTCAAATCCTACCATTATGGACAATTAACCTTTGATGTCCATGTCAATTGACTTCAATATCCTTTGTAGCTGCTAATGGTAGACGAATTGCCAATTATCAAAATTATTTGAAAACAGTCTACCAGAATAATTGCCCTATCAATCTCAAAGTTAAAATTAATAGTAGTAGTTGTTTGAGCGAAAGGCAATTTAAATCTATTTTGCTTTAAGACTTTCGATTAAAAGTTATATTTATTAAATCACTAAATTCCTTCTTCATATAAAAAGTAAGTTTTACTACTACGATCACTGAACTAATTCTGAATTAAGTTAACAGATTTGAAGAAAGGGGGAATAAACAGTTGCATTCAGCATTTATTTCTTTATTCGTCTCAACTCGGTTGGCTAACAATAATAACATAATTTTAAACAAAAAGAATCATCAAAATCTGACAAAGTTATGCGCAAACATACACAGAAAAGCATAGATACGGTCGAATTGAGAAGCCTCCTCCTTTTTTTGAAGTCGATTAAAAAATATGACGTATAAATTGCTTTAGAGATTTTTTTATATTTTTTTTTTAAATTTAAAATAATTAATTTCGCATTATGGTATTTCAGTTCAAATGCTGCGGGGCGGGTCGTTATTCCGACTGGAGAAGGAGCGCATGGCATGAACACGACCCGCGCCTGCTCGTGCCCGACTCGTGCTGCAAGACTGTCACCAACCGCTGCGGCATGAGGGACCATCCTTCCAACATTTATTATCATGTAAATTATCTTCCAACTCTTTAAAAATTTTGTGTTAAAATCCAAGTTGCTAGATTCTTCTTTGAAGTTGAAATAAATGATTTTATTATAATATAAAATAAAGGGAAGGCTCATAAAACTAATGTTATAAAGTAGGCAATTAATTCTTCAAGAACTGGTGCAAAATTGTAAAATCACTCTTAAGTTGTTGTCCTGCTTATTGGTGCTCATTATAAATAAATAAATAACGCCCTCTTTGTAAAAATGGATATATCGAAACTATTTAAAGGTTTTATTAAATTATAAAATACTGTTTAAATAAGCAATTTTTCATTTATATTTCAGGGTTGTGTGCACGAATTCACAAGGCACATACGCGATCATCTCGTCATACTAGCAGCCGTGGGGGTCGGCATGTCAGTGATACCTATATTCGGATTTTTCTTCTCGTGCGTTTTGTATGTGAAAATAAAACACGTGATCGACTGACCCCGGCCTAAGGCGGCTGCGGCGAAGAATCGCAAGGTTTTCGACAAATCTGCGTCCGCCGGGGACCTGTCTAAACCGACCAATCGCAGCTCGTGCCGCGCGAAACTTCCAGAAACTTCTAGAACAAAAAGAAGCACGCGACGCGCGCCCTGCCCGCTACATTCTAACTCCGAGAAAAGTAACCTACCCATATCGACTATTAGCGATAACGTTAGCATTTAATACATCACAATAAAAGTTTTATACTTCCGTTTGCAACAGACAAATGTAGCACAACGATTTTTTTTGTACCTATATTTTTGTATGGTAAACATTTTGTTACTATATGAAGTCTATCATAACTATGTCATAAACGTATAATGCTTGCAAAGTTATAATAACGTAACGGTGTATATTAGACGTAGAATTAATAAAATCGAAGTCATAATAGATTTAATTGTAAATTGAGACGTTGATAATCTCATAAATATCATGAATTCATAACGTGTGTTCATTGAATGTTAAAATGTCATAGATTTAATAAAATGTTTGTGGTGTAGTGAACTAAAGATTAGTGTAACAGTGACGAATTTATATTTTATGTAAAAATGAAAATTACGATAAAGATGTCATATAATGTGAAATTTCGTCAATACCAAAAATAAATAGGTTATAAAAATCAAACGCGCAAATATTTATTACCGATACAGAAAGTTAAGTCAAAAATAAAAGATGAATAATCAAATCAGATTGTTTAAGTTTATAAATAACGTTATTTGAATCACACATATGTGACATCGAAATATATACAAAGGTGCTATATTGTTATCGATACCGTATAATTGTGTACTTTAGTCTAGATTATGATACTTGATAAGCCTTTGGTGAAATAACATTCAAATATCTAATAATATATTTTAATACAGATGACTATGTTTGTGTTTTAAATATTTGTTATGTAAACAAATAAAAAATAAGATAACAATAATTATTTAGTCAAAACAAGGCTTTAGTTGTGTGAAAGCATCCCAAATTATATTATATTTATTTTTTTATCAGTCAGCATTTTTTTCGTTTCTCTAAATAATGCTTAAGAATTCATATACCGTTTTGCTTTCAATGATTGTTTTTTATTTTATTTAAGGAGCTTTGTCGCTAAGCGACCACATCATTCCATGAGTCATAACAAATCACAATCCAAATATTTTAAAAGCTTAATAATTTACGGTGATGTTATTATGTTTTTTATACGAAATTAAAACCTGTAATCCTAAGAGTGATACTGCTGCAATAAATACATTATAAATATGAAGTTATGGACTAAATATTGTTATACGTTATCTGTGTTAAAATATATAACTTCGCAGTAATTATTACCAAAGCAAATGTGCCTTACAATTATTTTAAGAAAATGTATGTCGTTTAATTAATTTATAGAAAATATTTATAATATTGATTTTGTTTCGAAGACTCGTCAATCAGATCTGTTTGAAATATTACATATTAATACTAAAAATTAATTTATCGGAGTTATTTATTATAGGAGCTTTCTATAATTAATATTTATTTATTTGACTAACGCACGCAATATGTCGGAACCAAATATTTTTGTACTTTTATTTCTACGGGTATATTTTGTACTTACTGCAATCGCTTGGTTCATCTATTTATTGTTGTTTAATATAATTTTTAACGGAAGACTGGATGTTTTATTTAAAGTAATATATTTTAAACTTAACATGAATCGACATGACGTAAGTATATCACAAACTTGTTTACGTCCTTACATATAAAGTATAAAAGCGAAAGTTCTTGAGAAAGTTTGTTCTTCTTTCACACAATAACTACTAAAATGGATTTGGGTAAAGTTTGGCATGTTAGTAGGATGGTATCTGGATTTTATCCGGATATATAAGTTATAGTTGAACGCCATGTGTCCTGTCTGTTATTTGCTGGTATTAATTCTCCAAGAAAAAAAGTAAATTGACATATCGGTCTAAGTAGAAAAAGCTTCATATATTTTCCTTCATCACGTACGATCTATCTACATAACAATATTATACTCTGGTATTTCCAGAGCGGAAAAAATGTTTTTAGAATCACAGACAATAATTGTTAAATGTGAGGTTCATACCCTTTTCATGTGATTGCTGTACCTAGCACCAACTACGTCATTAGATACATCGCAAAACAACTACAAATAAATACACACGGAGATCAAACATTTTTGTCAAGGTCCTTAACCTTCGCGAGTCGGTTTTTATTGGAAATAAAAAAGCAACGCCATACGTAAATTTCAGCTCGTATTTTTCTCGTTTTTATACACTTATCTCGACAAGTTTTATTCAAGTGTAGGTATTAAAGAACTTTTTACCTACCAACACTTCGTTTTTTACTTAGGTATATTTTTTTTATTCCGTTGATTGAACCAAGTTACCTCAGACTTCAGATATAGGTACCTATCTACATTGTAGAATGACGCAAATCTATTTTTCATTAGAACTAGAACTTTATTTATTTTTTACTTTATATTGGTCATTTTAAAGACAAGTATTCATTTCTTCCTCCGTAGAGTAAACACAAGAGGATGGAAGACCCCTGATACGCGAAGCAAATGTGTTATAATATTTGTTTTTATATGAATAACATTGGCATTAGAAACGACAAGTCAAGTCAAGATCAAAACAAGTTTGTTACTGGCTCATAAATAACGCCAAATAACGACAATTTAATTAACGTCGCACTATGTCCCTCTTAAATTAGAAGATATAACATTTAAGACAGGATTATATTTACTTTTTGATTTCCTGAAAAACATCCCGTTCTGCGTTGATCGTGGTTTCACTTTTTTATTACATTTGTAACTACTTAGGTATTTAAAAATGACATTTCATATTTATGTTTTCTTTTTATTAATGTACCTAATACGTCGACATTAAACAACATTTTACCGTTATAGAATAAAATAGCATTATTTAATTAGTTAATAATATTAGTCGTAATTCGTTTCCCCTTTCTTATGAAAACTAATAATAGTTGTTTAATAATTAATTAGCTTGCTAAATATAATTAGAGTTAATCCGTACCCTACGGGTTTGTAATGACCCCAAATGACAATATAAATGACTAGAACTTTATAAATACGTTATTTAAGTATAAGTGTGTCAGTGATTCGCATTATTATATTCGTGAGTTTATTTTTAATTTTTATAAATGGCAAAACAAAATCACATTACAAGTATTCTTCTTTTAATTTTCTTTATAAAGATGTCATCATCTCAAACCATAGTCCTGCTCAATCGAGTGCCAGTGCGACAAATGTTTTTAAATAATATATACTCTAATACAAAACCCAGTGGTAACTTAAGGTTATTAACTCATGCGAATTTGCCGAAAACCCCACGGTTCCTAGTCAGACTACCGGTTCAACAACTTCAACAAAATGTAAATACACTTCCTATGAATAGAAGAATGGCATTAGTGCGTAAGGACATGAGCAAAGGCCAAGACCCAGTTAATAATGTCGTGAGATTGGTACCAATGCAAAAACCTGTTATGCGACCTGCAACTTTCTCGCCGTATCCTAGTTTGCACACAAATCGCCCTCAATTCCATCGTGTTGATCAGGTTTCGACTCAAGCTATATCCCTTGAGAACAGCCCTGGACTTGGTGACATTGATACGACTACAACAACGATTTCCTTCTTACCTACAATTACGGAATCAGTGAGAACCAATAATCCTAAAGAGAATAATAGCTATGGTGATTATGATATAGACATCCGCGAAGATTTTGCCAAATAATACAATGTACCATATAAAAAAATATGCATTAATCAAACGGGAACATTAAATTGCATTATTAGAGTGATTTTGCCATATTCTTGAGATAAATTAAGACGCTGGCATTTATACCACATGTTTGTGGTTATTATGCATTATCCTCTTCATTTTAGTGAAATTATGTTTAGCAGAACAGGTTTATTCAAATACGATTCATCTTTGACCGCGTCAGTCGACCGGGAGTTATATCGCAGAACGGGTCGTATAAGAATATTAATAATGAAAAACAAATTAAAATTAATAATATTGTTCGCTGCTGTTTGGAATTGCAATGGACATCTTCGCATACTGGGTGATATTCTGTCGAGTGCGCATGATAGAATTCATTCAACAGTTGAAAATGCTGCCGGAACTCTATTAGGTGGTATTTCCCATGGACTTAATTTTAACGCCGGAGGTCACTTTGGAGTAAATGGCAACAAACAACAGCCAAGCAGGCCAGATGAAACCATCGTGGTTGTTATTAAGGAGGAAGATAATAACAATAACTTCAGACCCCCAAATCCGAACTTCCGTCCTCCACATCATAATAATGGTTTCGGAAACCAGGATCCTTATAGACCCAATAATCCAAGGCCTAATTATAACGTTCCGAATAATGGAAATAATTTCGTAAACAGACCGAACTATGGCAATAGATATCCAGATAATCAATATAATGGAAACCAAAATAATTACAACCCGAATTATAACCAGGGAGGAAATAACTATGGACCACCTCCGAATAAGAATCCTCAAAATAACTATAATAATGGCCAGAACAATAATTATAATGATAACAATTATAACAATAATGCAAACAACTATAACAATAATTATAACAATAATAATGGCTACAAACCCGTCGATCCCGGCTACAATCAAGTACAACCCATTACCAATCACAACGACAAACGCCCGGACGTTCCCGAAGAGTCACCAAACGAATATCAAACAAAGAAGCCTGATCAGGACGTGACTACATCCAAGCCAGTAGACGACGACGCTCCCCTCTTCATACCACTCAATGA
The DNA here is from genome assembly GCA_026213755.1 of Eurema hecabe. Classification (NCBI taxonomy): domain Eukaryota; kingdom Metazoa; phylum Arthropoda; class Insecta; order Lepidoptera; family Pieridae; genus Terias; species Terias hecabe. The sequence continues at coordinate 2,408,767 of JADANM010005989.1, read as the reverse complement.
CTATAATTACGGAGGAGACAAAATAAATATAACAGCCCCTAAAAGAGACACCAATAGTAATAACAAAGCTGAAGAGGAAGACGAAGATTTTGGCATCGATGTAAGGATAAAAGACACATAAGTAATAATAGCTGTAAGCACATTATAATATAAAAGATTCGCAAAAATAAATGTTTATAAAATAAACCAGTTTGTTTTTGTTCCTTACTTATTATTTTGTGATCGTTAAATTTGCGAGAGCTGCATTTGAATGAAAACTTAACAATACGTTTTATCGCATTTTAAGATTTTAAAATGCTTGTACATTTTTTTTATTAATGTAAGGTAAATAGCGCACTGTTTAGTTGATTTATATTAAACTAGTCTCGTCCTGCCGTTTCACCCGCAATTATGCATGTACTTATTATATCTATACTGTATACACAAACCTTGAATCACTATATCTATTAAAAAAACATGAAAATCGTTTGCGTGGATTTAATTTTTCTCAGTAGGCTCTAGGTATAATTGACTTAAAAGAGCTTTTCTGACTTTCTGACCACATCTTGTGTTTAATGTGCATGTTGGTAACATATTAAAAAAATAATATAAATAATTTGTAATTCTAAACATACTCCTTTAAATATTTACTGTTAATACAATATACATACTATAACGGCTGGATAAGACACATGAAGGTCGATTTCGTCGAGAATCTAGTTCCAAGTAAATACATAATGATAACTGTTCTGGTTAGTACACAAGTCGGTATTTCACTGATGACTAATAGAATTGCCTGTAGATATGCTAGTGTGATTCCTGGGTTTTTCACGTAGATCATTATTTAATACGGCGTAAGTGTGTGTGTTTTTTAACTTATACTAGCTGATTTCGCTGTAGCACCCACGTTGAAACCGATTATTAACTAGGTACTGACAGTACATTTTATAGACTGCTAAAAGCTATCCTTTTTCCAGATATATTCTATATTGATACCAATTTTTATCGTGATGGATTCAGTGGTAAACCACTGGTGTTAAATTTCGATTGTATAAAATAAATAGTGATTATAATTATTGTAACAATGTACCTACATAATATTATGTGACGCCCTTGTACGAATATTACGTATTTACGTATAAACAAGGATACATAAGCCGCATACACAGTGCATACTGATCTTGAAGAATGCAATAACTCATGCGTCATATTAATTAATTGTTAGTTATTATATCTACAACAAAGAAGGATCTTTTCCTTATCGATTTTTATAACGATGATTGCGTCTTCTAGGATATAACAAAATGAAGTATGAAGTAAGCATTACGTACTTAGATTATCCACAACGACAAATACCTACTCGTCGTGTATTTACAAGGTCATTGATTTAATTTAGCCTCATCTAAAGACTTCCTTTTTATGATACCTATTCACAAAGTTAATCATTAAAGTTAGTTCTCGTGGCCTTAGAGCAAAAAGTGTAAAACAAGAAAACATAATAGTTATGTCGTCCTATTGTACAATTGACAGTCTTTCAACGTACACAGTGTCTTGCTCCTGTTTTACGGAAATACATCCTTTATCGTAAATGTTCTTACAAATCACAACCACGTATGAGAATTACAGGAAAACTGCCTGTCATGTTTAATCAACTTTTTTTCCTGTATTCTGTGACTCAATACTATATTAGTGCCCAGGAAACCGCAGTACGCCAAGTCATAAGAACCGAAACACACATCGCACAGACAAGATCAAATAACGGATCAGTGCTTCACGGTAATATAAATATCACTCCGTATTACTATGATCATAATAAGTTGAATACATCGAAGATTGAACATCCGAGACATTATAGTAAAGAGTCAAATTCGAATCTTCACGGCCATAGTGCGAATACTACGAATTTAAAAGCGTTAAAACATCATATAAATACAATGTCCGCGCCAAAATCAAGTGACCTTCTAAAGAACGAAACGAAGCTCAAACACAATGCATCCAGCGTTAATGAAACTTTAGAAGATATACCACCAGAGGCTTCTTCGAATGAAATGTCTAACGGAACATCCACTAAGAAAGGAAATGAGACTGACAAAGCAAAAGACAAAAAGAAAACTGCTAACCCGAGTGACATATCCGATGACAATATCTCTTTTGAAGATAGATCATCGTTCAATGGAGATCAGTGCCCCACAGGATATGTTAGAGTGAATGATAAGTGTGTTAAAATTGATTAAGTTTTTTACATTGTGTAGATGTCTGAAAATATAGCAGATATATATAACTCAGCGGCGGATTTACAGGCATAAGAACAGCCGGTCTTCGTAGGTTCGTTCTGATCCTGCGGGAGTTCCTAACGCCTCTATTTCCCTCAATCAAATCTTTAAAAGGGTTCAAATTTTTATAAGGCAAAACGATAATCCTTTACAAATTACCTATATCAACAAAAAAATCGTTATTTTTTTTTGCTATTTCCAAAAAAAATAATACTTCTTTTAACGACAGTTCTGTAAAGTGCCGTATTGTTGATCCCACTGTTCTCTTTGTTGTGTGTTAAATGTTTCTACTTACTTATAATTTGTGATAGTATGAAATGAACGTAAAATATGCGATTCAAAAATAGAGGCATTAATCCAGGCCGGATGTGACCTTGTACAGGCATGTCCGCCACAGACGTGATTTTGTGACTAATCTTTAACCATAATACATAGTTTATAAGACTTATAAAATATATGAACTATAATTTAAAAAAAAACATTTGTTTTACTTTGTCCTTCAAAATATTTTTTCTTGAAACTATCGTCAATTTACAATGTTACAATGTATTTATTGTCCAATGATTATAAGGAAAGAAATAATATATTGTTTACAGATATAACAGAACTACGTGGATAACAAATAATAAAATATAGTAGACAATTAATTGTAAAACATTTATAACCCATAATTATTTATAACAGTAATTATTTCTGCATTAAGTTCCTTATAGCTTCTTGGTATTGATTAAAGCTAAGCGATTGTCTTACATTCTGAAAAGATACGTACGTAAATGGTTATTGTAAATTTTATATTTTACGTGTTCCTATAAGGGTCTATAGATAAAATTAACTTGATATTGACATTGTATTCCTTAATCTGCTACCAGTGACATCTATATAGTGTCTTATAACAATGTAGACTAATCAAGACCAAGTCTCCAACAGCGAACTTCGCACTTCGCTCTGCTTTGTCTAACAACTTATTTTTCTGCATCGGTATTTATGATTTTTTTTGTTGCTGCACACACGTTTGCTAGTCGTTTAATAGTCAACTTAAAAAAAATCCGTTTGTTATTATATCTTATAATTCCGAAATAGCAATATACTCTCAACTTTCAACAAGGAAATATCTAGCTAATGTGTACTAGGTAATACCTAATACCATTGTTTTACCTCTTATGAATAGGTGCTTACCTCGTAGATAGGTTTGTATCATTCCACGTAATTTATCTAATAAATCACAATTATAATTATAACCAATGGATACCATTTTTATGATCACGATAGTAATTATCTACTATGAATTGTTATACCTATTCAAATAGAGAAAAACCCTCTCTCAGGCTTTATATACCGTTATAACATCATTATCAGTCTTTAAGTGAACACTTTTTAACGTAAAAAAAAATTAAATTATTATTTCATATAATAAAAATTACTAAGTCCATTCAATATTGTGTAACCTTTGAACAATGCATTTCTTAAAGAGTTTTGTGTTCTTATTTTTAATGGGTTTTGTTTATTCTCGCGAATTACAACTTCGAGAAACGAAGTCACTTGAGGAAGCGTACAACTCTACCGAAAAGCAACGAGAATGTGTAAATAATACACAATCCACAGAATTCTCCTCTGGTACAGGAAATATGGCTCAAAACAACTCTACAGGAAAGGATAATTGCGAGCTCCAGACGAATACTAAAGAAGTTTTTGATGGCAAACCTTGCGCCACGGGCTACGTTAAGATAGACGGGAAATGCGTAGAAATTCATCCGTAGCAGGTTTCATAAAAATTTAAGTGACACTTTTCTGTGTTTTTTTAATTAAAAAATAACATAGCACCGAGAGTCTTGATTATTGTATAAATAGTTGTATGGGCCCAATCGCGACAAAAGGTCCTTTCCCCAATGACCATGAGTACATATCCTATTGACGATTTATTATAAAAATGTACAACCAAATGAGAAGAATTTAATAATAAAAGAAGAATTTAGAAATGTACAGCGCACACGCAATGTAATATACCTTTATACAACTTGTAAAATAATTGTTTATATACATTATATCTACTAATCCAAAATAAAGAGTTATGCGACAAGGGACGGAGTTTGAACAATGGGCACACAACACAGTAAGTATTCAATAAATACGTAATTTAATATATAATATGTTATACATTGCAATGAACTCTCTAAACCAATATTTTTATAACTATAAGCACCCTTCCTTGGATGGATATGTTTTCAGAACTTTTCTACTCTTTTTCTGAAAACGAAATGAATTCACTGACAGGAAATTTCATAATAAATTCGATTTTCAATATAAACGCATATAGCAACACGAATCTAACGCATTACAAATTTTTGATTAAAAATTCTTATTCGTTTTATAGGAATTCTTGATTCGATATATCTGTTACAATCGATTCAAAAATGATTTCGAATCGAAAATAAAATCCCATAAATACAATTATACATACATCTTGTTGCGTATTTATTGAACTAAAATTGATTCTACAATAATATTAGTTTTATTGTATAAATCGCGATTGTTAGAATGGTCATGGCTGAAACCAAAAAGAAATTAGCAACATAGATATAAAAATGTATGAAAGCTAAGTAAAATAAATTAGCCATAAATATACTAACACGCTTTGCTATTAAATTTGCTTGTACTACTGCTTCCGCAGTAGGTATACAATATAATTATAATTATTAATTATAATTATCTATACTAATATATAAAGCTGAAGAGTTTGTTTGTTTGTTTGTTTGAACGCGCTAATCTCAGGAACTACTGGTTCGAATTGAAAAATTCCTTTTTTATTGAATTGACCATTTATGGAGGAAGGCTTTAGACTACATAACATCACGCTGCGACTAATAGGAGCAAAGAGATAATGGAAAATGTGGAAAAAACGGGGAAGATTATTCATCTTTAAGGGCTTCCTTTGCGTGCGCTGCGAAAACGGTTCAAGATACCAAAAAATATGTATGAAAGAATTATTCCTCTTTAAATGATCTAAAAAAAAGTCCGCGACAGTATATGTCTATCTTTTAAGATTGACTCACTATAACATAATAATAGATATAGATCCGACGGGGACGACGTCGCGAGCAACAGCTAGTAATATATAAAGCTGAAGAGTTTGTTTGTTTGTTTGTTTGTTTGTTTGTTTGTTTGTTTGAACGCGCTAATCTCAGGATCTACTGGTTCAAATTGAAAAATTCTTTTTTTATTGAATTGACCATTTATCGAGGAAGGCTTTAGGCTATTTAACATCACGCTGCGACTTATAGGAGCGAAGATAGAATGGAAAATATGGAAAAAACGGGGAAAATTATTCATCGTCGAGGGCTTCCTTTGCGTGCGCTGCGAAAACGGTTCAAGATACAAAAATAATATGTATTAAAGAATTTTTCCTCTTTAAATGATCTAAAAAAAAGTCCGCGACAGTATATGTCTATCTTCTAAGATTAACTCACTATGCCATAATAATAGAAATAGATCCGACGGGGACGAAGTTCCGAGCAACAGCTAGTATAATTATAATTACGAGTACCTAATATAAATGACTTACTATTATTTGCTATTACTTATACATTTCTAATAGTATAAATGCGAAAGTTATTCTATCCTTTCACACCTAACGTTCTAGATGAATTGTATATATTATATTGATATGTAATTATTAAGCACGTACGTTATGAATATAAAACCTACGAAATTTCCAAAATAAAGTTATTTTTAATGGATGTGCCTATTCGCTACATATAAGCAATACCAAAACGATAAGAATAATACCACTGTCTATGCCAAAACCTACTTACTTTACTTTCATACCTGATTTTTATTTACATGTCTCTATTAGTCAGAGCAGCGCCATCTATTAGTCAGAGTTGACATTTCTTTGTATACATTGTCATCATTACATAGTTTATAGGCTTTCATCTGTCTGACCGCAACCGATTTTCATGCTGTTTTTTATAGGGATTTCTAGTGTTTCAAGAGGAAGGTTTATAATATGTGTTATACCTCGAAGCCGAGGCTGGTCGCAATTTTTTATTACTTCAAAAGAATTTAAGTAAAATGATTAGGTTGTAATATAGACTTGTAAGTGTCAATATTCAGATATTCTCTCGCAATATTTTCCGTGTGTCGCCTTGACAGTAATTTTAAATGTATAATAATAAATAACTTTATTGACCTTGCGTTCATAATACAAATTTAACACATGAAGAAATCAATCGAAACAAAAGCCAACATAATTTTTAATTTTCACAAATAAATAAATAATTTGTCACCGTAAATATTTAACCTTTATATACCAGCGTTTTACATCTAGAATCCAGTACTTATCTATCTAGCAACAAGTCGAGAGTCGTTAGAAAAGTATAAATACATCTACATTATACATTATAATTTATAACAATCATGAAGTTGTTCCTTTTATTCTTTGTTTTTGTGCTAAATGTTGCCATGTATATCGGCGAGTGTAAAGCTGAATTATCTTCAAGTAATCATCATCCTCAAGAACGAGCTGCTAAGCCAGCATGTCCACCAGGTCAAACGGAATACATGGGAATGTGTTACAACACTAAATAGTGAAGCCAGACTTACGATTATAAAGGGAGTGTGAAATAAATACAAAAAGTCAAAGTATAAACTTTATTTTTATTGTATTCTAAGATTTTTAATAGACTTTTGACTACTGTTACAGTAGCCAATTTAATGATAAGTTTTAATTTAGGATTCTATTATATTTGAACTACTTTAAAGTCTCAACCTATATTTTTTTAACAAAATATATTCCTGTTGATATATTATGAGCAAAATCGATAAAATAACTTTTTGTTTATCCAAAATCTAAGGCCAACTGCATTCAATAAGCGTTGGACATACACATTAAAAAATCAAGTTGCAATGCAATTTCCATAATTAAGTCATCATTAATCATCATTTAACAAATTTGTTTGGAATTCTACCGTAAAGATAAAAAGAATAGAGAAAAGTACCAAAAGTATCAATTTCAATAAACTTGGGACTAAATTCAACTTAATCTTTATATTAAGTATATATATTTTATGTTTACATTCATGTAATATTTTAGGGATGACTAGTACATTTGTTTAATTTATGGACTGGCAAGTATATATTTCTTTGACATATGACATATAATGATACTGTTTAGAAATTGAAGCAGGTTATATGACTATAGAAGCCTAAGAGACCGGTCTGACAACTGACATTTGGCTCCTGTCTGTCAAGCAGGGAAGCCGCTAACCGGGGTTAAAGCACGTTACAACGTGTTTTTATATAAATTTAATAAAATAGACTACTAATACGTAAAAGTTATATTAACTCTTCTAACAAAGTTATCTGGATATTAATAATTTTATCCAGTTCCTGGCTATTTACGATTAATACATAAGGACCACGTGTACGAGAACATCGAAGTGTCTTTCACACATTTGGAAATCTTAGAAAAATAAACGACCAAAGATACATCAAAGTAAGAAATTGAGTGCTAAATTTAGCGTCATATCAACGAAAGTGTATTTGGTTTAAAATGGCACATCCTGAGGGCGATCTTCGAGATGGGTTATCAGCACGAGAGATTTTCGCAAATAGCGAAGGACTTACATATAACGATTTCCTGTTACTTCCTGGCTACATAGATTTTACTGCTGAAGAAGTGGACTTGACATCGCCACTTACGAAGAAAATTAATCTAAAGGCCCCACTAGTATCCACTCCCATGGACACCGTCACCGAAGCGGATATGGCTATCGCAATGGCTCTGTGTGGTGGAATTGGTATAATTCATCACAACTGCACTCCAGAATACCAAGCAAATGAGGTACATAAAGTGAAAAAATATAAACATGGTTTTATCAGAGATCCAGTCTGCATGGGCCCGGAAAACACTGTTGCTGATGTACTAGAAGCTAAAAAGAAAAATGGTTTCACTGGTTATCCTATTACTGAAAATGGCAAACTGGGAGGAAGATTAATTGGTATTGTTACCTCGAGGGATATTGATTTTAGAGAAGGAGACCCACATCTAAGCCTCAAGGAGGTCATGACACCAATTAATGATATGATTACTGCACAGTCTGGTGTAACTCTCCAAGATGCCAATTATATTCTTGAGAAAAGTAAGAAAGGAAAATTGCCAATAATAAATGGAGATGGTGAACTTGTTGCATTGATAGCTCGCACTGACTTAAAGAAGGCTAGAAGCTACCCTAATGCTTCTAAAGATTCCAACAAGCAGTTATTGGTGGGTGCTGCCATTGGAACAAGAGAATCAGACCGGGTTCGTCTCAAACTGCTTGTGAACAATGGTGTAGATGTGATAGTCCTAGATTCCTCACAAGGCAACTCTATTTACCAAGTTGAAATGATAAAGTTCATTAAGAGTACATATCCTGATATTCAAGTTATTGGAGGTAATGTAGTTACAAGAATGCAAGCTAAAAATCTGATTGAGGCTGGTGTAGATGGTTTAAGAGTTGGCATGGGAAGTGGTTCAATTTGTATCACTCAAGAGGTAATGGCTTGTGGCTGTCCTCAGGCCACGGCTGTGTACCAGGTAGCATCGTACGCCAAGAACTTCAATGTTCCCGTTATTGCTGATGGAGGAATTCAATCTGTAGGTCATATTGTGAAATCTCTGGCTTTGGGTGCATCAACTGTCATGATGGGCTCACTCCTTGCAGGTACTTCAGAAGCTCCAGGTGAATACTTCTTTTCTGATGGTGTCAGGCTTAAGAAATACAGGGGTATGGGAAGTTTAGAAGCTATGGAGAATAAGGATGGCAAGGGATCGGCTATGAGTCGTTACTTCCACAAAGAATCTGATAAACACAGAGTCGCTCAAGGAGTAAGTGGAAGCATTGTGGATAAGGGTTCTGTGTTGAGATTCCTACCATACTTGCAAACTGGTATGCAGCATAGTTGTCAAGATCTGGGTGCAAAATCAGTTGGTAAGCTGAGAGAAATGAGTTATTCTGGAGATCTGAGATTCATGAAGAGAACATATTCTGCTCAGTTGGAAGGCAATGTCCATGGATTGTTTTCTTATGAAAAAAGATTGTTTTAAATAATTCCAACATATAATGTCCTGCTTTAAACATTTCTCAAGAATGTGATATCAAAACTATTGAACATTTCTTAAAAGAAATGTGAATATGGATTAAGCAGAATAGTCATAAAAGAGCATAATTGTTTTCTAATGTTTGTATATTGAGAAAATTTAAAATGAGTTGTTGACTGGTATATTTTTTGCTAAACAAGATGTATTTCATATTATTGTAATTTTTTAAAGAGTACCTAACACATGTTCTTATATCTAATGTAAGATAAGTTTCTTAATAAAGTATGAACTTTAAATTACTTTTCATTTTCATCTACCTTGTACAAAATAATCAACTATTTTATCTTTAATATTTAAATAACCTATTAGATGAGAAAGGCTAAGAGAACCTTTCTGTTTCTTAAAGAAACACAATAAACATTTAAATTACATGCTTTCAATTTTAATTTTTTTTTAATTATTATTGTCAAAAATAGTTAATTAAACTGCTTAATATATTATTTTGATATAAGTTTAGAAATTAAAAAAACAAGCACTGACTATGATGTTTTCAACCAAACAAACAATAAGAAATATTGATTCTCTTTGACAAAACCTAAGTACATCAATTTTCAAATAAATTATTCGCCAACTATCAATTCACCAACCGACCATTCAATCTATGATTCCGTATCAAGCATATCATACTGTATGTCATTATAAAGATTAAACGTTTACCTATCTTCTAATTCAAAATAATAATATAATGTCCTTAAAGTAGATCTGACTGACATTGGTCATTCTCTGTTCTTTTGTCTGACTTATTTTCATGAAGTTTTAAAATTTTTGCCGCTACATAAATAATTACATCTTTTTATAATTCAAACCTGAATACAGATAAAATAACTATTGATACACCACATTCCACAATCGGGATAGGATAAATCCGCGCAATGTAGCTTAATTAATATGAAAATGTTATTTCTAAATAATGTGTTGTAGTTTTAATATGATTTACGATTGTAGATAATAAATTGGATTTACAAAATCTCATTACATAATCAGAGCTATGTATGGCTTCCTGACCTGACCCAATGAACCTAATACTTTAGTATAGGTTTAGGTCCTACATAGTATAATATAATTTCTCATACTAATACTATATTAATGTTAAGCCTAAGCTCCATAACAGACTTGTTTTATCGCATTGACCCATAAACACTCATTATAGTATTACCTGACTTCCTACTCTTAGAAAAGTAATTAGTTCGTAGGTATTTTGTATGTGATATATGGTTGTATTTTAAATAAGGAAGAACGTAAAAGTTTTTTATTAGCGTATTTTCTATTCCTGTAGCAATATATTCCGGTACAATAGTGCCTTCCTAATCTGCTTGCAATCATTTTCCAAACCTACTTACTTAAAGATTTATTTAATTCATTCTGATGTTATTTTGCCACTTACTAATTACCATTTGCGTTGCACCGTTTAAGGTTTTACAGTACCAAACAACTATTCACAGTGACACAATTTTGTCGACAACCACTTTCTTAAAAGGTTTCTTTAAATAGGTGGTTTAGTTTTAATTAGGAAAGATACTTGTTTTTAGGATCTAATTCGTCACACCGTACACGGTTCGAGGTTTAACCCACACCCACCTGTAATAAATAACATACGATCCTTGAAGTATTTCCTAATTAGACAATTGATAAAATATAAGTACTTTATCAAAAAACTAATTAATTAACGTTGCTCATATGGTAACGTTGTTTATAACTAAAAGGTACCTATTATTCATTTTTTAATTAAATTAATTAATAAATAAAAACCTAACCCAAAATACGCATATATAATAAGTTAAATACAAAAGTTGATAAACACATGAAATGCAACTAATCTTAACATTCCACAAATAGTTGTCGTGATAAGAGGACAGAATAATCATTTCTTTAGTATCTTTTAAAATACAGGGAGCACATTCTTTTACAATTAATTTATTGAATGTGTTGTTAATATTTAATACTTTTGTATGTGACTGTACCTACAAAAAATTACGCATATAGATTCAGTGAAACTATTAGGAATGCCAATACTTTTTCAGTAAACATTACAAACGATTAGAAAGTCATTATTGCCAATTATTCTATAAACCCGTTACGCACTGAGTGATGCTTAATTAGGTAACGACTACATAATTCTAGTATAAGAACAAATATGCGCGATTTACTTTAAAATGATATCGACGTAATTACTTTGGAAATAAAAACCGGTTGCGTGTGATATTTTTTTAGCAATTTTGTGATATCCATACATTTAATCTGGCTCGGCCTGACGACTAGTTAGTGACGAAATTGCTTAGTCCTAATCCAGTTTAATAGAGTGAATTTTTAAATGATTAAATTGAATTAAACATATTCTATTAACTTCGACCATGCTCGTGATGGAAACTCGCGCAATATAGAGGTTTTTAAATTTTAAATTTTTTATTTTATGATTTGCAATAACATATAACAATGCTTTGATGTAAGCATAAATTATACTTGTACCTCACAAAAATTTAAAATTACATGGTGAAGTAAAAAGTATACAAGATTTTGAGGAGAAAAAATTAAAACGCAAATTATGTCTAATAATCACATTTTAATGGAATTATAAATATGCATAAGCTGCAACTGCAAGACCATGCATTGGTATTACAATAAATATTGAGTGCTAAATAACTTAATAGTACAAAAAATATTAAATGTGCTACAAACTATTTTTTAGACTGGTGCGTCTTCATTCCTTGAACTAGTTATAATTGCACGCATATTAAGCCTTCGAATTCAGTCCACATATAAATATTAAATACTGATTATAAACTTCTTCATATTAAATACTAGTTTAGCTACATGATTTATGTAAAAATATTGCGATATACAACTTGGCTGTTGTCGAAAAAAGTATACACGTGGAAATTAGGCCTACTTACATATCGAATCATTTTTTTATTCAAGTCGTTCGTTTTTTATAATTATAAATAAAAATATATTAAAAACAAAAGCTTTTAATAACGATTTAACGAAAGTTCGACAGAGAGCTCGCAAAGAAACATAAATATCATAGAACTTTAACTTATGAAGGTGTTACGATATTAATACATATCATAATTTAGCTATCAGTTTATCTTGCTTATTACATATCAAGACAACCAAGCGATAGTGACGAAATCACTGTAATATACATAATATATTTTTAGACTCGCCAATCAATCGGTTAAATGTACTAATGATATTTATATAAATAACATCCTTTGATGAAATTCGTACGCCTAATCATCAATAATATTATACGTAAATGATCATTAACTGCTTCCCTTAATCAAATACGCCATAAAAAATAATATGTCGTCGTATATGCATTCCACACGCACCAGTCGGAATGCACAAGTCAAGCGATCAAAGCGTATTAAATTTAAATCTTGCTAGAGATTACCCTAGGTATAAAAGATGCACCTTCTCGCGTGTTCACAGATCCTGCAACTTATTTTTTTCTACTACTATTCATGAGTATTTCGCTACAAAACTATAGTGCTAACAAATGTCTATGGTAAGAAGCTAAAGACTAAAGAGTATAATGAGAAATTCTTACCGAAAAGGTCTACATTCAATTTTTTATCTATTTAATTATATCGGCGGCTTATTCTTAATTTAAAATGCTGGCTGAATAACAATGTTTAAAATCTACTCGGAACCGGTCTATTCGATGATTAAAAATTGTAATTCGTACGTTCGAGTTCTGATTTTGAATCTACGCTTGTAACACGCAAGAATGTGCCGCGTATTTAAAATTCAATATGTCGCGTTTAGGGCGACTACTCCTTGCCGTCGTCGGCGTCGTCGTCGACTTCTCTCTCGAAGTCGGGCCCGGGCGTGGCGTCGTCCTCGAACACGATCTCCTCGGGATCGGGGGCGCGGGGCAGGAACTCCTCGCCGGGGCAGATTTTCTTGAATACTTGTTCAGCCTAATAAAATACAACCAGATAATTATTTAATTGTATCAGAAAAAGAACAGACTTTTTATCAAACAGTTTTTGTGGATCGTACCTATTATTGATAAGTAGTCAATTCAAATAATTATTTTGTTTAATACCATGGAAATATAATAACATAAAGTATAAATCCGCAGCAGAGGCAGAAAGAATTATAAATAACTTAATAAATAAATTATTTTGTATGATGCGGACGTCTCCAATTAAAAAAGGGAAATTTCCGAAACAGGGCAAAATCAAATAATTTCGCAGCGAAGATTTGAATTTATTTACGCTTTTAGCGATGCCGTTTTATTTTAGAAGAAACTGCTAATATCTGACGAAATCTTATAATTAGTGCGAAGTGAATTAGCCAAAAAAAATCTTAAGATAATATAAATTAAATAAACACTTATATCACTGACGGGTCACGTGTTTTGCCTACAACTAGTTTGGATTAAAATGCGGTTGCCAAGTACGAATACAAATAGTGGACAATGGTTCCGTAACCGAAAAAAAACTAACTTTTAATAGACTTTCTTATATAATATTATGCATGTACATATTTTAATTAAAAAAAATTGTCGTACCTACTACCTACATATTTAATTCCTTGAAGTTTTCCGAGAGTAATTTAAAAATGTGATGTCTCATGTCATGGTACGTATTTTTTTAATATTATTAATTCCGAATTATTCTAATACTAATACTAATTATTAAATCATTGACAATATACCTCATAAATACTAGAATTTTGGGATTGGATATTTAGAAATGAGAAATACCGTTATTATATATTTATTTATTTTAATGAAAATAAAAGAATTATAAGAATAATGTAAGAACCCTAATATTTCATATAAATTAACAAAATAGTTAATATCACAACAATGTTAAAGGTTGATTGATGTTGTATATATATTTCATAATTTTTTTAACTAAGAAAAATTACACAATAAAAGGAAAATATGGTGAAATAACTAATAATTCGAGTTAGGTACTTGTTACATCGGTTAAAACTAAAACGGTATTAATAATAATCGAACAGAAACGAGATAAACGAGAGCAATATAATCGTTCTTTGTCTAAGCCAAAGTCAAATATGTATATCTTTAATCGACCAAGTTACATATAACAATTATGTAAAATCAGCGAACTCTGTTAGTTGTTCTTTTAAAATAAATGATATAAGCTGCTCTATATAAAATTACTGATTGAATGACAAGTTTGAAAAATTAGAAACTACGTTACCCAAAATTTTAAATGTTAACAATGTACGAACTTATTCTCTATACTAGAAATCCCTATTAAAATTACAAATGTGAAAGAAATTTCGTGGCCGAGTCTTGTTTTTCAGGAATAAAAAAATTGAGGAAATTTAAGTTCACTCCTTGGGGTCGGACATAATATGTAATTTTGACTCGAGAAACGGTTAAAGATGTAAAAATATATATGTATAAAAAGAAAATGCCGCCTATTGATATATATTTTTTTAAATTAGTGTTTAATGTCTAAACAAGTATTTTTGTAACACTAATAATAGATTATAATATTTTAAAACCACATTTATAACGTGTTCATTACGTATTCCATCTTGTAGTAATATATCCTTAAAGGCGTTAACTCCGTAATGGAAACTCTATACCGCACGAGGTGTTGATTGCAGTTAATACCGTAATGTAATCTGGACCGAATGCTAGTGTAACGAGATTATATGTAACACATATTCACATTAGTTTAGAGTTTCAGTAGCACTCCTTAATGCCACAATATTATCGATCCCAGGTTAAATATTACGAGTACAAGGTTATAAGAAGATTAATAAGCAATTTACTAAAAAAAGTACAACAAAGAGCTTTTGGTTTTAAAATCTCTATTTAGAAATTCATTATCGTATTTATCGTAATAAAAAAATATTTTTGTTTATTGTATTATAATCTACGCGTTTACTTTGAGAACCAAACAGTACGGCATCTACTTTTTTGTTTTCATATAATAACTAGCTGACCCGTGCCCACTTCGTTGTGCATAATGTTAATTATCCTTTTCGGTTTTTTATATCGCCCATGACACTCACCAATATTGTGGCATTCTATTGGTGAAAGAATTTTTAAAATCGGTTCAGTAGGTCGCAAGATAACCTATTACAATTTAACAAACACACAAACTTTGCCTCCTTATAATATTAGTATAGATAATAATTGAATAATATAAATTACTATACTAATCTTATATTCTCTTACATTACATAAGAAATTATCAATCCTGTTATAAGCAATATATGGGCATGAGGCTCGTTATCTCGCAGTTCACTGTCTTCGTGACACACATCGCAAAAATCATTTAAAATCCCAATGTAAACATATCGCGGACATTATATTTATAATTACTTTGCGCTATTTACTGGTCAACTGGTGCAATCAACTCGGCTAACGTATGTCATAACAAGCTACTTTGTAAAATACTGTCAGGGCAACTTGAGAAATTTATTGTTTAAATATTCTACTCGATTCTTTATTGTTTATCTATACCAATATGTAAATAAACAATATATAAAGAAGTAAAGTTTGTGTGTTTGTTAAATTGTAAGGTAATCTCGGGATCTACTAAACCGATTTTATAAATTCTTTCAGCAATAGAAAGCCACATTACCTATTGCTGAGTGTCATAGGTTATATAAAAAGTGGGCATGGGTCCTCTAGTATAATATATTTTGTGTAACCCAAGTTCCTTTCGTATAAACCCAATTATTTTTATTACATTAAAATACGAATCTAATGAAACACAATTTATTAAAGGCGCTATCTTCAGTTTCGATTTATAAGTGTTCAAAGAAACCCCAACCCCACTTTTTGGTCAATATCTATTGTATCACAATTATTTTGTACACATTGGACGACCGCTTGGCGCAGTGGTAACACAACTGCTTTCTGCGCGAAGGGTCGTGGGTTCGATTCCCACACCGGAAAAATATATTTGTTATTTACATTTGTATTTTTCTGGGGTCTGGGTGTTTCTATGTAATGTATGTATATATTTACAAAAGAAAAGTATGTATATGTAATTTATTCCGTTATCTAGTTGCCATAACACAAGCTTCGGCTTAGCTTGGAACTAGATGGCGCTGTGTATAAATGTCCTGAAAATATTTATTTATTTATTTATTATATTGTTTATTTCTAAGCTTAAGTATGATATGTATGGTAAGTTTGGTATAGCTATATACATATTTAGTTTATAATTTATATCATCCCTCTATAGAAAGTGATTTTTCACATGGTGCTGGTACAATATTAATTATTGTTTTATATCTATTATTACTTCAAGCAGCTCATGTAGCGCCATCTAGTACCAAGCCAAGCAGAAATTGTGTCATGGCAACTTTGTATCAGACAAAGCACATATTTAAAAAATAAAAATTGTAAATAAATACATATTATAGATACGTGTAAATACAAACAAAATATTATACAAATTATAAATGTTTTAATTTTAAGTGAAGACGAACCCACAACTTATGGCGTAGAATTCGATAGGTAAGTATACCTATGTCGTCTGCAAAGTTAAAACCGATTGATGGAAGTTTGACCTTGTCATTTAAGTCGTATATTGAAAAAATATCGAAATAAAAAAAATTACAAATATTTTAGACTAATAAATTGTTGTGATACTACGATTTGGGTATAAAAAAGGTTTTGAAATCATTTTGGTCATTCAAATCAAATGAGGTAAGTCCAAAAAGTGTGTGTTATTTTGATTGTGGCAGGGTTTGTTTACTTCATTAATAGTTGTAGTTTTACAGTAAAACAAAGAAAAAGCTACTTCAATGGTTTAATTATATAACAGTTTATGTATTTAAATGTTCCTGTATCGCTAATAATAAATTAAATATCGTATTCAGATCAAAATCAGTATTGTTTTGAAGACCGGATTTGTGAGTGTTTCTCGCAATATCAAATCTATTTCTGCCAGTATTCTTGCCGTTTACAACACAACAACTACTGTGACTCATTTTTGTTGGCAGACTAATGCAATTAATTAATGATATTAAAATGTATTATGTAGGGACGCTTTGCCATTGACAAAGATACAGATACATCTGATCACAGAGCGCACATTATTTCTACTTTTGACCACCATGAGCGCTGCGATAGATTATGTTACCCCCTAGCACTTCGCACCCAGCGAATAGAAAGATTTCCCAATTGTTTATCTTGTATACAGTGTGTTACAAAACAAGTGTCCGATCCGAAAATCTTTTACTATATACCAGTAGATGGTCCTTCTTTTTCTATCGTTTCGAAAAAAAACATTTTTTTTCAAACAAAAAAATCTTTTACTGACTTATTGATTTTTAATTTAATTTTATTTGAAAAGGTTTTTAGATAGAGAATATTACCCTTCAGGACACATGTTTTGTAGCAGTATTTCCCATGATCATATTTAGCGTAACTGACTTGAGCCTGGCGAAGATTTATTTTAAACTTAATTCATATTTTCTGACTAGCAATGGATACCTACTCGCCGAGTACCACGCGCGGGCGCGGAGTTGCATTGTCCGTAAGCGGCGAATTGTTTCAAATACATCGCTTTACTTTTTTAGTTTTATTATTTCGTGACTTTATAATAATAATAATAAATAAGTAAATAGTGCGCTACAGTATTATAGTTCATATAGTGGTTCTGAAATAGCTAAAAAAATAATGTGGACATTAGTTGAAAACCAATAAAGGTAATATTATATTGTCAAGATTATTGTCGAATACAGGGTGTATAATTTTCAGAATTTTAAACTTTCGTAATGAAGTCTTTTACATTCTGTATATTAATTTAATGTACTTTTTTGTGTTATAGGTATATCAGTCGAGGGTTAGCTTTATTTTGTTGAAAATCGGTTCAGGTCTTCAATGTCTTCAGGTAGTTTTTTAGGTGTGTCAGGAATGTTTTTGTATTATTATGATTTAAGTGATTGCAATGCTAAGTTGCCTAGCAAGCAGCACGGCGAGGAGCCAAAAAACCCACTCTCGTCCGGTTCACCGCAAGCACGTGCACACGGTCGGGCTTGTGTTTGTGCCCGTCGAATGTCGTATTGAACGCGAGCGTGTAAACGCGCACAAGTGATAGATACCTGCTCGACGGCGCGGTCGAAGTCGAGGCCGGCGTCGGGCCCCGAGCACACGTGCACGCACGCGGCCGGGCTGCGCGCCGCCGCGCTCGCGTCGCGCACGTTGTACAGCAGCGACCACAGGCACTGCCACACACACACACACACACACTAGGTTACTACACATCCTTTAAAATAATAAAATCAATAATCAATTGATTTTAAAAGAGCAGTGATATGTTCTTTTGTGTACTTATAATAATTAAGATTTATGTTTTTACGTGTTGACTAAATTCAATTCACTATAATCAAGTTCTGACATAGTATCCGGTGCATCCATGATTAAAATGTAGAAAAGAAGTTGTTGCTTTTGTGTAATTTTTTTTTAATAGAACCGAAAAGAGTATAACTGACTATAAATTATAATATGGGTTTCTTATGAATATCATTAACAGACTTGAATTTTAATTTAAGCACCTGTTTAAATTTCATAAATGAACAAAATCACACATCCAGTCGAAATAAAAACAGTAAGAAATTCAATCGAATTATCAACATCCTTTTTTTAGGAGTCAGACAAAAACTCGTGTAAATTAAAATTATACTGTAATATTTATAATAGCGCCATCTACTAGAATGCAGGATAGGATTGTTTTAAGAATAAAAAGTAACATAAAATTATTCTTTTTATTCTACTTAAACTACATTAGATTAATATTACATTATTATAGACATACCTTGGGTTTGTCACCAGTAGCGCGCTGGTCGCCACCACTCATGTCGAAGATTTTCTCCGCGTACGGCAACAGGTCAGTCTCGGCGTCCTGGCTTTTGTTGCTTATGAAGTACACCACGACTGGAAATAGATATCAAATATAGTAATATGTAGCTTTTAAATCAAAGTTTTGCTATTCTAATACAAAATATAATAATGTATTTCTATTTGATTACATTTCTCTAAATAAATAATTACAAATAAGTAAAAATGATTTCTTTATACAATGTGTAATAACTTTCAACATTATTTTCATTTACTTTTCCTCTCAATGTAAATTAATTGGGAGGACTTGAAAGTAAGAAATATAAAAACAGGATTCTCATTCAGAGATTATTCAACTTAAAAGGGGTCAACAGTATCCACGCGTCTGTTTTCTTCATAAAAACAAAACGATGACTCATACATTACGAATGTATCACAAAAACGTGCATCAAAATAATCTGCGCCGGTTTGAAACGATAAAAAAAGTTTTACAAAAAACACAACAATACAACTACAGCCCAAATGAGACCTTGGCGTTAATGCGTCGATTTGAAACTACTTAGAACTTTTATCTGTACACAAAAATAATGCCACCTTTCACATATTTTTTTCTTAGTTCGTCAATGTGTCTTATGAACTAACTATATGGCTTATGAAGATTTTAATATGTTTTTCCTTAAGTAAATAACAAATTCGTATCTCGGAGCCAAAAATTTAGTTATAATAATTTTATCACTAAATTTTTGGCTAGAGGCTTAAGTGGAATATAAATAATTAATCTGTGACATTTATACATGCAAAAGGACGAGAAGATCTCTAACACCCATGACCCAATAAGTGTTTTAGCGGCAAGTTGGTTGTGTCAGTGTCAATGTCAAATGTCAAATATCGTATGTAACTTAACGTATTATATTGTTTTAGATATGGCAACAGTTATCTTCTTTATTAGCTTCCTAAACTGACCTTGTTCATTCACGATGCCCGTGCTATACACAAAAGTTTGATGACACGCTTGTCATTGGCGAAACATACAAGGAAGCGCCATCTATATAATAATAAAAAAAATATTATATAATCTGTGTAACTCACACAGTCCCTTGGGGCAGGAGCCGGTGGCGGGCCCCACCTCGAGCACGGTGACGGCGTGCTCGCGCCCGCCCAGCGGCGGGAAGCGCAGCAGCGACAGCGGCTCCTTCTCGCTCGGCAGGATCGACCCGTTCGTTATGAACACGCCCTGCGGATACCGTGTTTAATGTCGTTTTTAATATGCATATTTTGAAAGTTTTTAAGAACCCTTTGGATGATTTATGGGTAAACTATTGGTTATACGTTAGAGATAAATAGCTCAGTGACAAATTTAAAGTCTTGTTATTTTCGAAGCGAATTCGCTATAGGAGATGGACAAACCAAAGGATCAGGATTTTTATTTTGTTTAAAAACTTTTTATGATCTATAATTAATTATTACTACATAGTACGAATCAAAGTCGCTTTCCACTGTCTGACGCTACGTATTGCATAAAAAAATTTAACTACGCATTTTGATGTTTTTGTAAGTAGATAGTTATCCAAAAGAAAGCTTAGTTAATTATTTTAATATCTATTTTTTTGGGTTTGATCTATACGTTTTCAAATAGAACAGTCAGCTACAAACGTAAACATTACCTTAGAGATATCAGTACGCTCCGTAGGCTCGTCCGTGATAAGCTCTTTAGGGCACTCGTTGATGCCGATCACGAGGTGGTCGCAGTTGAGCGTCTTGGCCTTGCTCTGTATGACCACAGTGGAGCGGCCCTCCTCCACAACTTTGTGCTCCACCTTGTCGATGGGCCGGTTCAGACAGTACACGCCACCGAACACAGCGCATAGCCTGTGGAAAAAGTTAATTAGATTCAAATAAATAAACTACGCTGATTCACGGTGTATAGCTAGTAAATCTTTATATGTAAAAATTAATCGCGAAATGTGTTGGTAAGCGCTCAACAACGCCTGGACCAATTTGGCCAATTCTTTTTTTATGTTCCTTGAAGTCCAATCACGGTTTTTACGGCGAGAAAAAACCTAATAATTGCAAAGAAAATTTTTGACAGAACTAATTGCATGTCCGCAAATAAAAATTGTATCATGGGTTTCCTTAAACATTTTCATTTTATTTACGATTAATTTTTATATCGACTTAAGTATTATATACATAGACATAGTTCAATTGTAAAGCTAACTATTGATTTAAAATTTTATTTAGCCTGTCTCATTATTGGCCACTTATATCTCTTGTTTAATGACTATAATATAGTCTATATATATTTTGAAAAACAAGCCTAAATAAGATATAATCCTATCCTAAACCGTGCAACATGCAACGAGAGAAAGTGATAGATATTGGAGTGTGGCTGCACATCTGGGTCAAGCCGCAACACTTTCCGACTCATTTTTCTCCACAGTTTTGAGCAATTCAGTTAATTGACAGACATTCCTTTCAAAGTGTATTTCGTTTAACACCCGATGACCGGACTTGCATGTCTTTTGCAATATAATTATGAATCGCAAAATGTGTTGATAAGAGCATAACTCTATAACTGCTGAACCTATTTAAATAATTCTTGTTTTAGAATATTAATGTACGAAAGTTGATCTTAAAGAAAAAAATGGTACGGTATAAGATTTTGGATACAGCGTGAACAAAGTCGCCGTCGGCCAACTAGTTTTAAATATAATGATGATCTGTTCTCTACGGTCTGGAACCGTTATACCAAGGTTTTTTATATAATATACATTTTATAATAGAGCAATAATGGAAAAAAATAAACAACAGGCCTTACGCAATAAACATATAGAAAAATAGAGCACAATTCAATTATATTTTAGAGAATAGTGACGCATTACTATAGAACAATAATTGATACGTTATCGCTTGAAAATTAATGATCCCGAGTTTATTATAACGTGTGAATCATCTCAAAAGTTGAAAGAACTGCTATACAAAACATTGAGTGTTTGAATAAAGCATGCTGTCATGTTTATAAAAGCAATGCCATAAAACTCTGTGTCTAAGGAAAGGACTTAGTTTAGACGACTAGTATCCATTTTCCACCAATTGTTTCAAACAATAGATTTATACATATTAAGCTTTGTAATCTTACGATTTGCAATGATAGTTTACTTCTGAGTGTTGTATTTAACCTGTATATTCATATTATTAAAATGAAAAAGAAAAAAAATAAAACTACAAACAAATCGGGTGAGACACTGCACTGATTTTTGCCTTTTCATATTCAAAAATTAATTTTTTACTAAATGAAATCTGACTTTCAACACTACAATATACGTTAAAATTCCGACAAAAGGGTCTGAATACTGAACCCATTTGATGTATCAATAACTCCTTTTCCATTAAAAAGCCTTACCTGCAGAAGCACTGAGGCAGTTCCCCGCTACCGTACATGGGCCAGAGGAAAGGCGTGTTGCCGTAACGTCCAAGGCTCATCAAGAACTTCTTAGACTCCTTGACTCCTTCGCGGCAGTTCATCGTGTCAGTGCCACCGGCGATCGCGAACAGCACGTAATGGATCAGATTGGGAGTCAGACCCTTGTGGGCCAAGTAGTCTTTGAACGGCTTGTCGTTCCAATCTGGTTGAGAACATTTATTATAGCACTACGCCACTGAATAAGAATAAACGTTGCCATATGAATAAAAAAATAACAAACATGAGTCTAAATTTTAAGATTGATTTTCCCAGTCTTTAAAGGTGAGAACCTAAAGTTCCGTAACGCAGTTTTCATTCCTAATATGGACTCCTGTCTTTAATTTGTGTCAATTATATAATAATTATATTTGCTACCTTTGTAGAGAAAAATAAAGCATTATTATTTTATTGGTTAATTAATAATTAATTCAGCTAAAATTTTGACATCAAGAAAGATAACTGAAATAACATACCTTTAAACTCGTTTTCCATTTCCTCCTCGGAATTGCCTACTATGGCTGTGAGCATCTTCATGAGCATGCGTTTCTCCAGGATGCTGACGGTTTCAGTCGCGAATACATCTGCTCTAGAGCAGGGGACTGGCATCAAGGTATCTTCGAGCCACGTCAGTACGCGAGTCACGCATCGGAACTCGGCGTAGCGAGCAATGTTCGATGAGATCAGAAGTTCTACCAACGGACCTCTCGAGAACAACAGCTAAAAAGACAGCTCTTATAAGCTTTTGTCGTAAATTTTCGAGCCAAATTTATTTGGAAAATGGTTTACTAGTTGTTTTAGAATTAAATGCAAATCTTTTAAATATGTGTAACTTGTTTGATTTCGTAGCATGATATGTTTCCCAGGATAAATATCATAATTTCCTAATAGATTAACTCTATCAGTTTGTATTATACATAACAATACAAACACATGATTATGCGATCCGAATTAGTTATATAAAAGTTCATTAGTAACGTTTTTATTATAATGTTGATAATTAACATAGCTATAAAGCACACTATGTAATGTTTTTTTTTCCATTAACTATGCCATTAATTCGGCACGCTTTGAAATATGTACTTGAAATATATTGTTTTATGTTTATCTATATGTTTTATATGTCGTTAAAAGAAACACACTAGATATGTTACATTAAATTTTGACGTAGAGACAACGCGGCATTAATTAAAGAAAACTTATATTTTTAAAATTTAATGGGGTAATAAACAGCGGAGCGGCCAGGCGCCTAATTTAATTTAAACGGAGATGTGAACACGAAATCTTTATACATCGTAACTATAAATAACGTAAACCGAATATTGGTTTTTAAAAGAGAATGAGTTTGCAGTTTTCTCGCAATATATAAGACTCAATTTGGTATAAATAGTAAAGGAATTTTATAAATAAGTGAGATATAGGTCACAAAACAGATTTACTGCAGACAAAAATTCCTTAATTCTTCCAACATAGGTACTTATATTATATTAACTCCTAAAATTCGTGTCTAACGGGCTGAATAAAATACCTTTTCTTTCAATCGTTTTATAATATTTAAGGAGGGTTTTAAGTAGGTAAATTTTGCACAGGAAGTCGCCGAAAGCGCAATTACACAAGTGAGACATTTTACGTCCGCGCCAAGGTCTTTAGTATTTTTAAACATTTAAAAAATTCAGCCGTTGCTTTAAGACTTTTCTATTTCATTAAATCTGGAAACGACACATCGTTATTCCTATACATATATCCAACATCAATTGTTAACATTATTAGTTCATAATGTTAACAATTGACTCAATAACAAAGTACTTTAAACCTTGGAAAATTTTCTGCGGATATAATGGATCGGTAATCTTTCGACCACATAAAAAGCTTGATAGACGTCTATAGAATAATATTAGCGTGAATCATCTATTCTTCTCAGACATGATGACTATATTGTCAAATTTCATTTTGATATTTTTTTACGGAAATTTGTATTTGTACTATATTAGATTAGGTTAAACTTATTTCCGTCTCAAGGTATATGAAGGAATTTCAGGGGGATTTAGTCCGTAGTGGTCAGAAGCCACATGCGAGCCCGACATAACCCACAGGCTAGTCAGTTATGCCGGGAAGTAGACATACTTGCCCAAGGTGGACGGATACACGTAAGAGGATTTCCCCAAAAAAAAACTTCTTTGATTAAACTTAACAATGTGAGAATACAATTGGATACATGGAAAGCTTTATAAAAACCTGATAATAAAGTTTAAATTTAAAATTATTATTTGTAACTCTAAAATTATTACATAACTACAGATTATCTTATGTATAACTTTCACCTTTTTTTCAAAATGGCTAGTCTGATTCATCCTTCACTATAAATGTAATAAAAATATATTAAGAGCAAATGCATTTTAGGTGATATTTTTAAAACTAAGACAATGAAAGAATATAGTCTATAGTCTATAGTCTACCTTGGGTGTCATGTCAATATTAAATTTTCTATATTCAGCTGCAAATTTTGCTTGGCTCCAAATTTTTTTTGATGGATCATCAGTCTTTTCTTCTCCTTCCTCTTCTGGGACTTCTCTGTTAAGAACATGGGTATTTAAAAATTATTAAGCCATATAAAATATCAATAAAGATGATGATCATCTAAGATCCATAAATGTAAAGCTTATACAAAAGACACTTTTCTATACTATGTAGTAATAAAAACAATAGAAAACTTAGAATCACTTACTTCTCAATATACCATGTCTCACTGAGGTTGTAAACTTGTTCCTGTCTTTTTGGGTCTGCATTGACTTCTTTAATAAATTTTTGAAGTCCATCAAAGTTATATGAAGCCCACAAACCTCCATAATGGTCACTTGAGTCTAGATGTAGAACATTCTTACCGATCCTACTACATGCAGCTGCGACAATGGATTCTACCATTCCTATTGAAATCAAAAGACACCATTGTTAACCTCACATTTCCGAGTATGGTTTTTAAATTTTGTTAAATCAACATTACTCTGCTTTTTAAAATATAAATAATTAAATCTAAAATTTGATAAATAATATTTGGACAATTTTTTTGATCTCAGAGAAGAAATTATGTAAGGGAGTTAACTCAGAGTCTATTTAAAAAAAAATTCAATTACTTAATCTCAATTAATCATTCCTGTTTACTAAATACAACTGCACCATTACATAAAAATATTCAGAAAAATGTTACTATGACATCATTGGGCCAGCTGTTTAACAGTCAATATGTAAACCCATAAAAGTGCTTTTAAGTTGAAATAAAAAATTCATGAATCTACATCATAGTAGAGAATCGAAAATTTAAGTAGGTAATTTATTTGTATGAAAAGAATAGTTTGTTTAAAAATTTAATGACACTGTATTATTTTCATGAGTGTAAATTACTATTTATATGAAATACCATATGGGTTTAACAATTTAAAAGGATTTAGTTTGGATATAGATGTAATATTTTACTAGAACTGAAAATAGGTTTGGGAGACTGTTAAATGCATAAATTTTATTTACCAGCCTGCTGGCTGAATGAGTAATCCCTGAAAAGTAGGGCGGTATTTTTCGCTTGTCGTTAAAATCCAATTGGAATTTTTTCATGAATACGAATTCTAAAAACAAAATTCTTTTATATCTCTAGATTTAGACTTCAGTTCAACAAATTGAAGTAAAACTACAAAAAACATTACTGTGCAAGCAAAGAAAAAATAAGATCGATACATAAAGTAGGCTACCAATCGCCATTACAGCCGGTGTGAAGATTTTAAGAACATATAGCATACCTGTCCCCACAACGATGACTTGGAAATCGGTCGGCAAATCATCATCCATTTTTGATTTCTATTTTGTTACACACTGAATAAAAAATTATAATTTTTATAAAAAATTACTTGCTCCTTAGCTGTACAAAGATTCGTACTTTCTCTGACA
This sequence comes from Eurema hecabe, assembly GCA_026213755.1. Classification (NCBI taxonomy): domain Eukaryota; kingdom Metazoa; phylum Arthropoda; class Insecta; order Lepidoptera; family Pieridae; genus Terias; species Terias hecabe. Next base: position 2,382,188 of record JADANM010005989.1, on the reverse strand, counting down.
CTTGACAGTTCCCTGACTTTGACAACCAAGCACTTTCGTTCAAAAACTATTCAAACATCCACGGTAACATCATTGAATGAATTGATTTTGTTTATAAAGATGATCTTTAATAATTAAATTAATTACCTACCATGAATGCAAGCCATCACTTTTTTAAATGAAGAATTATTATTACTTATATTTCATCAGAAATAAACCGAACAATCCATACTAATTCCATATTAATATTATAAATGCGAAAGTAACTCTGTCTTTCCATCATAGTTTATATGAAAGTAATATATTATACGTTGTATGGTACGGTTGTATTCGTCTACAGGAAAGTAGAAAGAAAGGATTACGATTTTACAGGCAAAGACAATGTATATTTGTTAGTAAATGCATTTTCTACGTATAAAGTCCTATTCTTCAGAACATATTTAATTATTTAGGAACTCAAACACGAGACAAAGGCAATATAAATTTTATCAAAATTATGTAATTTTAACTTAACTTTTGACCTACTTTTTTTTTAAATACTTTTAGATTTTGATTTTTTTTTCTCCTACTTTTTCCTTCATACTGCTGAGCTGCTAAGCCATAAGTTTGATTGCGAATACTAGTTGCCTTTTTTTTTATAAAATTTTCCTTCATAATTTTTGAAAACAAAACAAATTTTCTTACAGGAAAATAACTAATAATGTAACAGACGGAGAAAGTCCACATTTTATGTTGAAAATTTATAAGTACTATGTATATCACTCTGTTATTTTAAACAAAGATATAAAATATATATGATAAATATTCGAAAGACGTTTTAATCGAAAAATAACCTATAAAATGTTTCCGCGTACATAAAACAGCCACAAGCCACAACATAGCGGACGTGATCCACGTCATTCCCTATTTGCTCTCGAATCTCGATGAGGCAAAATTTATTGAGTCATATTATTTATCTTTATTAAACTTTTATGTTCAACCAAACCACGGCTTTTGTTTACAAAAGAAACCATAATGTGACACTAAAAATAAAACAACAAATATCTCGTATTTACAATATTTTTTACATACATTTCAACATTTTACAGACTACGGGGAGCTCTTTTTTATTCGAGCAACGAACAGTTACATAAACTAACACGTAAATCTAAATCGTAATAAAACGACCTGTGTTAGTCAATCTACTGGACCCGCTCTACACGGGAATGGCTCACTAGAATCAATAGAATTCTGGTGACCACAACATTGTTACAAAGAATAACGGTGGCAGTATTTTTGAAAAAGTGATATCCATAGACAAGTATAAGCAACATTTTAGGCCGCTTTTCATTTTATTATTGTTCAAAGGACGCATCGATTTTATGTGCCCTTTATAGCGGGTAAGACTCTATAAATAAATACGAGTTAGGTACAATCTTCTGAAATTGGCATTGCACTGTTGTCTACTGTTATACGTTAGTACTACATACCTACATTTTTACAATTACCGTGACATCGGCAAGGCTTACTATTTTGTTAAAGCTTAGAATTTAATCTTTGTTGACCGTCAAATGGATCAGATGGAGAGAGGTTAGTTTGTAATTTTATAATTAATTTTATATAAACAAAATTACCTTGCCTATTATAACCGGAATTACATTTGTACTCTTTAATAAAAATTTATGTAGGTATGGTATGTAAAGTTGTAAAGAAATATATATCCCTATTCGAAAAAATCTAAGTGAGACGAAAAAAAAGTCTCAAACTAGAAAATACAAAATCGTCTATTACTTAGAAGTAAAAAGCTGCGATAGTTTAAGATCCTTTACATTATCATTAATCAAAATATCTATGAATGCTAAATTATTCTCAGAGGCCATTGTGCGTGTTATGTTATATAAATGATAAAAAGTACAAATGTAGGGAAACCTTAACTATTTACATTAAGTACTACAAAAGATTAATTCGGTATTTTCTTCATTCAAAATGTACAAAGAACACTAAGCGGTGTATAGGTAATTGCACCTAATCAAACTACACCATAATAATATAAAATTAATAATTATGCAACTTACAAATAATATTCGTAATCAACTAATCGTACATAACATTTTTTTATGAATAAAGACCGGCATTATAGGCAAGGAGATGCTTATGTAATGTGTAACATTGAATTCATTCGTTAGTGTGAACTTACTTCATGATCATGACCGACTAACATAATAAGCAAGTTGTAGAATTACATAATATTAGGTATATTTTTTATAAATATATAGTTCGATTTTCAAACGCAAACAAGCGGTGCTTAATAAAAATTGATGTTTAAAAACGGCCATTATAACGATTTCACACATTTTCATCGCCTAAGAACATTAACATTGCAAAACATCAATTTTTTAACAAAACAAACTATTTACACTATAAGATACAGTTCAAAATATCAACAAATCAGACCAATGAACTTATAAACCTATGTTTTATTTAAACAGCAACATTTAACCAATATTCGCAAGAAATTGTTATTTTTGAAATAAATGAAATAAGACACAATTAAGTATCGTTTTGATCAGTAAATGGAAATGATTTTTTATAAAGATATGTTAAAATATATGATTTTAGAATTGATATGTTGCATTTGAAAGGAAACCTCTAGCATTTATATATCATATCTGAATTGTAGATATTTTAAATTGCAACGCTATTTAACACTTAGTTAACATCCAACGTAGGGGGGACTAGAACAACGTTTCACGAGAATGCGAGGCGCGGTCAAAACTAGGGGGATATAATGGCCGGCTCGTGAGTTCTGTGCATTCGGACACACCGACCTCTGTTCCACCACCACTATCAGTCGAAAACTGTTCCACTTCGTCGTCTGTGGAATCCGCTTCGTCTTCTGCAAACACTGAATCTGCTCCTACTGAGGCGAGTTCACTCTCTATTGCGAAAGATGGTCCAACACTACCAACTGAAGCAAGAGGAGCTAATCTCTCACTAGGACACGGCGAGAGACGCCGCTCAGGAAGCGCGCACACTACTGAAGAGCCGCGTCTTTCTAAATAGGAACTCCCCGAACTAGAACACGTAGCTGAACTAAGCCGGCGATCGCGATGACCTGAAAAACGTCTCTCGCCAAACCTGAGTGCCGAGCCTGGCAATGAGTCTCCCCGCAAGGTGGAAAGACGTCGAGGAGGTGCCAGTAAACTACCATATCCACCGCCATACGATGAAAATCGCGAGCTTCGCGGCCATGATGGTTCTTCGCCGATTGACGGGCGAGATCGCGCTCTTTCTGATAAAGCTTCCTCTATGGCTGCATTCAGCTGCCTCTCTTCTTCGACAGCCTGTTCCTCTGCGACAACTGCTTCTGCTAATTCAACTATCTTTGGGTCATTCAATGCCTTAACTGATTTACTACGGCTTTTGTAGACAATTAAAAATACCATTAAGGCAAAAAAGCCGCCTAAGGTCGCGGCTATTCGCACGCCCGTCATGACGTCATATGTCGCATAAAACTCGATTCGAACTCGATCTCGTTCAGCTTGGGAATTCTCCGCAGTGGAATTCTCCGCAGCACCTGTCCCTCCACCGGGCCAACCATCTCGTTTCTCCATCTTGTGGTCAAGTGTTCATTGCCTGTAAAAATGCGGTTCATTTAAGTATGCTTATCAGATAGCCCAAATATGAAGTAGAATAACCACTATAAAGCTTTTGATAATGAAAATGTATCACGATAATAAATTATATTCGGGTATATTTATTTATGCATGTTTACTTCAGTCGTACTTTTCGGAATTTTTATATATTTTATTAAAATACACTAACGACGTGAAGGAGATCGCACAACAATGTTGTCTCTAGACGATTTCCGTTCGCCAGTAACCGCATAGCTCTGTCCGATCGACCGACATATCTGGGACGCAGAAAATCGTAATATGTATTAGATATATTTAAAAAGTTTTTAACAATACGTTAGCCATTTAACACGTCTTTTAGCTTTCATCACAATAATAATGAAAATCTCCGATTTAGTGGACGGTTATTTACCGCTGTACTTTACGAGAGAACTATACATATATGTATTTATAAATATGTTATTATTTCAAGCCATATGTTTAGGTTCATTGTTTTATGACAGGAGCAACGCGAGGAAAATTTAAATGAGAATTCTTCAACGACAGCCTATTTTTTATAAAATTAATAATGAACCTGTTTTTATTCAAGCTGCATGCAGACCTACATTGAATAGAGCGTAAGTTTGTAACTCGGTAAGCCTTGGGATGACCGTTTTTTTGACCGACCGACCCACTAAACGTAAAATAGCATTACTGAACTTCAAGTAGTTCCATATCGATTCCATATTTATCTTGAAATACTGTTCTCTATTTTAGTGGGTAACGTGAAGGTAATGAATTCCTAATAAAATTGTCTATCCCCTATCATAATGTAGGTGACATAAACATTCATGTTTCGAGGAAACTTATAATTAGTTAAAGAGACGGGAGTCAATTACTCTTCATCATATTTTAGTAAACTGTAAGAAAATAATTTCAGATTCAAGGGCGAGCTTCAAGTCTCATTCTGTCAAGAGAATGAAATCGTTTTGGCTCAGATCGCAGGATTATCAATTTGTTATTCCGATTGTAATGATCGAACATTAATGCGCAAATATGCGCTATTTTTAACCATATAGTCCTAAACGCTTCATTGGTAGAAATACCAATTTAAATGCATATACCGATACTATATGTTAAAAACCAAATAATTGTCGTGTAGTAACGAGATTCAATTAACTTTATAGACACATAAACAGTATGTCTGCAAAACATCTAATCCGTCATCATGTAATGATAAATCACATTTAACTTTCAGTATTTTTAGCCTCACAATAGCTGTTACAGTTGGTTCGGAATTCAGATGTATGACTATCTTGAAATTTAAGTGCAAATGTCTGTTTGTTCATCAATAACAAGATCAAGTTTGTGACTTTATGGCGCTGTAAGGAGTAATCTGCATACCGATTATAAATGTTTTTTTCACTAATAGAAAACATACAGACTTACTAATAGAATTCTCAAAGCTAGATTATGTATCCAAAATATATTAAAAACACCAGTTTTACTCAGAGAAAACCCCGGAGCACAGCTAGTTATTAATAAAATGAATTGAATCACATGAGGTGGGTAGTGACGGCTGTTCCTAACGACAAATAATTCGACATCTAGTAGCAATTTTCTATCACAAAATAAGTAATTTCAAATTATTTACCTGATACACTCAAAAAACTTAGAAATGATTTATTATTGTAACGTGATATAAATATGTATTTGTTCAATATCCTATGCTCATTTTGGTTCTTATAGGTCACCAAAAGTTACGTAAAAGCAAAATTCTCCTAAATTATATATCGCTCGTTGGAAAATTGAACTAATATATTAGTGACGGAAATGGACTGCTTACTTATGATTTAAAATTAAGAAAAGTTATGATGCAAAAGAAAAATAAATATCGTTACGTTATTTTTATAGGCCAGCTACGTCAAACATATTTTAAATTTGAAAGCCCAAAACTTCAACGATATGACGAGAATATTTTTGCATTTGTTTGAATTCGACAAAGCGACTAATAGTTACTACGAACGTTTTTGCCGCTACAATACAAATCGTACTTAAAAAAACGGTCAAGTGCGAGTTAACTCAAGTGGAATACATTTTACTCAAACATTACTTTTTTTTAAGACAGTAGATATATGTATGTTTTCTTGTTTTCTTACGTTAATAACTCTATCGCTGCTTTCGCTTTAGTTATTCTAAATTAAATTAAATTACTTCTTCTAGAGTTTTAACACAATTTTGGATCATTAATTTTTGTCGACTTCCCGAAGTTTACATCTCGAAACCTTTACTTTAAGCTTTGTCATGTCTGTCGGTCCGTCCATCGTCTTATTCTTTAAACATTTATTGCTATACATAAAAAAAATTGTGCTCATAATAATACCTTTTAAAACTTTAAATTTTTATGACGATTTTTTGACACGGCTATCTATTAGTGAGCTATGTAAAAAGGCATTGGTGAAGCTTATTAAGAAACCGAGAGATCAGCGCACCTTTTCGATTTCTTATGGTATGTCGAAAAGTTGCACGTGGTTTATTAACCTCTATAGGGATTGGCGTTTTGTTACAGAATCTAAGACGAAGTCCCCCATAAGTTGAAACCCCATCCGTTATCCAAAAAGTATGCGCGTCGACTTTAGGGCGGTTCGAATAGTGTTCTTAACATCCCCTGATGTATTGGAAGGCCATTGGCACTTGTGAAGGAATCAAAAAGCACTGACGACATTGTGGAATAGCCCGTAAGGGTTAGCTCCACCAGTGTTCTAACCCACTGATTTAGAAGTATGAGCATTACGAATATAAATATAATATTAAAAATTAAACTATAGTTTACACAAAAAATAGACATCTCGTATTTGATTTTTTTAGGATAAGACAAATAGCTCAACAAAATTCATATCAGGAATATACAATCATACATTGGATAACAGTAAAATATGTTACAATTTAAGCAATTAGCATTCCTTTAATCAAGCACATGAAATTTTAATAACACATTAGGCATCCAACAACACTGGTTTAGTAGAGAGACTATAAACAGCATGCCCTGGGAACAAACAATCAAGAATACAATGCAACTAAATATAGAATGCAGATATAGTGGACTGATGAAGGACTTGCAGGGTATTTTAGCATCTTGGTAAAACTGTTATTAGACAGGTATAGTCTTATATATATAGATCTATGATAAAAACTTGTTTTTTTTGACACATTTCGAAAAAAAGTTATTTTATTGTTGAATCAATATCATCAAAAATGAAGGTACTTTAGTTAAAAAGCATACTTTAATTTAAAGGAAATTGATACTAACAATATAATTTGGTATATTTTTAAAGAAAAAAGAAATTTGTTTGGAATAAAAACACAATTTATTAAATAAAATATTCTTAGTTACCAATTTTGCTAAAAACGCAAAAAAAAAACGCATACACTATAAAATATTTTTTAAGCAAGCAACAAGCTATTAGCAACAACAATGTTTTGTCTACAACCATGCCACGCATAACAAAGCGATTTTTAGAAGCAATTAATGCAATTATTAAAACTAATATTAAACATTAACATTAACAAGGTATTTACCACTTGAAAAGCATAATCCGTACACCGCAACAATTGACAAATGCTTTGAGGGGCGACGATTTATTATGTTCATGTCCTTGGTATTTATATACTATATTTTTCACACTGACACATTTAAAATTTGGTACATAGGAATTATTTATTTTATTGATCTGGCGCGTTTATAACTGTAAATATTTAAAGATTATTTCGCAACCATAATTTAAGACGTAAATTAAAACACTTTGCTTGAGAAATTTTCTTTCATTTCTTCATTTAGTAGCATAGCTTTTTACATTTTATTATTTCTTTGAAAAAAAGCCTTTTACTAAAAGCACTTATTAATATCATTTTCGCATAATTTTGCTAACCACCACCTTATACTCATTGACAATTTGACACTGATCCACAATCCACTGTCCACATTTTTAGTTTTTAATTCCAATGTCAAAGAGTGACTAAAAGATATTTGTATGTTGGCAATTCCTTATAAAATAAAATAAATTACCTTTTATATTTTTTGATTAACGACTGGCGTGGCTTGCGAAGAAATAAATGATCTTAGCATAATGTTCAAAAATTATTATAGACGTGTTTACAAGAAAAATGAAGTACACCAAATGTAAATTGTAGGGAAAACAATATAAAAAAACAAAAAATAAGAATACTCGTAATTATAAAGTTTCTTTCAATTTTTTATTAGTGAACAATAGTAGGCAAAGCAATTGCTAATTAGGGCGCACATCATTTCATACTATAATACTACTGCAATAAATAGTTATAGATGAATACAACTATATTTAGGAAAACCTTTTTACTGTATAACAATAGTCTATTTTCACTTATAGCAATATATTTTGGGTACAAACCAATAAATGACATCATGCACATGTCAGTCTTTCCACATGTCAATACGTCAAATCAATTATCAATGTCATAAGTCATTTATAATCGTCGCTAGACGCAAAAAGTACAAACAATCACTAGACGTAGACTAATTCTTTTTAAGAAATATAAGTAATGTTTAATAATTTCACTGGTGCCAATCGTTATTGTATACTATGCATTTTTATTCACATGTAGCAAAAATATGAAGTATATTCTTAAATAAATTTCACCATTTTTTAAGTTTCGCGGTAATTTTCTTTTATTGTTAAAAGTAATAATGTCTGAGGAGTGGAAAATTTATGTTAAGGATCCGAGAACCATATGTAAATACGGCGCCAAGTGCTATCAAAAAAATCCTGAACATCACAAGACTTACAAGCACCCTCCACAGCTTAAAACGAAAGCCTTGAATGACAAAAAAAAGCAAAATCGTTTCCAACCTTATATTACTAATAAAAAAAATCAAGAAGCTGTTACTGAAAACCCCAAGGAAGATAAGGATGATGAAACATCCAGCAATATAGTAGCCACCCCGAGTAAAACTAATGAAGAAGAACTATCTCACATTATTTTACCAGTAGACATAACTGAGTATTACAGTAAAGAAACTGATAATGAGATTTATCTAGAATGTTTTCAAGTTAAAATGCCAGACGACTTTTTTAGATTTTTTGAATGTTTGAATGAAGAATCGTCATCTGTAGAGCACTTAATGGCAAGTGTTAATCTTGAAATGATAGGACCTTTTGACTTGCTATTAGGTAAATTACCTAAATTAAATAATAAAGAGTTGTACTTATTACATTGGAGATTTTTCTATGATGTTCCAGAGTTTCAGGTATATTCCCTTATCTTTCTTTTATTTATTTAACATTGCTTACCTTTGAGTCACTTATCAACTATTGATTGATTTAAGGCTGTTTTAAAGAAAAAAGGGAAAAGTGAAATACACATTGGATACTTTAGAGATGAACCAATGGAAAATCCTGTGTTTCTAGGAGTCAATGATAGTGCAAAGGATTATACAATAACTCCAATAGCTGAAAACATTTTTGGTGCTGTATAGTAAGTATTTAGAATATAAGATAATTTTGTTTTTGTTTTATGTATTAATAAACACAAATACAATAAACACTAGCCAATTTTTCAATAAAACTTAGAAATACGTTATATTATGATAAAATTTTAATAGGTATGATATATTTAATTATTTCCTGAAGAGGTAGACAGAAAAAAATATGTACAATATATAACTAAAGTTGTTGTTACATTTAATTGAAGAAGTATGCTTGTGAAGTTAAAGTTAAACTTTAATTCTTAACTAAGCTATTAACTTACTTGTTTCAATTTGACTTCCTCTTTTAATTAGTGTGTTTATTATTCTAGTTGGTTTTTACAAAATGAAAAACAAACATCACCATTCATATCCGTAGCATGTCAGAAATTATCAGAAAAAGTAAAGAAATGGGCAGAAGGAAGTGGATATACAATAGAGGAATATGATAAGAAGAAAAGGAATAAACAAATGGTTTGCAAATCTTTGCATGGGGCAGGTATTGTTGTGCCTTACAATAAGAAGACTCAATTAGGATACAGAAAATTAGTTGAAAGTGATGGTATGATTTTTTCACTTAATTATTTTTGTATTTTGATGTCAACCATAATATTATATGTGGCTTCAAAAAAGGAGGTTTTTCAATTTAACCATATGTATGCTTTTGTACATATCATGGAAACCCATAATATTATTTCCCAAATATAATGTCTTGTTGAATTTCCTCTAAATAAAAGTGAAGAAAGAATCCTACATTTTTACAAACAAATCCATATTAATCTAATACATCTTGTTTTTTTACAGCAAACATTAAAAAAATGTTTAAAAGGTTTGAAGAAGCTAAATCGGAAACAGAGAAAAGTAAGGTTTTATCAGACATTCAACCTTTGATAACATATTCTAGTATAGCAGTAGATGAATGTGATTTCGGAACTGGTGTGGAAGCAGGAATTGCTTTGTTTTGCTCTGGTCTTACAGAATTTCACAGTAGTGCCTTTACATTGCTGAATTCTGCATATTCATTACTGAAACGAGAAGAATTCGGAAAAATCATACAGGTTTGGTTTATTATTAACATTTTCCTTCTTTTTCTCATGGTTGTGCCACAAGCATCATCATGAATGAAAATAAAGATAATTAGACTGTCTCCTGGATATCATAAATAAACATTAATAACTATAAGATTACAGCTTGTAATCCTAATAGTTTCGTTCTATCAGTCCCCCTGAATAATTACGTGATTTTACCACGCCGTCCTAAAGTGAAATCAATCATAAACAAATATTTATACCCCCTCTACATGTAAAGTGGAAATCAGTTTTTCTTACATTACACAATTGTTTTAAATAATAATGAGGGGACAGCGGTTGCTTAGACGAATTATTTATTTAAGACTATTTAACTATAAGGTCTTAATAGATTATCTTATTTTGTTTTCAGATGCATATAAAGAATCGTCGAAAAGGTCCATACATGGCTTTATGGGGCAACAAAGTTTTAACACCAGTTTGCCTTAAGTAATTATCATTTAACGATTGTGGCTAGCAAATCTTCGTATAATTTCGTTTGTTTGTTTGTGATTTCAAGTCAAATTAAAAGTCTATATCTGCGCTTGCAATTTTATTTCTTATAGGTAGGTATCTTCCGGAATATCAACTTTTAAAGTGTTACATTATTAAATTGCTTATTAAATGTAAATTAATAGTCCTATTTATTTTTATCTGATAAGAATGTATATTTTTAATTTATTTCTAATGCTTTATTCATCTGATGTGTCTCGTTTAATATGTATTTTATTTTAACTTGTATCATTTTATTAAATTAAGAATGATTTTAATATGTTGTTTTTCTAATTATTTATCGCACGTATGTGCCGGCTATTATATCAACGACAAAAAAATGTTAATTATGCTTAGACTAAGGAATATTTATTAAAAAATAAAATGCTGCATACAGATCAACATGTATATTTTTCTTCATACAATGGTAAATGGATATTCACAAAAATAAAGTTTTCGAAATAACGAAATTTTTTATACTTAGTATAAATGCAAATAACACAATTATATTGTTTGAAAAACAGTTTTTTAAAGTTGTACTGTTATAACAATAAATTTTACATCATAAAAACAAAATGTGTATTGAGCAGTTTCATTTGCAATGAACTACAATATAGCTGTAATATTTGCATGAAGAAAATATTGTATTCGAAACCAAATCTTAATTAAATTGTAAAGTATGTCAATCCATGGAAAATGAAAACTTATTGAAACCTTGTGTAACTGTTTAAATATATCTCAGTTATTCCTTAGGTTTATCAGCAGTACTTAAATGTAAGAAAAGTGATATTGGACAATGATCACTTCCATATACTTTATCCCTAATAACACTGTCACACAGGAATGGTAGGAGTCTTTCCGACATGATGAAGTAGTCTAAGCGCCTGAAATAAAAGTGACATAACCCTGTTTTAATGAGGAAATTCAATACAAATTGAAAATTATATAAAAAAGGAATGTTTAATCTTTACACATTTTATAAAAAGCTGTTATAAAAAGTTCTCTGTCATTATGTCTTAAAAACATATATTTAAAAAATAAACTTTTTACTATGAGTCTTATTGTGTAACTGGATGAAGATTGATATAATTGATCTTACCATCCAACATTTTTCGCTCGACTATTGAACATATAACTCCAAAATGTGTAAGCTCCTGTCTTATCAGGGTTCAGATGCCTGAATGTGTCTACAAATCCATCTCCAAGTAATTGCGTCATACCAGCTCGTTCCTCTTCCGTAAAACCTGCGTTTTTCTTATTTGTTTTAGGGTTTGTTAAATCTACAAGTTACAAAAACAGTTAGTTATATTTTAATTACTATTGAAACAAATGACTTATTTAACTATTTTTTTCCGCAAGAATACCTATTTCATTGTGTGACACATTCATATCTCCACAAATTATAACTGGTTTTTTTTCATCTAGTGCCTTAACATGTTTTCTAAATTCTTCATTCCATTTCAGTCTTTTGGGGAGTGTGACTAATTTTCGTCCAGCATTTGGTACATATGTGCATATCAAATAGAATTGTTCATATTCTGCTGTTATAATTCTGCCTTCGTCATCAAATTCTTCATTATTAAGTCCATATTGCACATTCATTGCTAGCTTACTTGTGTATATACCTACTCCAGCATAACCCTCTATGTCGCCACTTAACCAATAAGCATGATAACCAGGAATATTTGCCACTTCTTCAGGTAATTTATCACGTGCACATTTGATTTCTTGCAGACAGAGAATATCTGGTTTCTCATATTTTATAAAGTCTAATCCACCTTTTCCCAACCACGCTCTGATGCCATCAACATTCCAACATGAAATTTTAAAATTCCATTCTTTTCCCTGCTTATTACTTGATGTGTTTGAAAAATCAATAGAATCATAATCTGTGGCTGATTTATTAACCGCCTTCTTTTTAGAATCCTCTGCTGAAACAGAGGCATGTGTTTATTCATATTATACATCTATCTGTTTGCTATTTTGCTAAAAATTATGTTATAGCAATACTTACAAAATTGTTAGTAAATATTTAAATGTTTTTGTTAATGTAGCAACTCACTAAGAGTTAAGGAGTCAAGCAATCTTACCACCACATAATTATTAATGTTGTTTATCCCAGCATCAAACACAGATTAAAAGTATTTCTTTAATTTATTCATGCTTTTAAAAATAATGGTTTCTTAACATAATTGTTTTTTATTACTCTGGTGTTAATGGCAAAATTACAAAATAAATTCAGAAATAAAAATCCTAATTATAATTCAGTAAGTGCAGTACCACTATTGTAACAATCATTCAATTTGCAAATAAAAATCAAATAGCGTGTACTTCTCAAGCAGTAAAAGGTAATGGAATAATCAAAATAAAAATAAAACTTTGGAAAACTGTTTATTAATAATAATAAAAGACATACACTTAATAATCAAAATAATAGGAAAACAAAGTCAATGACACAAACTAGTTAAATTTAATTACCCTTGTCATCAGCAGCTTTACGTCTGCGTTTTGTAGTGGGTTCCCCCGTATCAGGTACAGCGTCATCAGATTCAATGGATTTCTCTGCAACCTTTTTTTGACCTCGTTTGGTTTTTGCTGGTTTAACTTCTGCTTCTACTTCCATTTCTTGATCTTCCTTCGCATCACCTATAATTTATGTTACAAATTTAGAGTAAAAGTCACTGTCAAGATGACATGGTTTAGCTTAGATATGTGTAATTCAAAACTTATTAGTAGTACAATAGTTATTTAAATAGAGAAAAAGCTCTATCTTATTTTGTGATCAAACATATATTGGTCTGTATATAACAGTATTATGAATAAAATATATTGAAGTTAAATATTAAATGAACATTAAATACCTTTTTCATTATCCTTTTCTTCTTTGAGATCTGCATTACTCTCCTCTTTGGCAGCAGCTTTCTTTCCACCTTTCTTGCCTTTTTTAGACTCAACTTCTACTTTAGCATCATTCTCAACTTTTTCTTCAGTTTTATCAGTTGCTTCAATTTCAGCAGTTACCTCACTAGTCACGGATTCCTTATCATTTTCTGCCTGTTCCGCTTCTTTAGCTGCCCTTTCTGCTTCCATAGCTGCCTTTTCAGCTTTAGTAGGAGCTTTTTTCCTACCCTTTGGTGCTGGTTTTACAGGTTTTTCAGGCTTAGGCTCAGCTTCTTCTTCATCAGACTTTACTTCCTCTTCAACTTTGGGTTGAGCTTTCCGCCCTCTACCCCTTCCTTTTGGTTTATCTTCTGATTCCTTTTTTACCTCTCCATCTTCATTTTCTTTAGACTTAGTTACTGCTACAGGTTTTTTAACTGCCTTTTTTCTACCCTTAGTAGCAGGCAGTTGAACATCCTCAGAATGTCCATTAGTGTCAGCATCATTATCAATGTTATCATTTTCCTCAGCTGGAGTACCAGACTCTTCAGCAAGGTTGTCATTACTAGGAGTTGACTTTTCATCAACTGGTGTTACATTTTTCTTGCCTCTACCTTTCTTTGCAGGAGGGGCTGATTCTTCAACTACACCATTTGTGTTTTCTTCATTTTCAACCTTCTTTCCTCTTTTAGTCTTCTTTTCTACCACTTCCACTTTTTCTTCCTCTTGTGACACAGTTTCTGTTACATTTTTAGCCTTACCTCTGCCTTTTTTTGGTGCTTCATTTTCCGTAGCTTTAACATCAGCAGCTTTCTGGAATTGTTATTTTAGGAATATTGATAAGACTGTTTGGAACACATGTTAATCTTTGAAAATAGTAAAATATAACGAACATCTATCAGTAAATTATCATATAGAATTTTCAATTTAAGCCAGATTTGACCAATAAATACATATCAATATATTTATAATAAAGGACACAAAGTAAAAGATTAGCATGGCGCTAATTCCATTATTTATGAACCGTTATAGAAAACTTAAAACACGCGGAACATGTTTACAAGCATCAACTTTAAAATATTCGAATTACGTACGAAATATATACGTGGAATCTCAATATAATATTTAAGTCGTTTCTTATTAAAATAGATTGCAATTTAATTATACATGACATCAAACGAAACCCGTTTATTAGCAAAAGTAAACGAATTCTTCAAAACTTAGTAACAGGTTTTTAATAAATAAAGTTACCTTAGCCTTCACTGTCCTTGGAGCCATTGCACTTAAATTAGAAAATTAAACACTTAACACACAAACAACAAAATTACAAAGACCGGCGAACCCGGCAAACGCGTCTTCTAGAGAAGGTGTTGAGCGAAGTTTCCGGTAAAATGACAATGACAATAAAATAGTGCAAAGCTGGCGCCAAATTTTGTCATATTTATTTTTCATCTATAGACAAATAACTGAATGTTTGTGGCATACCGCATACCTAGTCAATGCTGTCTTTTGGACTACCTTGTATAGTTTTTAGACGTTCTAAAAACTGAAAGAATATAAACCTTAACAATTTATTATGTAGTTTTCTCTTTTGTGTTTTAATTACAATGGTACAGTTTTTTTAACATTAGCTAGAGAACTTGTATTTATATGTGTTGAGATTTAATTTTTTTTCTTCTTTGATCTTTCCTTTTTTTGTGATTTGACTAAAATGTACTTGGCCTTACAATATAATATTGTAAAATTTTTACAATTCTGTACAATACACAATTATTGGCAATTAACAATTGACATGTGTCAATGTGTATATGATTATGACTTATGAGTTGTAACGTCAATCGGTCAAATTTAAATTTTAAATGGACAGCTCACAGCTGGTGATTTAAATAATGTGTCTAGTTGTTCATATTTTATAATTTTGTATAAAATATACGAGTATTTACGTTGTATTTATTAAATTTATTAATAAGAAATGGTGCGCACGATCTTCTATTTTTTTGCTTTGATTATGAATATGAAATTTTACTCGTCGTTTCTTTTTAGGTTATGCGGTATTTATTATATTCTAATAACAATTATAATGTTTTAGGCCTCTCTCGATCGTAAGGGCACTTTTAAAGTGGAATACTTGCAAGAAATTGAGAAAACTGTTCAAGAAAGGTGGGAAAATGAAAAGATCTTTGAAGTTGAAGTACCTACAGATGAAAAACAAGAAAAATTTATGTGCACTTTTCCATATCCATACATGAATGGGCGTTTGCATCTTGGTCATACGTTTTCTCTTTCAAAGTGTGAAGTAAGTAATTAGTAAAAAATAAACATTAAGTTATTTGGAACCATATTACAATAATTAATTTAATTTGATATTGCCACAAATAGGAGCAACTACCTTAATTACTTATTAACAACTGTACAGTTTGCAGCAAGGTACTATCGTCTTAAAGGTAAGGCTGTATTGTTTCCATTTGGCTTTCACTGCACTGGTATGCCAATAAAGGCATGTGCGGATAAACTAAAGAGAGAAATGAGCCTGTATGGATGTCCTCCAAATTTCCCAGAAGAAGAAGTAGAAATTGTTAAAGTTGAAGAGGATGTTATACCAAAAGATAAGAGTAAAGGGAAGAAAAGCAAAGCAGTGGCAAAAACTGGGTCAGCTAAGTACCAATGGCAAATTATGCAAAGCCTTGGCATTCCCGAAGAAGAGATTAAGGATTTTGCCAATGAGGAGTATTGGCTTGAATATTTTCCTCCGAGAGCTGTTGCTGATCTTAAGAGGATGGGACTGCATGTATGTTTTTTTCTTTAATTGAATGTTATTTCAATTATAAAAATATAAAGACATAAACTATATTGTGATAACATATAAAAATTTCATATATCATTCTCAACATTGAAAACATCTTATAGGTTGACTGGCGTCGGAAATTTATAACAACAGATGTAAATCCATTTTATGATTCTTTTGTAAGGTGGCAATTTAATCATCTTAAAAATCGTAATAAAATTATGTTTGGCAAGCGGTATACTATATATTCACCTTTGGACAAACAGCCTTGTATGGATCATGACAGGAGTACTGGGGAAGGGGCTGGTCCTCAGGAATATACTCTAATAATGATGAAGGTCTTGGATCCTTTACCTGAAGCTCTCAAGTAAGTTAAGTTTTATGATAGAGTTGACTCATTGTTTGACCTTCAACTATGTAGTTTTAGGAAACAATAATATACATTTGTAAATATTTCTTAGCCACCAAGTATACACTGACACGAATGGCAATTATTGTTTGAACATTAGTCTTATTTTGGTAAACTGTTTTCGACTTACCTTTTCGTGTTGTCTTTTAGAGGTTTTGCAGGAAAAGCAGTACATTTTGTCACTGCAACTCTAAGACCAGAAACAATGTACGGTCAAACCAACTGTTGGATTCACCCTGATATTAAATACATAGCATTTGAAACAGTTAAAAACGGCATCTTTATTTGCACGAAAAGGGCTGCTAGAAATATGTCCTATCAAGGTTTCACAAAAAATGATGGAGAATTTGAGATTCTTAAAGAAATACTAGGAGTAGATTTATTGGGTGTTGCACTGAAAGCTCCTTTTACTAGCTACGAAAAAATTTATTCCCTGCCAATGTTGACAATTAAGGAAGACAAAGGTACTGGAATTGTTTCGAGCGTACCTTCAGACTCACCTGATGATTACGCGGCTCTAGTGGATTTGCAAAAGAAACCCGCGTTTAGGGAAAAGTACGGTATTAAAGATGAGATTGTTCTATCAATCAAACCCATACCTGTACTTGAGCTACCAGAATTTGGTAACTTATCAGCCGTATATGTGTATGAGAAACTTAAGATTCAAAGTCAAAACGACAGAGAAAAGCTAACTCAAGCCAAGGATATGGTTTATCTAAAAGGATTTTATGATGGTGTTCTGATTGTTGGAGATTATAAGGGAAAAAAAATTCAGGATGTAAAGAAATCTATTCAGAATCAGTTAGTAAAGGAAAATGGTGCTGTTATTTATTATGAACCTGAAAAGAGTATTATTTCGAGATCTGGGGATGAATGTGTTGTAGCTCTTTGCAATCAATGGTATTTAGATTATGGCGATGAGGAATGGAAGGCTCAAGCTCAGAAAGCTTTAGCAGCTATGAACACTTTCCATGAAGAGGTCAGAAAGAATCTATCTGGTACCATAAAATGGTTGCATGAATATGCTTGTTCTAGGACTTATGGCCTGGGTAAGTTGTTGTTTAAAATTATACTTACTTGTCACAATTGTTTTATCAATATCAATGCAGCACAAAATTAATTACGTCAATTAAATAGCAGAGTATATTATATTTTAATATTTAAAGAGTTGTTTTTATTTAAATTTATATTTTTTATCAATTTTAGGTACAAAACTACCTTGGGATACACAATGGTTAATTGAATCTCTGTCTGATTCAACAATATATAATGCATATTACACTGTTGCGCATTTCCTACAAGGAAATACTTTCAAAGGCAACGTTGAGAATGCTCTTAAAATAAAACCCGAACAAATGACGATGGAAGTTTGGGATTACATATTTTTCAAAGACGCGCCTGTACCAAAGCAGTCCAAGATCCCGAAAAGCTCTCTAGATCTTATGAAAAAATCTTTTAACTACTGGTAAGATATCTCTTTGGAACAAACTTGACAAAAACAGTTGTCCGAATAAGTATCGATTTATTTATTCATTAATGTGATTTAAAATAAAACTATTTAAGGTACCCCGTAGATATGAGGACATCAGGCAAAGATTTGATACAGAATCACTTGTCCTACTATATTTTCGTGCACTGCGCAATTTGGCCAAATGAGGAGAACAAATGGCCCAAAGGGATTCGAGCAAATGGTCATCTCTTGCTCAATTCGGCCAAAATGTCCAAGTCTGATGGAAATTTCCTGACCCTCTCCGAGTCTTTGGATAAGTTCAGTGCTGATGGGATGCGATTGACGTTAGCGGATGCCGGTGATTCGATAGAAGACGCAAATTTCGTAGAAAGTACAGCCGATGCGGCGATATTGAGGCTCTATACATTTATAGAGTGGGTCAAAGAAATGATAGCAACTGAATCTACTTTAAGAACAGGTTAGATACTAAAATCTTAAAAGTTTTTTTGATACACCTTTAATTGCAATTATTTATTTGTTTTTAATACATTGTGTTTGTTTTAGGAGAATATAATTTCCATGACAAAGTGTTCATAAGTGAAATGAATGTGAAGATAAAAGAAACAGATGAGAACTACAGCAAAGTTCTGTTTAAGGAAGCTTTGAAGAGTGGTTTCTTTGAGCTTCAAGCAGCAAGGGATAAATACAGGTCTGTAGAAATTAGTTAATCTAATAATTTATTCGTATTCTTAAACAGCAACACGCATTTATTTGGAGAATCTAAAATTATATAGTAACCATCACGAATGTTTAGCGATTGACGAGAATACCGTACCGATACAATCGCGTTCGTAATTGATTCGAAAATATTATTAAATATTTATCTGTTATTATAAATGTGACCTTAAAGTAATTCAATTAACTATATTAAATATGTAATGGCTATTATGATATTATTAAATGTTTTGGGTTGCCTTATCTTTTAAAATAATATATAACAAGTTCGTAATTTTATAATTTATTTGACTACAAATTTAATCGTCTGTATCGGTTAGTTTATGCACGCCATCCATGATATTATCGTGTTTAGCATTGGAGATGATGCATTTTCGATTTTTAAAAATCGTAAATAATAGTAATAATAAAAAATAACTTTATATTTTACACAAAAGAGAAAACGTAACAACACAATAAAATTTATAACAAAAGAGAAACAAACACTTAACAATCGACTATAACTTTACAAAACTGAAACAAGAAAATTAACAATCAAGGTTTAACAAAACTTAAAACAAAACAAAAAATCAACAAAACTTAAATTATCGTAATTCAAAACTTTCTGAACGTGACTGTACTTGAGAAGCAAGCGGACCGTCGTATTGGTCCGAGAAACACAACACGACTGGGGAGTGGGGGGACCAATCACCGCTCGCGCACCCGACGCTTACCGCCCTGCGCGTCGCGTCCCTTCCCGTCCATACCTTATTTTTGACTTCTGCGCAGATTTCGTTCAGCGCTAAAGGTAATTGACGCTTACTATACTCAGGTATATTCTAGGAATATGGAATAGGGTATATGCATGTGACTTCAAATTGAACGAAATATTTTTTTTTGTAATCTTCATTGCAACAGAAACAAGCCTGTATATTTACCAATTATATCAATTGCGATTTAATGAAGAAATTTTATCTTTAAAAATGCCTAATTTAAAATTCCCTCGCAACATTTTTAAAACAACAAGTGACGACATCGTCATGTTGGTGCTCACATAGAATTTATATATGTCGCAGGCGGATTGTATAACCGCCGCTTTGCAAAACGGCCCTGTTTTGTAAAACGGCTAGCCGTAATGTAATACAGCGGATTATACAATTCGCCTGCGACATATACATAACTACAAGTGACAACTAGTTCAAACTTCAAGTTGACCAAACGTAGACGCCGTCGCCCGCCATTATGACTTTCAATAACAAATATTTGTCCGAATAACAAATTGTGATTAGCGGTTGTACAGTATTTGTTTACTAACTTTAAGAACAATGACTGAATCTGATATTGTGAAAGTAAAACCATGAATCAAGCCTTTCCTAAAAGCTAACGCTTCATATAATATGATCGCGTATTTACTATTTCACGTACGTCTGCTGAACTCAGGGAGAAAAGCTGCGAGGTAAATAAGTTTTGATTTTATTTAATAAATGTTTGTTTTTATAATATAACATTACATAATAACAATGATATATGAAATCAAAAGATTAATAACAATATACTATTTTATAACCTAAAATTTACAGCTCCTTATTATTTCTGTACAGATCTGAAAGGCAATCATATGAAGATTCCGCTATTGGATATGTGCAAGTAAACAGAGAACAAGATATATGCATTGTAAAGGTTAAAAAACACCAGAGCATAATATCCATCAAAAGTATTACAATGTAATAGCTATGCGGAACATAATCTGTCTAAGCAATATGAAGATTATGCAGCTCATTTGGGTAAATATTTCCTACAAAGCAATATTTATAATCATGCAAAAATAATATTTCTGTGTACTTTTGAACTTTACCAACTATTGGCCATTATATCAAAATATTAGATCATTATACTGCAAATTATTTACAAAG
>JADANM010005989.1:2345297-2358280 GCA_026213755.1 Eurema hecabe | reverse complement strand
CGAATTGGCGCAACTTATTTCTAGGGTGGAGAGAGAGAGCGAATTAGGTGGCCTTATGATCAACAAGGCGAAAACCAAAGTACTGGTCATAGATAGAGCTGAAGAACAAGTGAGTGAGAGTAGAAGACAAAGTGAGAGAGCAAAGATTGACGCTTTTGAAATGTGGTGTTGGAGGCGTATGTTACGCATTCCATGGACGGCACGCCGAACCAACGCATCCATCCTGAAAGAGCTCGGTATTACCACAAGGTTGTCCGCTATCTGCTTCCAGCGTATTCTCAAGTACTTCGGCCACATCGCTCGTGGGAGCCCTGATAACCTTGAGAAGCTGATGGTTGTTGGTCAGGTCGATAATAAAAGATCACGCGGTCGCTCACCTACTCGCTGGTCAGATCTCATAAAGAAGCTTACCGGCCTACCAATAACTGAAGCTATGAAGACCGCCAAGGACAGGCAAACATGGAGAAGTCTCGTGCTAACTGGACACGACCTTCAGAAATGAAGACGCCGAATAAGAAGAAGATACTTACGATGGAAAATATTGAATATATTTATTGATTTTTATGCATTTGTAAATATATCCTTTTTAATAATGACTTTTGCATATACAATTACTGTATGACGTTAAAATAATAGACACCAAACGCAACAAGTTACACCAAACTCGACTGTGACTCGTCGACGCCGGGAAACACGTCGACGTCGGATTAGATCTCGTCTATACTTACGATGGAAAATATTGAATATATTTATTGATTTTTATGTCGTTTGTTTTATTTTTATTACATTTGTAAATATATCATTTTTAATAATGACTTTTGCGTATACAATTACTGTATGACGTTAAGATAATAGACAACAAACGCAACAAGTTACACCAAACTCGACTGTGACTCGTCGACGGCGGGAAACACGTCGACGTCGGATTAGACCTCGTCTATACTTACGATGGAAAATATTGAATATATTTATTGATTTTTATGTCGTTTGTTTTATTTTTATTAAATTTGTAAATATATCATTTTTAATGATGACTTTTGCTTATACAATTACTGTATGACGTTAAAATAAAAGACAACAAACGCAACAAGTTACACCAAACTCGACTGTGACTGGTCGACGTCGGAGTAGAACTCGTCTACACCGGAAATATTGAATATTTTTAATGATTTTCATGTCGTTCTTTTATTTTGTTTGTATTTGTAAATATGTCATCATTTCCAATAATAACTTGCGTATACAATTACTGAATGACGTTAAATTAATATAAAATACAACGAACAAGTCGCACCATAGTTCCGACTTCTGAGACGTAAACTTCGGAACCCTTAAAATGCAGTCATGATTTATGCATAGCATTAAACTGGTAAGAAGGGTCAATGTTTTTAAAATGTATGTAATAATGTAGCTAGGAGTACGCATTATAAATTGATTTTTATACGTTTAGAAATTATTCCGACATTGGACTCTAAGTATTACCATGATGAAGGAAAATTAATAAAACCCAGTGTGCTGTTTAATAATATATTTAAATAACATATAAACGGTTATTGACATCAGAATGTTTAACATTGTGAGTACGATATGGCTGGCCGATCCTCGCTGACTCCATTCCATGCGAACGCGATACTCCACTTTCTACTATTTACAAAACTCCACACTATACACAAAATTACATGTAATCCAAATTAATTTCCAACAAATGAGTGTTACCATAAATTAATATGGATTAAGCGCATTTAGGTCGTTAGTCAGTCTTTGTGTTTCTCACAATGCCGTAAGAGTCAAATTCTTATAATCTGTACTATTGAGAAAAGGCACTATCAAAACCAACATTGGTGCTACAAGCTGACAACATACTATAATAATATGTTACAAGTAATCCCTTGTCGATTCACAAAATGTATAACTACATTTACTATTTTTTACAGTTTCTGGTTTTCACAAGTGTTTTTTTTATAAAATATCAATTATTAAACTAGAAACTGTTGTTTATAAATAAAAAATACACAACACAAAAGTGTTCATCTATGTAATTATTTAAATGTTAAATGATACCTTAATCAAGTTATTGGATATTATATTATAAATTACATAGAACCAATTATTTCTAATACATTATTATTGTTGCTAAATAGGAACATTACTTGATTTAAAATAACTGAGAGCTGATGGCTAAAAAGTTTGTACGTATAATATTGAATGAACATAAATTAATGCGATTTCGCTTAAAAGATTTACATAGCTGTTATGTAAACATTTATACCATAAAAGAATAAAAACAAGATTACAAAATATCTTTAAAATAGGAAACATTGAACTACATATAAAAATAATATTCATAAAACAAAATAAAATACGGAATAACACAAATATTGTTTTTACATATTTCAAATAAAACTTCCCTTTGGTTGGATAACAGCAAACCATCATCACCCAATATATATAAAAACATCAGACATAAATACAAACACTTTGCCAACAAAATATACACGACCGAAAAATATTCGCGCTACATTATTTTATTTATTACATTTAATACTTTACATAATCACGACTCTTGGTAATGGTACATTTAGCTATATAGGTAGAATAAACGAAATATTTTTAGTAAAGATTTTCTTCCTTCTGTTAAAAACATCAGATGTAGAAATTTAGATATAAGTATAGGAGTAAGAATTCAATATTTAAAAAAATATATTTTCTAGTCACTAAAAAACTATCCTATTTTTGCATTAGTTGACACAGTTGATAAAAATATAGCTCTATGCACCATAACAGAGGTCGTACAATCGCGTTCGCATGTTTTAAACTGAGGGCCACAATTACATTACATATACTATACGGGCACAGAACATTACTCCGCTTAACAGTCACATGTCCATTATATTAGTACTGCGAAACGAACATAGAATTGTGTCTAAACGTTTCAAGGGTACAGACAGGTCTATAATATCTAGATTCATACATTTCTATGTATTGTCCAAGACAGATGTTTACCAGAAATATGTATTAATTCACTGTATATACAAATGTCTCTTTAGACACATATGGAACAAGTACTGAACCTGTCTTCTGTTCTGAAACAAGTGTCAAAAATTCTACATAGATCTGTCATCAATACACATGTCTGAACACATATAAACTCGTGCCCCATTCTCCATGTGCTTAGCCACAATCATATGTCCGTCCGTGCCTAGCTACAGGTACAGACCGACGTCGCTATGTAGGCGCGTTCGCGAACAGCTGATCGAGGCCGGCGTCGGCCGCGTCCATTGTACGCTTCTCCTTGGGCACGTGCATCGTTGGCAAGTCTAGTATGAACACCTCTTTTTTGAACAGCTGCCCGACGTTTCGACCGATTACCTGAAATACATGAACAATGTTTTACTAATTAAGTTAATTTAATTGTTAATATAAATTTGTTTTATCTAGAATCTGGATAATAAATACATAAGTTAGGTAATAGTTTTTAACAAGGATTGATAAAGCGAAAATCTTAATTTAATCAGATCTTAAAATTATGTTACTTATTGTAAGTATGAATTTTGGACTATAACACACTCAAAACAATAATTTAACTCTGAGAATATTTACATACTCCTAGTTTTCCAATACAGAGCATCGTGCGACCCAGTGGCGCACAATGCCGAATGAATTAGAACGTGAATTAGCATTGCTGTAGTTGAAACATTCAACGTTAAGCATTATGCCGCATACTGTCCTCTTGTGCTATAATTGGAAAACTAGGAATATAACAATGAACGTGTTTGGGCGGCAGTCAAAGTTTCAAGTCAACAATATACACATACCCGTGAAGCGATCTTCTTGAAGAGCTCCTTCTTGCTCTTATCGATCTTGGCCGGCCTAGCGGCGTGCGCGGCCTGTGCGGCCTGTGCGGCGAGCTTCTCGTCGAGTCGCCGTAGATCGTGCGCGTCCACGTCGGGGATGGCACCCAGCACCGCCGCCACGCCGGGGAACCGCGGCCGGAGCGCCTCGTACGCCTGTCACAATATTAATTACAGGTATCAAGATATGTTTTGTTAAGTTATATTTTTGCTACTACATAATCAGTATTGCTATTAACGTTGTTTTAGTATGTAGTAATTATATATGCACATCCATTAAACTTTCATAAAGTTGTGTTGGGGCTTATGTTGACTATCTTAAGGTATGTTATATAATATTGTAATTTTTTACTGTTTATTTAAATCTGAAATTAAAGTTTATATAACTACTTGTTATATTAATGGTATTGTTATTAATCCATTGTTAAGTGTTTGTTGACTTTATTTTTGGTCTATATAAAATCTTTGCTTACCTTCCTCAAGTGCTATACATATTGTTATACTAGCCTTTATGTCTTTTCTCAGGCTCTACATGGTTCACTTCGGTAGTAGTTTAAGCGTGAAAGCGTAACAGACAGATAGCTATTCTTTCGCATTTATAATATCAGTAGGGTGGTAGTGTGATCATACCTGCACGGCGAGCGTGAGCAGCGCGGCCTGGTTGGCCTCGTGCTGGCCGTGCAGGCGCAGCGCGTGCAGCACGGCCGCGAGCGCGCCGTTCGCCTCGCCAGCACTGACGCCGTCGCGCGCCAGCGCCGCCCGCAGCGCCGGCAGCGCGAGCGCGCACGCCCGCAGCGACGACGTCGAGTCGTTCCAGGTTAGCGCGCGTAGGATCTACAAGTTAACAGTTTAATATAACACATCTATGTAACCGTGATGGGGCAAGGCAGTTTTGTTTCTTGAATTTATCAGATTAACATTTTAGATCACTAATTTTTATTGGTAAGATTTTTTTTAAATTTTAATTAATAACTATATCAACAGTAACTTAATTTTTTATAAAAACATTTATACAAACTGCTATAGAAGGCAAGAACTAGCGTATGTAATATGTATTTTTTCGCTGTTGATGTAATTTTTTTTTACTATCTAATTTAGTTTTAATTTTGATATATACTGTCTGATTAATGATGTTCAATGCATCTATCTTACAAAAGTAAAAGAAATTTCACTTAAACCAATGTCAACCATGTCTTATATATTACTACTGTAAATTTAATAATCGAGGTAGCGGTGCGGCGCGCGGGGCGCGTGATCGTCGGGTGCGCGAGCGTTGATTGGTTGTCCCAGTCGTTTTGTCTTTCTCGCACCCACAAGCGCGATTCTACCGATGCGCAGCTATTCTCGACAGTCACTAAACTTTTTTGACGATTATTATGTTTATTACCGTGTGTAGCAGCGCCGGGCCGGCCACGCTGTCCGCGAGCAGCAGCGCGCCCAGCTCGGACACGTGCTCGGGCGCGCGCGCCGGCCCCCCCGCGCCGCCCGCACCCGCCACGCCGCACATGCTGTCCTCGTCCATGTCCACGCTCGGCTCGGCAGCCACCGCGCCCTCTACTAGCGACACCTACAGGACATTGAATCTCCAATTATTATTATTATATTATTCAAATAAAATTTAAACACACGTCAAGACTAGTAGTTTTGACAGATTTGTATGGTGAACTGTTAAATCAGACCAATTTGAGTTGTACTTAAATTTGAATAGCGGTTTAGTATTCCGGCAAAAGTCACTAAGTCGAGAACAGCTATACAGATTTTAATAGATAAAAGGACGATAAACGACTAATATGAAAATAGAACTCCATATTTGCATATTGTTACTGTTTATTTTTATTTTATTTTTTTTTTTTTTTATAGCATAGGGGGCAAACGAGCAGGCGAGCCACCTGATGGTAAGTGGTCATCGCCGCCCATGAACACTTGCAGAGCTTGACAACTCTGAAGTGGGTTGCCGACCTTTTAGAAAGATATTCTAAACATTCTGCATGCAACACAAATTATTTTTAGCTAATCTAGGTAGGGAAGAGTTGTGACATCTTTCAACCATTATATCACCTTTAAAATGTATGTTATCATTTATCATTTCATCTATTGTAGAAAACGTAGTAAATATTTTATCATTTTATTATAACATGCCAAGTCATTTAATGTCTACTAAAATGTATCTATCTTACTTTTCTTCAGGCAGAAAAGGAATAAACTCACCTTTATAACTTCTAAATACTCTCTAGTCAGGTGGCGGACGAGCATATCTTCCAGCACTTCTTGTGATTCACTTCCACTTTCTTCTTCTAATTTACCAGACTCATACAGTGATGTCACATAATCCCAGCGTTGTGATAAATGTACAACCACTGTAAATAGTACAAATTTAACAATGCTAAATTATTATGTAAATAAATCATCTGCTAATTTATTTCACTCTAAGGAGTTATAACGTAAAGTTTGCGGATAAATGGTCGGTTATATTGTCGGTATGCTTGAAGTTTTGCGAGAGAGATGAATGAATGTAATGTCTATAATTAGCGTAATTGGTGAATAACCGTGTTAATTATATATTGAAATAAATAAATAAAAATAACAACTAAATACTTTTTCATAGAGTATAGATATTATGATTTTACCCTATGAATATCATACTTATGGTACTCTCTGCATGTCTTTATTTAAATGTTGTATATCAGTAATATTTATAGTCCATTTATAATTAATTATTATTGACACTTTCCAACTTTTTAAATAAAATAAGCTAGCTATTTATACTCATTTCATCAGTACTTGAATGTAATAATTAAGTAAACGATTGCATCTTTTCTAACTTTTCTATTGGAACATAAGGTAATGTATAGTGTTGTTGTGTGATACTGACTGAGCGGCGCAGTGTGCTGCAGCAGCGGCAGCGCGACGTCGGCGTAGTGCGCGGGCGGGCAGTGCAGCAGCAGCGGGCGCAGCGCGGCGCGCAGCACGCGGCGCAGCCAGTGGTCGGGCAGGCGCGCCGGCGCCGCCACCAGCGCGCCACACACCGCGCGCGCCAGCCCGCTCGCGCCGTACAGCTCGCGCCCCAGCGACCCCGCCGCCGCGCCCACCAGCTGGCACACCTGACACATACACACATCACTACTTAAAAACATCTTTTTTACATTTAAAAGTCTCATTAGATTAACTAAGAAGAATTAAAAATTATTTTTATTCTAAAGTAAGTAATCCGTTTAAAAGAACTGAACTTCTGTTAACCTAAAAATCCAATCAGTTTATAAAGTGATAGTTTAATAATTAATGACTCAATAGATGCAAAAAATGGCAAGAAATAACTAACTTGCTGTTTACTGATAATACACAATTTAGAGCTTACATTATCATGCAGTGTATGCAGGAAGTTCTGCATTCTGTCTTGAGGCGTGGTGGGATGCGGGGCGCTGGGCGGTGCGAGTGGGGTGTCTTCGCGCACGCCCAGCAGGTTGCGACGCTCAGCAGGCGGTGGTTGCAAGGCGCGGGCGTGCGCCGGGTGACGGAGGGCGGCGGCATGAGGCGCGTGGAGCTCATGTAGAGCGCGGCCCAGCGCCAGCGCGTGCGGGAACAACGGCAGCACGTGGGCGGCAGCCGGATTGCGCCATACAGGGTTGCCGGATGGAGTAAGGCCGGCACCGAAACCTCCTCGCGCCGCTTTATCCGGGTCAGCGGGAACACACGTTCGCTTCACCACGCCTAGAGTTAAAGATAGTGCGTGCAGGAGCGTGCGGCGAGCGCGACCGCGTTCCTCATCCGCGTCGGTGGGAGGGGCGTCTAGTCCAATCAGGCGCGCTAGGGCTTCAGCACTGCTCACGTGCTCGGATAGTGCGGCCCAGCGGGCGCTGCAGTCACCGAGAACCTGAAAGATATTAAAATTTGTTTCAATGTACTTGTAATCCCGTCGATGTGGTAAAGACGTAAGTAATAAAATTAAAATCTTCAACACACACCCACAACATTCAGAAAGTGGTATAATTTACATGTGCCAAGAAAAGAAAAATAATTGATATTGGTTGTCAAATATGTATTAAAATATAGTTCTTATTAATTACTAGCCACGCCCATTTATACGTATGTACTTCCTCTTGAATCACTCTACTTGATAATAAAACCGCATGAAAATTTTAAAGATTTAAGCATACATAACGACAGATAGAAGAAAGCGGCTTTGCTTTATACTATGTAATGATAATAATTGATTTACGGGACACGATGTTAGTTATACAGTGTGTTACAAACCAAGTGTCCTATCCGAAAACCTCTTACTGTATACCAGTAATAGGTCAGTAATATGCTATTGTTTTGTAAAAATAACAAAAATTTTTTTCAAATAAAAAAAATAACCACGTAAAAGTGCAAAACTTACATGGCAACACCGTTTCGTGTTGACGTGCTCTGCTAGCTATAGGTCTATTGGGTCTACTAACCATACGTGGGTTGCCAGCGTTTATGAATTTCCTTGTATTTGTGTAAATTTTACACTAAAAACAAAATCTTTAAAACTTTATTGCATTTTTATTTTTAGATATAGATTTTTTATTATATTTTATTCGAAATAGTTTTAAGAAAGAGAATATTACCCTTCAGGATCGGACACATGTTTTGTAACACACTGTATATAGCTATGTTATTAACATACAAGGATAAAACATTACCTGAGCAACGAGCGCGCTCTGCCGCTCGTAGCAGCACAGGTGGTTGGAGACGAGCAGCAGCGCCTCCTGCAGCGTCACGCTCTCCACGGCGCTGAGGTCGGGCCGCGCCAGCGCCGCGCGGCACATCTCGTGCAGCCGCGGGAACACCGGCAGCAGCAGCAGGGGGTACTGCGCATACAAACGACATTCATTAATCTAAACATCAAGTGAAAAATGTTAAACCAGCCCGCACAATGAATCACATGTTGCACAATTTTAAAAATTTAAGAATACATAGGGATAGACAGGAACCTTGTTTTATACAATGTAACAATTAACCACTATTGTGCACTATGTGAAAATAAACTTATCTAGATAAATGTCATAGTTAAAAACAGGAATTAAGTAATAGTTTGTAAAAGGAACTACGCCAAATTATGATAAAGCTAATCAATGCTAACTACTTATTATTAATAAATACTATATAATGGTTTCTTAAGTAAATTTTTAAGGAACATACGAGAACTCCACCCCCATATAGCTTTACATAATACTTATGTTCCCTTACAATATAAAGCAAAAGTTTAATGCAATATTCTCTCACCTTTGAGCCGAGCTTAACAAGCAATCCCGCAGCGTGTCTACGCACGTTCTTCACGGCTCGGGCACTGCGCCCTTCGGGTGGTTCGCCCTCATACACTAGCGCGGCGAAAATCTTATCCAGCACACGAGGAAGCAGCTCTGCACCTGCGCAACCTACACTTGGCCCTGAAGTTGATAATATACCTTATTAATATGAATATATTTTAACATAGAATGGTATTATTAATGTGTGACGATGACCAGTACACAAGGTTAAATGTAAATTCAATCAAAAATTACAATAAGAAATATTTTTATAAATTAGGTAAATTTAATGAAACTTGACACTCAAGTAGCTTATTTATAGTAGTCTGTTATATGTCTATAGTATTCTATTAACTTAAACATCTAATGTCAAATATACATATAGCAACTCACCAGCAAGCTGGCTATAAGCGCAACTGAGGAACACAAACAGCGCTGATATAAAGGACAGCAGAAGCGACAGCAGCAGCGGCGCGCGGGGTTCACACGCCACACATCGCTGCAATAGCCGCAGCCCTTCCGCCACATTCGGCCGCGGTTCCGCTTGTAATAACCGCGATAGAACTACGTCCAAAACCTGAAATATGGCCTCTGTTAAAAAGGTGTCCTTTCAGCTGCATAATGGTGACAATGGTGTGTATAGTGTGTTTCGGTGATTTTTTCATAGTGTTAATTTGTCAATTATAAGGTAGGTAATAAACTACAGTATTACTTCCGGATGCTATCTTTAAGTTGTGTGGAAATGTAAAAGAATATCATAATTTCTTAATACAGGCAAGTTTCACACAGTTCGTTTGCTAAAGAGAACGCTTTACGCTTTTAAACACAAAAATTGGTTCACCTTCAAATATTATGCTAAATAAGTGCTTACTCCTACGCGCCGTCACTACAAAAAACTTAGAAATATATCAGTACATATACACGTATGTGATTGTGTGCGTGTACCTGCGCAAGCGCCTCCCACTCAACGTGCAGCGGGTGCGTGGCGTCGAGCGCGTGCGGCGCACTGTCTAGCTTGTCTAGCGCAGTCTGCGTCCAACGCTCCACGTACGACCAGGTCACTAGCGGAGCCGCTACCATGCAATACCTAAACAATAAGTGATAATAGTCTTAGTAGTGCAAGAGTGCTTAAAAGTCTTATATCAAAAACAAGTTTTCAAATTTGATCTAAGATTTTTACCTTTATTATTTAAAAAAATATCTAAACTACTATTAGACGTCCAGCTCTTGACTTTATAATTTTGTGTCAAAATTTTTGGAGCTACTGAATAGATTAAAACAAAGAAAAGGTGGGTTCTACACTACTGCTACTAGAAACAGCTAGTCATTTATCAAATGTTTATCTATAGAAACATTTATTACAGAATGATTTACCTAAAACTGTCCAATATTTCTGTACGGCATCGACTGAAGAATATAGCAAATTCTTGCTCACTGTCATAGTCCATGCAGGCATAAGACACTGCGTCATTCAATCCATTAACACGTGAAGATGGGTAGGTCACCTAATAAAATTTAACCAAATATTATAGCATAGTACAATAGTATGACTGGTTTACGAAGTTTAGACCTTGGGTCAAAGAGCTTAGCTTATATTTGTTAAATATTTAAATCACGTTTTTCGTGACTTTAGAACGGCGGAAGAATGTGTCACAAATGCAATTTTTAGCATTAAAAATGAAATCATATGACTATAGATTTCTATAAACAAATGGTTCATTTAGAGAATGCATGCTTAATTAAAAACCGCGGGACATAGCTAGTATAAAACAATCAACATGCCTTGAGCAACTTGGGCGCGGCGGCCTGCAGCCACCTGGGCAGCGCGTGCAGCACGGGCGGCTGGCGCGCGATCTGCTCGTGCTTGAGCAACGCCAGCCACAGCGCGTTGGCCGCGTGCGCCAGCGACAGCGACGCGTGCGACGTCAGCAGCAGCGCGCTCTCCAGCAGCACGGGCAGCCAGCGCTCCGGCTCCACGGCGAACTGCCATAGCGACGTCAGCTGCTGCGCCAGACCACCTAACACCTGTACGAAAAAATAATAATTATAATAAGCCTTTATTTAATCCATAACATAGCAAAGTTTGTAATCTTTAAAATTGGGATTTAAATTATATATGATATGGTCTCTTCCGGGTATAGCTCTTCTCCAGTTTTTTCCTTTAATTTTTATTACATGCCAATGAGATCCAGGCTTTTTCTGCCACTTTTATTGAGCCGAATAGAGATAGATTTTATATCAGAACTTACTTGTGAAAGCTTTTTTAGAAAAAGGTAATGGTTTTCATCCATTGCAGAGATACTAGATGCGGCAGCTCGGTGGATACATGAGATTGCATCTTCACTAAATAATATCATAAGTGGTTTTCTTTCTTTCGTCTGCAAAATTAATACTTATTGAAAAAAATTTATTGGGTAAAATACAAGAAATAGTAATAAGTAAAAAACCCATTTTAAAATGGTTTCATAAATCAAATAAATTATTAAACAGAACTCACCGAGCCTTTCCTATTTACAATTTGCAACAAGCATTCAGCAGCAGGCAGTTGGAATACATCATCTTGCAATAGAATGCATAGTATTTGTAGAAGGCGCCCATTATTAGTCACTACATGATTTGTAGACACCCATTCCACAAAACCAGTCAATGTTAGCAGTACCACCTAGAAATTAAAATATATGATAACCTTGGCTTAAAAATCTATCAAGAACTGAAATTATAAAGAAGTGAAGTGTCTGAGATCTTGAGTTTCTTAGGTTAAGGTTCAACTATAAATTGTCATAGATTATGTAAATTGTTCATAGTTTACAAATACCTGTACTTAATTAAAAAAAAACATCATGTTAAATGTACCTGAACAACCCTCCCATTACTTGCAGCAGCACCATAATCCCCGGCAGCAGTTTTTTCTCTAAACTCCTGAACATGCAATTCTATAAGGCGCATGAAGAAAGCAAATATTTCAGCCATGTTGCTGGTTAGAGCCTGGTAAATATCCTTTCTACGTTGATGTTGTTCTAATGTCTGTAACAATTGTTAAGTATAAATTAATTGATACATATAAATGTATCATTTAATTATACAATAACACAAATATCTATCTTATGCACTATATAACACCTATGAAAACATGATTCTATCTCACTCACCTGTAATGTAGCAACATCTTCTACAAGTCTGAGAAATACATGCAGCACTATTTGTGTATGCAAATGTCCCCTGGAGCAAGCATCACTAAGTTCTCCTAGCAAGGTTGGCCATTGCTGGGGCCACTCTCTCTTGATCATTTCCACAATCACACGAGCCAATGCATCATTTAAATGGCCAGTCTCCCAACCACCCATGTATAACAGTTTCATGGCATTTTCCTATAAAAAATAGAAAAAACATATTCATAAACTTCTCTTCTAACCAGTACCAATTGTATAAAATATTCTTAAAATCACCTTGATAAACAATTTCTCAGCTTGCGTTATGTGTGTCCACCTGTACTTAACAGTATGTTCCATAAGCTGCAGACCAAAATGTTTTACCACGGGTGAATAGTGAGCAGTGCTTGCCAGAAGAAGGCCTGCCTGTGCACACCACGGCGAATTTTCCTTAAAACTACAAAACAGTATTTTATGAGCATTTTCAATAAAATTGCATATGAAAAATATAACCACATATTATACCATGGTAAAGAAATTTTGTACCTTTCACATGCATTATAAGCTTGATTCCTTGCTTCATGTGCGATTGTCGGGTTTAGGGTCAGCTCCACAGCTCGACTCAGTTCATCAGCTATGAGGGCCACCTCCCCAGCCACATTGGTTCCATTTGCTCCCATATCCATTGTAGCCTATCCTTGCTAAACATTTAT
>JADANM010005989.1:2318893-2336046 GCA_026213755.1 Eurema hecabe | reverse complement strand
AAACTACGCAACGGATTTTAACGAGGATTTTTTAATTAATAGTGATTTAAAAGGAAGGTTTATATGTTAAATTTATGCATCATATATGCGTACGAAGCCGGGGCAGGTCGCTAGTTAAATATTAAAACCAAAAAAGATATGCTTGTGGAAAGAACTTTAACGTGCTACGTCATAAGCTGCATCAGTAACATGATTTTTTCTATGAAAAATGTCTCATTTCAACATACAAATAATATCTTATGATGTCAAAGAGATTCACTCTATCTCGAGATATATCGATTTCTTAAAGGTATTAAAATCAAAATGCTTTTGAAATATGTGCCGTGTAGCTTCCTCTAATTCGCTTTGTATTCGTATGTCGATGTCAATTTAATCTTAATGTTGTAACAGATAACTCCATTGAAACTATTGTGTGTATGTATGTGTTAAGAATAAGTAAGGTAATAAGCAAATTTGAAGTTTGTGCTACCAATAATGTGGACTTAGTTATTTGTTATGAATGTCTTATATTTTATTTTGCATAATAGCTAAACGTTTGAGAGATACGGTGAGTTTTAAATTTGTTAAAAATATGTTATGTCGATTTTCGAAAGATGGCGCGTTTTAGTATATATTTTCGATCAAATATGTAGCAACAAACATAAAAAAAAATTTATACATATAGACAAATTGAGAACCTCTTCCTTTTTTGAAGTCGGTTAAAAAATAAATCTGACAAATTACTTAATTTGTGAAATAAATAACCTGCTTAATTCGTTTTCTAAATAACGAAAAATAGCATCCACTACACATTTATTGGTAACACAAACAGCCAGACGTTTTATACAATGTAGCATAATAAAGTTAATGTATAAAGGGAAGTGTAACATTCGATTTTCGTTGCGTTTGATATGGAGGCTACACACGGTGTATTTCATATTTGAATGGACGGACTTTTAATCAAATTAAGATCTAAATGGATGTACTCATGCCTTAATTTATTGCCGCTCTGTAACAGGTGACATTAGTGTTAGCTTATTATAATTGTATTTCGTTGTATTCTAGCGCAAAGTGTGTAATATGTTGATTTTGCGATTGAACTTCGAAATATCGTTTGAAGTGTTCTATTCAGTGTATAAATTATTATAACTTACGCGAAGTCACATGTAAGATACGTGTTATATGCGCGCGAGGCGTGCTTATGTTTCGCTATATATAATAATATATATTGTATTTATTTAATGCTCCAGCAATCGCTACTCGTGCACCTTGGCATTTCTAAGCAGTACAGATGTAACAAGGCTTCATGTTCGAGTAGTGGAAGCTGTCGTACTTTATTTAATAAAGATTAAAAGTTTCTACTGTAAACCAAAGCTCAATTATTTTCCGATGCAAAGCAGAGCTCATTGTATGTGTAGGATCAAATATGCTTTCTATACATTTGTACTAATTTTATGTTGAAGTAACAGTTTATTAACAAAAGGTAATAAAGTGAATTTCAGTATTAGTTGTTTTATTGTGTCATACGGTAAGGATACTTTTAGTAATGTTTTAAAGGGTTAATGTTTATAATACGTATATAACTAAGCCCGACTATATGTAAAATCAAGCAGAAACCATAGTTTTAACGAGGCTTGCTCACTTTAAAATATTTATAGGTATTAGTTTCAAATCTTAAAAGTTGATAAGCTTTAATGAGAAAAACCGTAAGGGACGTATATTTAATTTTGGTAATTTTAATAATATCTTATTGCCATACATTTGTGAGAACAATTTATTTTTAAGCGTGACGTTATCACATATTACACATTAACGGCCAAGTTCATTATGGTGTAGTATTTACTCTCAATACAACCTACTTAACTTTCCTATTCGATATTAATATGATGGGGCGTTTCGGACAGCAATTAGTAATTTCAGAATGAAACTGCCATAGGGCTTGGTAATAGCCATAACACGTCGCTCGTTCTAGGTACGTGCATAAATAATGTTTATAAAGTATGTGTATCGCGTTCGAAGGTTGTCCCATACAGGCTGGTGGGGCGTTGCGTGCCGCCGTAAAACAAACCAGTTGGATTGTTATCATCGACCACGCTTGACTTTTCTACACTTTACGTACTCGAATGAAGCCTCGTTTGCTTGTTGTTTACGATAGTGGTCGATCATAGTGATGATTAAGTGAAATTTTGTATTAAACTGTTCAATAGTGGGCGTTATTTTCAAGGTGAATATTTAATTTCAAGCGTTTCACGATTTGTTTGTCAAAATACCTAAGCCATGCTTAGGTATGTTGATATCCGGCTTATTTAAATAGGTGTTAATACTTAGCGTTATGAAAGTGTCAGCTCTGGTAATGGTACGTTACACTATGCAACTTTCACTTGTCTAACGCAAGAGAAGGGATCAAACGAACCTTGTATAATCCCCTCACCTTGATGGATGCGTCGGCGCAATATTACTCACTACATGCTCTTTGCAATCCTTAATAATCATTTTATTACAGTACTTGGACCGTTTGACATTTTGACCTAGAAAAATCATACTAAAGCATAATTTGTTGCATCGCAAAGAGGCTTTAAGAAGTATCTAGTTAGTATTTGATATTTTCGTAATAACATTTATTGGAAAAAATAGCTGCGGGATGTCGTTATTTTAAAATTATCATCTAAATAGAAAATACTATGTATTTACATACGAATTTAAGCGTGAAGTTGTTATAGGTACATAATATAAAGATATCTTTATCACTTTGATTTATGTAGGTATTATAAAGTTTTATTGAAATAAAATAAAATAAAATATCATCAAATTTACTGTATTATAAATAATAAAGTAACTATTAGGAAAAATCCTTTCATAGGATTGATTGATTTATAATAGGTTTTTCAAATTCAAAATAATTTAATACGTTTTATCTGAAAGGAAAACGCTTTCAATGTATGAAGTTCAAGTCTATCTATGTGATGTTATCACGCAAGCGTACTTTATAATAAATTCATATTACGAGATACATGTAGCTTTGTTATACATCGTACATTGTTTGTATAATCGAAGTATTTTCCATACATATGTTAAGTAGGTGATACATGATATTATAAAAACTCTTATGGAAATAAACAATTAGGCAGGTGCAACCTGTTACAATTACTTTCTGTAGGGATTACTAATCTAAGATTTTGAATTAATATACGAAGTGTACGTGTGTATTAGATTATAAGCAGTTAAGAGATTTAAAAAACAGGTGAGGCGGGTAACTTCTTATACCTGTGGTAGATCTATAACTGGAGGTATACTAAAAATATAGTAGGTAGTCTTTAATAAACGTAATTATATGTTTGTTATGGAAAATTAAATGCTAAGCGAATTATTTTCACCACTAAGCGATTTAGTGGAATGAAGACAATTCTTAACAGATTTTCTAGACGTAATAGACAAAATAATGTTTCTAAACATTCGGAAAGATATTGGAGGTAATTGTCTCGGCTTCATAGATTTTAGTTCGATGTTTTTCTAGTGGCGTTTTTATTTTGATATGTGAAGGCTTAATATGGAAGACCAAGATCCTACAAGTGATGGGTAATGTGAATACGGAATACTATTTAACTTCCTAATTTGACTAGTTTTAGATATTTATGTACCTAGAAAAACTCATTGCTGTATTAGTCTTATATTAGACGGTGAATACCCATGTACGTTTGTACGTTATGCAATTTTACATGCAATATCAAGTGAAAACAATAAGTGTAATTTCAATTAAGGTTAATATATATAGGTATATTTGCTGTTTTGTTTACCTTCTACCTATGTTTGTATTTCTAGGGTGGCCATGGCGATGGGCGGTGCAATGGATAGCTGCGGCCGGTGTATGAAAGTGTCTCTGGTCGCTATAAATATCGTCACATTTGTGAGTAAAACTTGATATATGTAAAAGTTGTAAGCTCTAGGCTTGTTCTATATAAAGAAACTTGTTAGTACCACTATCTAGAAGTTTAGGTTTAGGCTTGCATTAGAAATTTAATTAAATGTGTAAAGATTTTTAATAAACAAGAACTACATAGGTATGTGTAAAGTTTATCATAATATATAAGTAGTATACTCGCAGTCTTCCGCAAATTCACTCGCTTAGAACCCCATAAAAATAATATAATGCAGTTTATTATTGTAAAAATAATTTTCAAAATTGGTTCAGATTATATTTTGTTGAATTACTACTTTGGAAAAAAGTAATAAATTTGATAGATCCAACGAATGTGTTCTGATAACTTATAAATATCGGTAGTTTCAGAATTAATGGCACTAAACAATCTATTTTAATAAAATATGAAGCTTGTGAGATACATTTCAAGCGATAAGCAAGTCAACATATTTATTTTAATTAATTTAAAGATAGGATGTTACTAGGTTAGATAATTAAGTTAGAACTCCTCTTAACATTCCTTAAGCAGGAAATTAATGAATTATCGAACTTTATTATATGGATCTTTCTCTTTTTACCCGACTGTGCGCCGCAAAGGAGGGTAATTTACGGTGGAATTGCTGAGTTGTTAGACGGGTGTGCAAGACAAGCTGTGTGTTTGATGGGATTATTTACTGCATTTCAGTTAGGAGGTCTTTTAGCAGTGGCCATAGGAGCATGGATATGGACATCGCGGTCGTTCTCAAGCACGCTGATGAGCAACAATATGTTCATCGCGTCTGTCGTGGTCGTAGTCGTGATGGGAGCAGCTATTATGCTTCTGTCTTTCCTTGGATGCTGTGGCGCTGTTAAAGAAGTCAAGTGCATGCTGTTGACGGTATTGTTCTTTGTTTAGCCCTAGTGGTTAAATGTAAAAATAAAGTGATATGAAACTGAAATTGACATAAACGACCGTTGGCGCAGTGGTAACACAACTGCTTTCTGCGCGAAGGGTTGTGGGTTCGATTCGTTCGAAAAATACATTTGTAATTTACATTTGTATTTTTCTGGGGTCTGGGTGTTGCTATGTATTGTATGTATGTATTTACAAAAGAAAAGTATGTATATTTAATTTATTCGGTTATCTAGTTGCCATAACACAAGCTTCGGCTTAGCTTGAAACTAGATGGCGCTGTGTATAAATGTCCTGAAAATATTAATTTATTTATTTAATTTTGAAATAGTAAATGAACCTTATTTATATTTTTAAATTTAATTATATGAATGACGTAATAAAGATTATATTAATACTGCGTTCTTAGTACAGAAAATTAAACTTGAAAAAGGCTTTTTGTGTATATCAATTCTGTATTTTTCCAGTATTACATTCTGGTGTTCATTATATTTGTGGCGATGTTAGTAGGCGGCATTCTACTATTCGTTTTCCGTGAGAAAGTCCTAACTACTTTGGACAGAGAGATGCACGCGTCTATCCCCAACTATGGGGTGAAACACGAATACACGAGAGCGTGGGACGACACGCAGACCTACTTACAGTGTTGTGGTGTTAAGAACCACAATGACTGGAACGGCAATATTCCTGAGAGTTGTTGCAAAGAGGTCTACCCGGGGAAGGTAATTTAATACGTTTTATTTATTTGTAGTGATATCCTTAGATTGACTTGGTACTTAAAGTATCTGAAATCAATAGACTATATATAGTTATATTAATAAGTCAGTTTTAATTCCTATACATAAGAGAAGGGTTTGTATAATCTCTAATACCTACTATATGAATAGACTTTACTTTATATTTAAGGTTTAATGTATATGTTTATTCACAGCGGCTGGATTGCAAGTACTCCGCGAATCCCACCACCATATACATGGACGGTTGTCTCAACAAGACCATAGACTTGCTCCGCGAAGACGCGGTGTACGTCGGCGCAGTCGCTATTATCGTAGCTCTGGTTATGGTAAGCTATTTAATGATACATTTTGTTATTCACTTGTATATATTTAAACTAAAATAAAGTTGTGTTGATTTGTTGTGGATTTCTAGATCTAGAGGTACTGAATTTTGGGAATGTATTTATTATGTATCTCCAAGCCTTTATGTTTATAGACTATTTAGACTATATAAAGTGCTTTTTTTTTCAGGTATTGGCGTTAATATTCTCTTGTGGATTATTTGTGAAAATCGAGTGACAAAAAGACTATATACCTACTAATTAAGTATTCTTCATACGATTAGTATAAATCAGCTGATTTATACTTCTAACTATTAGCTAATAGTTAGTTGATTCGTGTTGGACATATTTTATCTAAATTTTTTATTTATTTTCCAAATGAAGGAGCAAATAAACTTTACACTGATTTATTTTGAGTTTTTTTTATAAAAGATATAAATTGTAAACAAAAATATAGATAATATTTGGTTTATGTTTTTGGTTTTCTTCGTGGCGGGAATTGGATGGTGTTAGTGTTGCCCTCTTTGTATTGGTTGGTGCGTGTGAAGTATCCGCAGCTTTGTATGATGACGTCAAAAGTCGTGGTACCCAAAGGCAAGCCCATGGCACTGATTCTTTCTAACGCTTGCGCCGGGCCGCCTATTATCTATAAAAAAAATTAGCAATGATACTGAATATAATAAACATAGTCTACGGACTTCAAAATATGGGTAGGTGTAACTTTACATAGGTACCTATCCAATATTCAAGCATGCCCAATCATTATAGTCATTAGATACAACTAGTTTATCCTTTATTGGACATATTGATTTTTTAAAAGTAAGGTTTGAACATACACCGTGGGAGATTCAGTACCTTGTCTTATAAGCACATACATAAAATTGAAACGGTTCAACTTGTTGCGGAAAATTTCGTAAATCTATAGCGACTTTAAATTATACTTATAATTACCCTGCCAAAAACAACGTGCTTGCCGTCAAACTGGGGTAAAGGCTTGAAAATTATATTGAACTGCCCGTAAACTTCGTTATCCGACGAAACCACCATTGATAGGACACCTAAAATTCGCGAAACAATTTTTCAATCTTTAAACGTATTATTTTCTTTCATATATCATAATATTACTTAGTCAGTCAGTTGATCAATATTGTAAAAAGAGACTCGTGTCAGACAATTTCTTACCTGGAACAGTATGTTTTAATCGCAAGCTCTCTGGAGCCATAGGTTCTATCTGGCCTTCCATTATATAGCATCCAAAGCCATTATCTTTTGAAACGTCACCTCCTCTGCAGTATAAATCTGGTACAACCCTATCAATATGTTTATGATTACTAAGTAAACAGAATAAATATAATAGACCCTCGAGTGTTTCTTATAGAATTATTATTATTGTGTTACAGTTATATATAAAAGTTTCGTATAAAGCACATACCTAAACAACCTAGTTCCCGTATAAGCATGACCCCTACAATCGCCCTTCACAAGACTTAGAAACAACTGACAAGTTCTGGGCACCAGGTCGTTGAACAGCTCAATTGTGACGCGACCAATCTTGGAGCCACCGACAACCCATATTTCCATTGAGACTCTAAAATAATTGATTTGTAAATTTATATTAGTCAAATTGTTTTATTGATTAATATTAAGATTACTTAAATTTCTTACTTTGTGCGATGCACATTCGGAGGCTTATCAAAAGAAGGATCTTTTATGTCACGGTCTATCTTTTCAGTTTTGAAGAGAATAAATGGTAACCTGTCAGAAAAAGATACAAATATACAAAATTCTCCGCCCATTAATTTAATGATTTATTTATACTACTTAATAACTAAACATCTTACGATGCGCCTAAAATCAGTTTATGCTTCGTATCCTTCCAAAGCTCTTCGAGTTCTTTAGTTAGCGGTTGTTCCGACCTCTGAAAGCATATGTAATATGTATAAAACGGTAGGTACTTGAGGAATAAAAGCGAATTTATTTTATATTTATAAAAATGTTTTCATACAATAACGAACGAGAAATATATCAGAAGTGCTGGGTTTATTTGTCCATTTATAATTATTACTCATTAATGTTCTGTCATAAATAACAAATATCTTAAATGTTAAGATATACTAACAGCAATCAGAAGTCGGGAATAAAAGTATAAGTTCTGTCTTCTGATTTCATTGAGCACCCGCTGTCGTTGCTTGCACAGCAGCTTATTGTATGTATCCGTCAATTCTGGGTACATCCAGCAATCTACAAAACCCTGCAATTATTGAAGAGTTATACACCTTATAATTT
This sequence comes from Eurema hecabe, assembly GCA_026213755.1. Classification (NCBI taxonomy): domain Eukaryota; kingdom Metazoa; phylum Arthropoda; class Insecta; order Lepidoptera; family Pieridae; genus Terias; species Terias hecabe. The sequence goes on along the minus strand of JADANM010005989.1, from coordinate 2,327,916 downwards.
TTATAGTATTCACTACTTCTATAAATACTAAGCTAACTAAAAATATATTATCATCTGTGTAGCAAATAACCATAATACTGGATAACCGTATGTTTCTTTACGAAATAAACTACAAATTGCTAAAAATACTTTTAAATCTTAAAGGACGTCTCTATTAAGTAAGATCACATTACCCCAGTCCGTTGTATCATATTGATTCGTTTTAGAAGTTCTTTGTTGACGTTCATATTTTCTTCAAGTTGTCGAGCATAGTAGTCTAAACGGCGTGGTTTTAAATACAGCTCCGGAAAAAGCTCTGGAGGATGGTCATCCACCTTGTGTTTTGCCATTTGAAGCTGGAGTAAAGAGATATAATATAAATGCAATATAACATTATTGAATAGATCTAAAAGGAAACTTTATTTTTAACCTCTTTTCGATGATTGCACCATGATGCGTAGAAGTCTTTTGATAACAAAGGAAATCTTGGAGGCTGTAATTGAAAAAAAAACTAATATAAAAAATAGAAAATCGTTATTGTGGAATATAGATACTTCTTCACTTGTTCTTATGATCTAAAAACATCAAGAAAATAACATGTTTCATATCTACATTGTTTTAGTTATACCTACAGTTCTGTTAATGAATTATTTTTCAATTTTTGTGTATATAAATAAAATAGTAACCAATTTGAATTCTCTCGGTTTCCAAACTCTCGGAGGGCGTGGGCGCTCCGGCTCCGGAGGCGGTGTTCGCAACAGTGGATTCTGAAGAAGCTCATCACAGGCGCGCTCACGACTTGGCAGCATTTTGATATATTACTAAACGCGCAGGTTAAATATCTAATGCATCGATCTGTCTACATAGCATATTGATTAGATTAACGTTAATATTACTGTGGTTACTATATTGCAACCGTTCCCTAGTACTGGCTTTGGTTAGCTAGTGTAAAGATTTCATTTGTGGAAAGTAAAATTTATGGAGATCTAAACTTCTTGATTGCGTTAATAATATAGCGTAATAATATATAATGATATTAGCGTAATACATTTCTAAATACTTTTGTTTTAATCCTTATGAATCCTTTGGAAGATTGCTCGGAAAAAAATATTATATAATCTGTTGCGTAGATTTTCATATTAACTTACCGTTTTTGGTTTGAACAATAAATAAACTTATAATTTCAACATATAAATTTCTTTTAAAATAAATGTAAAACACAATAATAAAGTAAAAAAATATAGAACGTGACACGAAACAGAATATCAATATTTCTGTCAGGATAAAAGAATGTAAGAAGGCGACTATATTTTGTAACAAAACTTAAAAAAAAAGTTGTATACAGAGCAAATAACAATATATTATTCTAGGAAAGGAAAATAGAAAATAAAAAGGGACATTTAAAATCAAGTAAATAATTTCATAGTTTATTTAAAACATAATGTTATTAGATACATATTTTATAACAATGTAAGTAGACATAACCTATTTGAAAGTAATGTGATGAATAAAATGTAAATGTTTTCATGATGTCTACAAGAATGCATACCAAAAAATGGTTAACTTTAAAAAAAAACAACGTTTCTCAACGTTATTTCGGGATCTTGGCGATCGAAATATAAATTATTTTATTTAAAAAGCCGGTGGTTTTTCATTTCCATTTTCCGCACAATTTTCTATGCGTTCGCCCTTAGCGACTACAGTGTAAGATGACTTGCTGTATTGACCTGGTCGGTACTTTATAGAGAGAATGCTATTGAATTCATCAAAGTCAACCTTTGGAGGTCCCATCCTATTCTCTATAACGGCTCGTACGTATTTGATTTCTACACACGGGGGTACCTGAAATTATAATAGCTGCTTACTTATGTGTATAATTGATATTTATAAGTATTGATATAGTATTGAAATTCGACCCTTAAATTGCCGATATGTAGTGTAAGTTTAGATTATTTTTAAGAAATAGTGGTTAAATTTTCCATCAAAAATATAACAAAAAACATACTTACAACTATTGGAACTTTAACGTTCCTATCTAACACACCGATTTTGTTCGTTTCCGAAAAGACCAAGCGCCCCTTGTTTACACCTATAATAAAAAAGGTTCCATAAAATATTTTGTAAAAAATTCTATGATACTACAACAAGTATATAACATATTATATGCTCTTACCAAACTCAAATACATCTCCGTTATTTGTAAATAAACATTTTAATCGACCAACAAAAGTACACAGAAATACCAAGAAAAAAATTAACTTCATTGTTAACCAAATCAAGCAAATACTTATTCGAAATGCTTTCCGTTTAATACGTCGATAACTATATATACCTGTACAGTTAGTGGTATGCATTTTGTTTATAATCAATTACACACTTATATCTACTGCATTAATATAACTTACTTCTTTACATGGAGACATAATGTGTACGTTAATTATGAAAAACAATTTTACACGAGGTTGGTTATATAAAGGATGTTGTAAAATGGACCCAATTCAATCTATCATACAGACAACATGACATAACATGACACATTTTAATTCATAGGTACATAATAAGGTCTAAAGCTAAATATATGCCGGAATACTGAAACGCAACTTAAATTTAAGAACAACTTAAGCCAATCCGATTTGACAGTTCGCCATACAATTCTGTCAAAATTACGAGAGTTGAAGGCGTGCTTAAATTTAATTTGCGTATGAGTATTTATCCGATACAAACTTAATTCGTACTGAAGAAAATATTAAATGCTTTTGCAAAATATCACTGTAAAAATAGTAGGTGCTTTTAAAATAAAATTCTTAACAAACATTAAAACCCTAAACTTTATTATATACTTGTTGCACACACACACACATACACACACACAAACGTCCACATCTTAACACTCACTTTAACACGCAATATATACACTCGCACACACACATACACCTAATGCACACATGGAACTCACGCACATATAGTTTTGTGGATAGCTTACGTTTTATTTTTAAGCTTTTCCTTAAGTTAAGTAATGAACATTCACTTAAGTAGGTTGTGTCTGTAAGTATCCGCGCAACATCACAGGAAGTTAGGAACGTCTCATAAAGTTTGAAGCGCTTCTTTATAATATCTTCTATACATACTATGAGAGAATACAATAAAAGTCATAAGCATTTCGTTAATAAGTTTTATTATAAACATTCATAATTATATTTCGTAATATTGCGTGCGGCAAGACTTTGCCTGTTTAGCTTTGGCAGTGACAGTGTATGTTGATTTGCTGTACTGAAGTGGTCGGTATTTGATGCGGACGGTATGCATTTCTGCGTCAAAGTCCACTTTTGGCGGGCCAACACGGTTGACGACGTCAACTCTGACATACGTCAGATCCATGCAGTATGGTAACTGAAAAAAAAAAATTAGTTTTAAAACACTAGTTGATGTTAGTTAGGTATTTAAATACTCACCTATAATATTTTAGGGTAAAAATTGTTTAATCTATAAAGCAATTTGACTTTTAAATTTGATTCTGCTTTTTTAAAACTATGTTTAAAGCACTTAAATTTAAAAATAAATTTAATTTTCAGAATTAGCATTCTTATGCGGTAGGTACTTTCTATGCATTACGACTTAGGGTGTTTCAAGGATAGAGCATAACTTTTTTGAAATGGCCGGCAACCCATTCCAGACCTTACAAGCACTGCGAATGTTCTTGGGCGCCTATGACCCCTTTCCATCAGGTGACTCGCCTGAATATTTGCTCACTATGCTAAATAAAAACAAAAGAAAACTTACGATAATAGGTATGTCAGTAGTTTTATCAAAGGCACCAATTCTGCCCGATTTCGTAAACGCTACACTTCCTTCATTATTTCCTAGAGTAGAAATAAAAATCGTAAAGTTAATATACTACTATTATTAATAACTAGCTGACCCGTGCCCAATTCGTTGGGCACGGGTCAGCTAGTTGGTGGTAATGTTAAGCATCCTTTTGGCAAAAATGTGGCTTTCTATTGGTGAAAGAATTTTTAAAATCGGTTCAGTAGATCCCGAGATTACGCCTTACAATTTAACAAACACAAAAACTTTACTCCTTTATAATATTAGTATAGATTATGGGTACAAAATCTTATTAGTAGTTTTTATTCAGGCATGGTTTTATAATAAAAGAGCTAGCCTTATTAATAAACGTATACTAGTTTGGTAACATTTTTTATTAACTGGAGTTTCACATGATGCTAAGCGACCACTAAAGCGACCATATCCAGTGATCCCACTGTATTTAAATTTAAGTGACAAGACTTACCAAACTGAAATAGGTCTACAGAATTGTCCACAAAACATTCAGAATGTTTATAGAAAATAAATAATACACCTAAAAAAAGCAATTTCATTTTTTCTACCTTTTTTCTCTAACAGCAATTTTTAGCTTAATGTTATTCGCGCCATCATTATATCATAACGTTACGATGCGTTGCAAATTGAACAAGGATCCATTACAAAGCTACAAAACACAATTTAACCGTTCATTAATAAAGAATTATATTAATAATGAGTACATAATTGCAATTGTCCTTATTCGTTTCGGATTAAGATTTGGATTTACATTAACAAAAATTAAGACAGAAAATTTTATAGTAAGTACATCAATTTAATCATTAATAGGAGAAGGGCTACCTGACGATAAACTATCACTTCTACCAATATGGTAGAAGTACCAGTATATGTATATTCGAAAACGAAGGGAAAATTATAAAAAGTATCTAATACAAAGTTTGAAAGCTAGTTTAGATCTAAGCACGTTACATCCATTTGCATCACGATATTCTAGGCTGTGGAAATTATATATTTTGACGCCAGTCATTGTACGTTCTAAAATTGGATTTCCTGAGAAATAAAAAAAAAAAAACAATAGCTAATAATCTAGCCTGTATATAACGATATTTTTAATATTATATAATAACTTAATTCGGTGAAAACCTTCTTATCTTCTTAAATTTTAATCATAAATTTATTAAAAAGCTAAGAATTAGTGTTTCGTGTTGTTTTTGGTTTTGCTGACGTAATTTTATTCATGCAAGCGATATTTAAAAATCCTTCAAATTAATATGTGACACAGTCACGAAAAAAATAACTTATTACTAGAAATTGTATAATATTTATAGAATCGTTATGAGAAGTAGCGCTTTAGTTTTATTTGTTTGCGCCGGTCTATTACTTGTAAGTCAGTCCTATTTAGAAATATTTATTATGCAAATAGATATCTCTGAAGTATACTATGTTGGTAGATTGAAACCCTGAAGTATCTTATTGCATTTTTTTATCCACGTATTCCTTATATTACACGAAAGAAAACTGTGCGAGATATACCGCGGGACACAGCTAGTATGTCATAAAAGGTTTAAGTGCTAGAATTATCTTATTGAAGCAATTATTTCTTTAATTTTACTCTAACAAATACTTTAATAATGTAGCAGGTTTAAATCTGATCATGATCACATTGATATAATCACTTAAGAATAAGGGAATTAAATATTAGCAAAGCAAGCAAATTACATACTATATACAGTAACAATATTTATTTATATGTCTGAATATTTTTCGTATAGTCGGGCGGCGCTATCCTCGGGGTGTCAACAGCATGGAATCTGTTTCGAATGTCCTACTACTTCTGGACGACGGACCTGGGAGTCGAGTTGGGTGCTAGCGTGCTGTTTGTTGCTGGAGCTCTCTTATGCTTAGCAGTTTGTTGGCTCTCCACCCTCGTGCCGTATCATAACAGATCTGTCTCGTTATTGGCCACGGTACTACTGTTATGTCTTTTTGCTATAATCTAAGTTTGACGTGTAAAGAAGTCCTAAATGTGATTCTCAAGCTAAAGGTAGGTTAGAACTACAACTTAAAACTTAACTTCCTACAAATTTAATGTTCTACGAGTACAAATACAAATGATGTACGAGTAAATAATAACTTTTTTTTTCTCTTTTGGCTAAACGTTCTACAAAAAGAAATAAGCAAAACACTAACTAACAGATCATGTTAAAAGACCCGGTCATCAACTACAGACTACAACTACACAGGGAAATCTTTTGTGGAAGCCGTGCCGTTTATTTATAGTAATTTTTTATTAACATACATATTTTTTACTATTTGTTCTCCAGTTAATGGTCTTAGTAACTGCGGCTCTGGTGTTGCTATCTACGGGTCTATCGTCCATCATGGCGCTCTCAAAGGTGACAAGAGACCCCGGCACGCTGAAGACGAGCATGCTTCGGGCTATGTCGGTGGATGCCCAGGATCCTGCTGTTAGAAACGCCTTCACTTCTATGCAACTTGAGGTATGTATTTGTAATGAATAACACGTTTCATCTTGTATCATTATAACTTACGTTAAAAAGTCGTTTCCACGTACACAGATGGCAAAAATCGCTACTCCAAGATAAATATTCAAAAAGGTGAGGTATAGATACATTAATCTAATATTTGAGCACGTTTACAGTTGAAGTGTTGCGGTGTTAACTCATTTTCCGACTGGAGCCTGCATCGACCCGATTTGCCTCCTGCCTGTTGCGGCCGAATTTTGAATGGAAAGGTAGAGCCAATGGAAAACATTTATTTTCAATTTTACTTATTTATGTAAAATAATTTGTTTCACTTAGTTCAATTTTTTGTTGAAAAATATGTTTATTATTTGTATTGTAAAAATGACTTACCAGTCGATATTTAAAATCATAAAAATAAGCCTTTCGCTTAAGCCTCGAAAATCTATACTTAATATATAAAGCTGAAGAGTTTGTTTGTTTGTTTGTTTGAACGCGCTAATCTCAGGATCTACTGGTTCGAATTGAAAAATTCTTTTTTTATTGAATTAACCATTTATCGAGGAAGGCTTTAGGCTACATAATATCACGCTGCTACTTAAAGGAGCGAAGATATAATGGATAATATGGAAAAAACGGGGAAAATTATTCATCTTTGAGGGCTTCCTTTGCGTGCGCTGCGAAAACGGTTCAAGATACAAAAAAATATGTATGAAGGAATTATTCCTCTTTAAATGATCTAAAAAAAAGTCCGCGACAGTATATGTCTATCCTCTAAGATTGACTCACTATACCATAATAATAGAAATAGATCCGACGGGGACGAAGTTCCGAGCAACAGCTAGTCTTATATAAAAGAATCTTAGCTAACTTTAAATGCTACATTATATACTTTAAGGTCAAAAAGAGTATTCTTAAAGAATAATTTTATACTGTAGCTAGGAGATCGCTGCGTGTCTCCAGTGTACACGATGGGGTGCCTGCGCCCCGCTCTCACAGAACTGCGCGCGTACCTCAACTCGCTGTCCGTGCTTTCGTGTGCTATTATTGTTGTTATGGTATGTTTATTTACATTTAGAAATAGGAGTTAGGTATACGTGAAATAGTGTTGTGTATTTTAACAAGTTCCATAGCGCCTTTCTGTTATTTTCACGTCCCGTTATCACCTGTCGTATATCTTTGAATAATTAAAAACGAACGTCAAATACCGGAATACTGAAACGTAACTTAAATTTAAGTACAACTAAAACCGGTCCTATTTGACAGTTCGCAATACAATTCTGTCAAAATTACGAGTCTTAATTATTTGGCCGAAAGAGTATTACTGTTGTAATAACATAAAGCTTTTTAAGTAGTATTAGTATTAGATGTTCTTTATTGTTTGAATACTACTGTACATGCTCAAGGAATTGAGAAATTTTCTACAACACCTGAAGTACTTTAACCAATTGCCAATTTCATTAAATTAAATGATTTAAAATAGCCTTTATGTTTTGAATAGAACAAATGGAACAGTTATCTACCGTTTATTTACCATTAAATCCATGAGTCGCACTATGCTTAAATGTAATCATTAATTTTCAGGCTGTAACCTTGTTTACGACGGCGTATACAGTGGTGACGGAGATCGTAGAGCGATCCAATAAGACCTTCCAGCCTCTTCGTATCGCCTGTCTAGCTAATTCTCCGTTCCTACAGTCTAACCTTAGTCGTTCGAACCCGACTGCGCCGGCGCAGACCAATGGCCTATCCAACATCAATCCCCCAAACCAAGCTCTCTATCCAACACTCATTTCCCCTAACAACCCCGTACAAGCTAATTACCCAATATAAATAGACTATTCACTAGTGGTGATACCACTAGGTAAAACAATACTATAAGATACTTTTGCATTGTGGTTATAGTTATATTCTATTGATTGTGATATTAAATCCTTTGTACAAATTTTAAATTATACAGTATACTTGTAAGTAACAGCTGTTTGTTTCTATTTTTTTCAATTATATTCTATTCTACTATTATTAAAAAAATCCTTAAGAGGCCACACACTGGTTACAACTGCACACACCTGGTACACATATGCTAATGGGTGGCGCAAATCACTTTATATCAGGTAATGCGTCTGCTCGTTTGCCCCCTTTTAAATAAAAAAAATTGAGAGTTTGTTAAACTCTCAAATTATTATTTTTGGATCATGCGAAAAAAAATACAACATAATATGTGGATATCTTTTTAATTGTAATTTTTTGAACACAATACAACATGCAAGCATTGAAATGCTTTATGAAATTAAGAAACCTTTAAGAAAGATCTTTTCTATATTTGGTATCTATTTTTGGTTACTTTCAAATAATTCATGAAAACGATCATCTTTATACAAAGACAAACATAAACTATAATAATATATTACGAAAATTTCATACAACAGGGCGGCGGCGACGCGGGGACGGCCGGCTTCTGTGCGATATTTTATTTACAAACTTTATACACATCGATATAAGCCGCGAGGCCTCGTCGGGCCGACCCGCGCCGCGCCGCGACGACGCGCCCCCGACGCGACGCGTTCGCGCTATACCATTACAACAACAGCTACTAGTACCGTTACAAGTCTAGATTAATTATAATATAAGCGATCGTATTAGATTTTAGAATTCGAGGATTACAGATGCGGTGGGGAACGCGCTGATGTCGGGCGCGCGATTCGAAGGCGTCGGGCCGTCGCGAGGCATTCATTCGTC
>JADANM010005989.1:2293219-2313217 GCA_026213755.1 Eurema hecabe | reverse complement strand
ACATGTTAGTCCATCGCCTTGAAATCCTTGGTTGCACTTGCAAGTATATTTCGTATTGAGATTCATACAAGTTGCATTTTCATCACACGAGTGGCCCATACTACAATAATCCACACCTAAAAAAATAAAGCTTGTAAACCAAATATCAAACGTAACATTTATCTTCGACCATATTGCACTTTTTAATTTTTATTCACAAATGTGAAATGTTAAAATTATGAACGCCATAGCCTCACTGAATATATTGTAAAGAGATATTTATCATTTCCAATGCCAGTGAACATAGGTACATTGCAACGTCTACATTGCTTCGCTTCATTCTTATAATAAGAAAAGTGTTGTTCTCCATATAGGTAAGGACGAAAGTTTGTGAGGTAGAAAAACCGATAAAAAATATCAGAAAAATATAAAAATTACATACTATAAGCGGCTTTTATGGGAAATATTTATAAGGGATTGTAATATTTTTCAAAATTATCTCTTTCCTGTTAATTTTCAAATTATTTAGGCTTATTTGATTGATAGTCATTAATATTTAATTACCAGTATACGTATGTAATGGTGAAGATCTACGTCTTTATTTACATCATTGAAACAAAAGAACAGTATGCCCATTCGTCATGGTATCTACTCTGTACCGTGGTGGCGATTTATTATATTTTATTATATTTTAATAAACGTATAACAGCTATTTCTAGTTTACAAATCTGCTACTGTTTCTTATAAGCAGGAGCGATAGCTATGGGCTGACAGCTAATTATGAGCTTTCAGTGATAGATAAACGTACTAAATTACCTGGACAGAATTTACAGCATTCTCCAGGTACAGTGAACTGGTCGGGCGGGTCGCAGGGCAGGGGTGGGCACGCGGTTTCAGGATCAACCCGTGTACACTGCATGTTGCCGTCATGGCAAACGCATTCCGCGCACTCCTTTGGTGCAAACCTTTCCCCGTGCTCGTACAGAGTGCCTTTTAGAAGACATTGTCCTGGAAAATTTCAATTACAATTTGAATTATTAATTTAAAGTAAATTAGGTTCGCTGGAACCTGTTTTAGTTTAAAACTGTTTTACAGATACCAACACCTAAATTAGTACGGACAAAATATATGAATTGCTTTGGATCATCTATTATCAGGTTATTTATTCTGAATAATTGAATAGCAAAATAACCATTTTTATTGGTACAGATCAAAAGACATACCTACTTTTTTAAATAACTTACTTAAACAAGTAGGACAGCATTCGCCCGGATGTAATACTGGGTTTTTGCATTCTGCTCTATCGCACTCTACAGGCCTGCAAGTTATCTCTCCATGCTAAAAATTTTAAAAAAGTTTTAGTAGCAGTTATGTTCAGGTAATACGAAAGATTTTGTTAAACAGCTAGATTGACTTACCACGCAAGAGCAGCGATTACAATCCTTTTGCCAAGTTGCACCGTCTGCGTGTACAGTGCCGTTGGAGTAACATGATTTTTGACAATCGCACTGCTCCAACCGCGCTAGGCGCGCTTCGGTACCAACCAGCTATATAAACGTCATTTTCATCATTAATTATGTAACTACTTAATACTTAATAACTGCTATAACTAACATTTTATTTTTACATACCTTAAGTGAAAGATCATGAATATGTGAAGTTAATTCTTGGACTGTAGCTTGCAATAAAGCGAATTGGCCACACGTTGGACATTCTGAATCCAAACCGGGACATTGTACTAAATATCCATGTGGCCCACTTACTAATCTTACATCCTGAATTGTACCCTGTAATATTATATTAATGTTTCAAACAATAAATATACCTAGTAGATACGTATGATACCTACATATAGTAATTAAATAAAAACTTCTGTTATTTACCTTAAATAAAGAATGTTTGCTATTTCTCTGGCCAATCCAGAGAGCTAGTTGTGGTTCCGTAAAATTCCTGTCAGGCGGTGGTATGAGGTGTCGGTAGAGCGGGTGGCAGTCCACAAAGAGCGTCGCCTGCGCGCCCGACACCGCCAGCGCGACGCGGTGCCACTCGCCGTCGGCCAGTCTAAAAGGGAATGTCTCCACGCGTGGCGCTGTGGCCCCCGCGGCCACGTAGTGAAAGCGAACCTCATCGCGGCGTCCGCTCGATTGCAACTCCAGGTATCTGCACATCATACCAACCTATGGCTACTAAGTTACACATTGTCGCGTTCTCGGAACCTCCCTCCGAGCGAACTGTTCCGAGGTACACATATACAAAGCAAACAACACAAATACTCGGAAAGCAGACGGAAAGGGACCGACCGCGAGCGGAAATCGGCTCGTTCTACATCTCAATATCGCTCGGCCGGGAGAGGGGACCATGTACCTCGGAACGAATCGCGTTCGGTGTTTACAGGCCTATTTGGTGTCTGATGGAAAATTGTAAAGAAAACGCGCCTGGTGGTGTCCGAATGCAAATGAAAATACTAAATGGAGTTGAGTTTCGTTACAAAGTATTAGACAGTTCTTCAAGTTTGACGAATGAGGCCAGGCTAAACTCGTCTTAATATATGCACAAAATTGATTCCCATGTCGCTTGGAATGCAAGTGCAAAGCCCAGCGGTGTCCCCTCGAGCAGGCGCGGGCCCGCGGTCATACGGCAAACATCAAGAGAACATATATAGGCGGGTCGTTAGGGGCGGACAGACAGATACAGAACACAACACGTCAAGACACAGAACACAAAACGGACGACGGCTTAGGAGGCGCGGGGTCGCATGCAAGTCGGCCCACCCGTCCACACATACGGCCATGCAGAGGTCACAATGAGCGCAATGAGTCAACGGATGGATCGAGGAGGACATTCCGAGGCACAGGACATTCCAAGATACATGATACTCCCCTATGCGCGCGCACGCATGTGTGCGACGCAACACCTTGCGTGCACGCGCAGCGATGTTGAGATCTAGAACTCACCGAGTGCTGCCGCTTCACGTCACCATCTGGGCTTAAGCGTGTGTCTTCTCGTAACGCCTTAGGCCTGCCTTCTGACTTTCAAGTCGATTCTCTATTTGGCATTAAATTACAGTTACTGTTAAGAAAATTCTTTCAAAATTTTATAATTCTATTTTTTATAATAAATTGATGTATTGTTTTGAATACACACAAATATCCACCATGCAACAACATTCAGATAAAAACTTAGTTTATTTTAACATTTGAATAAATGAATTAAAAATAATATAAAGTACCAGGATGACATAGGGTGATGATAGTCGTACCTATTATATCCGTGTGAGAACGATAATATTGTGCCCGAATTGGCCGGCTCTTGTCGCAGCGCGGCTAACAGGGTGAACTCGGGGGAGCGTCGAAGGAGTTCGGCAGCGCGCTCAAAGGTGGCCCCCTCGACCTGTAGTGACCGTGTATCTCCTGTAATTTGAACAATCATTTTGTTCATAAAAATATTTTTTTGGTAGCATACCATACTCGACAAAATTTAATGGCTAAACCGTCTATAAATCAAACACGTGAAACGTGTTAATGAATATTTAACATTTCGCTTTCGTCAGCAAAGAATCTTAATATGTTAATAAAGTAAAATTTTGACCTCATTATATACGGTAGCCCGTGCAATAAATTTCGATTAAAATCAGTAGATTTCGTAGAAGTAACGTAGTATCGTAGCGAGGCCGCCTAACGATCGTAGTTCGTAGACGCTTGGCGGCGAGCCAACTCGCTTCATCCACTGCGATTTATTTCATTGCAATTGTATTTGGTTACATAATATTTCTCTACTATTATTTGTTTTAAAAAATCTAAATCATGGTCGCTTTGAATGATAAAGTGTAAAGCAATGTTTCCATTTTCAAATTTTTTAATAAATATATTCAAATTTCATATCAATAAATGTATTTCATGTGGTCCTATTAACGAAATAGCAATAGTAACGGAACACATATATGTATAAAAATTGTTAAAGAATATTGAAAATTTCAATACAAAGTCAATAGTTCAACAGATTATAAGAAAACTCAATAACTTATGAATAGAAAACTGGGGTGGGACAATAATAAAGCACGCAAGGCGATAGGCCCTTTGAAGGGTAAATTGTGCAGAAGAATTTATAGGGAAGCCTACAACGGACGTGAAAATTGATATATCCTTTAAGTCGCTACGAAGTAGCATTGAGTTTACGCGTTTAGAAGAAATATATTTTAAAAAAGTGCCAGTTCGTGGGACTATGAATTAAATATAAAACTTACTTTATGTTTTATAAATTTGGTTTTTGCTAAAACTCTTACATATTCAAGGCTAGATAGAACATTCCTTTATAATTTTACTACAAACTCTTAAATTATGCGATAAACTTTAGATGTTTTTCAATATACAACAGTTCAAAGTATATCGGTACTCCTTAACAATAAGCAATATTTACAATTGATATAAGTTTTCATACTTTATGTATGCTGACTATAGATGAGGGGTAAGTGTTACCCCACAATAAGTTCGTTCACCTTTTCAATATACTCACAATATTCTCTAGATCTACATTACTTCTTAGGAATTATTTTTCTGATTATTTATTGCGTGTTTATATTAAATAAATCCGTTTATTATTTCATTATACAGATAGCTTTGTAAACTACGTGATGAGTATTTAGGTGATATTGTCGTCAATAAATTATTATTATTCTAATCTATATTGTTAAGCGATAGATGGTAATTAAGGTGTAAATTTATGTTAGAAATAAAGCTGAGTAAGATCTTTTAGATTATTAACAGAAGGCAATTTATAATAGAGTGATATGTTAATAATTTATGTATATTGCGAAATGTAAAATAAAGGGAAAATGACAACAATAAAAACTTATTGTACCGAAATGATACCGGAATTGCAATGATTGCCAGCAATAAATATGCACCCCAATAATGTTTTGGTTTCATTAAATCACCCCATAAGCAAAATTCAGCGAGATACAAATATTAGCATGGCATTGTGTAAACATCATAGAATGGCACCCCGCTTCCAAATATATTTATTGGCTCTCATTTATATCGAAGGAGGATTGTAATAATGTAACGTGATTGACATTGTAGAACAATTTAACGGTTCATATCAATTTATCGTGCAGTATAAACTTTTATAGATTAGTAAAGATTAAATCCACTAAAACTATTTATTTCTTCGCAAAAGACGAACTTCGCGAGACAATTTATCAATGAAATTGCAGAATCATTAACGTAAATACAAATTGCAATAACACTTGCCACGTTAGTAAATCGCTCTATATTTTTACATAGCTTTAAAGAAGCATATTTTAAAATGAATAAAATTTTAATTTTGATGAATCTCTGCTGTCATTATCACACTTTAGTGATTAAATAGCAGCTTTTGTGAAGCATTGAGCCGTCGAGTGCAGGCGAGTGGCGTGAAGTGCTGCTGCCGTCGCTCACAAAAGGAACGCGAAACGTGTTCAATTTTGTTTACACTGTTATGACAGATGATACACCTTTTTTATACGTTCCTGAATTGGAAAGGCGCCTCTGCTATTTTAAATTACGGTTAAAAAACTGTTTTGAGTGTAAATTTTAAGAGGTGAGGGGAAATGAAGTTGTTTTTATAAATAGTTAATTTAAAATTTGACTTTTCCAGTTAGTATAATGTTTTTGAATGGTCTTGTTTGTTATTATAAACATAGCAAAATATCAACATATAAAAATCAACTTTAGATAAACGCTACGTAAGGCAAAGAATTTCATTAAATATTCAAAGAAATGTTAGACAAAGCAACAATGTGTTATACGATTTATGCAACGTTGCAAAGCAACATTTTCATTAAGACTGCAGTGGTAAAATTGGAGCAGTCTCACAATACAAATCTTAATCACGGCATTGCTTTGCGAGATTAATGTCTCCGACCCAAATGCGACCTGTCAATGTGGCTGGGTACAATAGACGTTTGACACCCCGCCACAATGTCCCCACAAGGTCCCCAGTAATGTCTGAATGTTAGGGACCTTCTATGGGTGGACCCTACAACAATTATGACAATGTGCGCGTTGACTAATGGTGTGAAGCGTAATTTGTAAATCTGGTTCACGACAGCAATTGTTCAAGATAAATTAGTTTTAGAGCTTACACGTTAATTATAAGTAAATTAATTGTTTGTGAAACGGTCATTAGTCTAGTCATGCGGAATTTTAAACCAGCTACATGTAAGTTGTGAAAACTACTGTTTATAAATGAATATTTTTTCCCAAATTCTTGATCAGGTATATTGTATAACCGTGAATTAAAATTATATAATTTAATACACGTTGGTAAATTTTGTAAAGCAAAATATTCTATTATTCACAGTGGTCGTTTCGCCCGTTGTGTTAGAACAAATTTATATAGTTCGGGGAAGTTAGAGGATTAGCAATATTTGCTAGTAGAATTAGAGGAGCTTTGTGCTTAATGGCTCGTTCGAGCCGGACCGCAGGGATTACGGTCTATTCATTGCGCCACAGCTATGGCCCGGTGTAGCAAATACCTATTTGAGTTATTCTTTGACGATTTAGAACATCATTGAATAATTTCGAATGGAAATTTCAAATAATAATCGTATAACAGTCATTAAGCCGCCGTCTGATTTACCTTTATTTTTTTATTATTCTCTTTATAGTGGGTTGCCTGGAAGAGATCACTCTTGAGTGATAAGGTCGCCTGTTACAAAAGTTGTATCCAATGAAATTTTAATGTTGTATTTTACAATTAAAAATACAATAAGATGATTTGCAAGCCTTTATTTAAAGTTATTAACGTTTATCTTGAAGAACAGACATACAGTTAATCGAATTGAAAAGATATCAGCTATATGTAGACGTGAGGGAGGCGCGGCCGAGCTATTAACTAGTGTGAGTGCACCTGGAATGGATTGCACCGTGTTTACGATCCATTACCGAATAGACATGTATGAATGTCATTTTAATGGTATATCATTCTTTAGTTTGTTTTGTTACGATGTGCATTTGCTGTTGGCGGAGCTGAAGTTTTTTCAAACGAATTTTAGGAGGTTTGTGTAATCTAAATTTAAACAAAAAAAGTGTAATGATAAGAAACATATTGTATACATTTATTTCTTAACAAGAAATATAAATAAAAAACTAACAACGCGTAATTGAATGTGGAGCCAATTAAAAGTTTCAAAATATCAGTTTTAATCTCTTTGAAATTATCTACATTAATTTAATGTCCTTTCAAACAAATTATTAAAAAGTTTGTTCCATTTGTCGTTGTAATAACTATGGATATACCTACCTAGAATTTTCCAATTTCTATTCGCGCTATATTGCATATTTCAGTGATATTGGCAAAAAATGATTAAAGAGAGTAGGTTAACCTCGATGAACCGGCACGACCGTGCCGTTAATTTTGCCCGGTAAACAAATTGGTAAGTTAAAATCGAAAAGTAAATATCCGATTTTATTTATAAATAAAGATAGAGGAATAAATAGTGCAAATAATGTCAATATTTTTTTCTAATCCAATCCATATTTGCAGCGCCACCATTACCTAGTAAAAGCTTAAAACCAATGTCTAGACGAAATAGATAAAAATTAAATAATTGATATTAGACATTACATTCCTCTAATCTGATTTGATGCTAAGGTATCAATGAATTTCAATCCTCCCGACTAACAGAAGCTTGAGATTTCTATTTATGTCACTGACATAAGTAAGAAATATGAATATCTTTCAAGGGTAGGTACCTTGTAAAGTGTAGGCTGTTCGCGGTGGCTGCATCCCAGGTACCGCAGTGACTCCGGCCCGCGATGTGTTGTGCAGCGACAACGCGGCCAGCAGGTCTAGCTCGGTGGCTGGAACCAAACAAAAACATAGTTAACATCTTCCGACAACAGATGGCGTTGTTACAAATAACGTAAATGTGATATAATGTAGTCTGTGACCAAGCTTGCTAAAGTCATTTAAACAAATTAATTTCGATTCATTATATTATATATTATGTTCAATGAATGCTGGTTTACTAGATGTTTAAATCTTAATATTACAATATTTCTTTAAGACAATTTGGACGCTTTTGTAAACAACATAAATCTGTTAAATAAAACGCAAAAGAAAAAAAGTTGATTTGATTGATTTCATAAATAATAACCATGATATAAGTTTTATATAAATAAATCTAAGTGTTAAGGCGGCGACAGGTATAATTTTAAGCCCATTATAAGTAATAATAAAAGTATCCAAAATAATTTTAAGTATTAACTCATTAATATTGTTCTATGTATGGCCTGACTATAGTATATAATACCAGGATGAAATAAAACCAAGGAGCAATGAAATCACGATAATATCTCGCAAGCGATCATAAATAACCTTACATTATGACGTTTGTTTTCTTACTCTAATGAATATTTAGTATCAATAAACGTTCGCCCTACATTCGGTAAATCGATATAAGAAGAAGGTTCTAAAAATCCGATAGCTTAATTGTTCATAAATAAGAAAATACTTTTCCATTGATTGTATAACGGTTTGACTTGCCTAAAACCTGATTCAAATGCGATATTTTTTCATTAACCCATTACCGCCAGCCGTACTCGCGCGAGTACGGCTACAATAGTGGATATTTTAATTTAAAGCATCGCATGGTTATACCCGAACCCGATAGTTATATAATGCCCAGATAACGCAGTAGCAAATGACAAAATAATTACGTGGGTAGTTTGATTTTTTTTGTCCAATTCCTTAGTGACAAGTGCAGATTGTGAACCAACGTGTCAAGGTAAGATTTAATAATTACTAATTATTATAAATCGCAGAGTATTTTTGTTTATTATTGGTAATAAGTCATTATTGTCTTGTATACTAGTATATACTACTGTTTTCGTAATAATTTCTTATGATAACCACATAAAAAGATTCATTTTAGTTTACTGTACTCAAGCGAGTACAACGGGCACTTATGTTAATTTTTACAGGTATTTTCGTATATTTTGCAAAGGCGAACCGTTCCGTTTTTACGAACCAAGGGGATTATTCAAGACTGGAAGAAGCCCTTGAATCGATAATGGCTGATGACAATGACGATTTGGAGTATGATGTCTTATTGTTACCACCTGAACCGGCAGTAGTAAGTGATGAAGAAGAAGGAACTGACGATGACCTTACATGTTCAACTCTTCCAAGAGAGGTGCCTGGGACTGTCGAGGTTATTCCTCGCTATCTAGCTGGTGAAGACGATTCAAATTGGAACGACAGTGATGATGAGCCGCTTTCAAATCAAACCAGACCTCCAAAAAGAACCAGAACTCTGGATTGTACAAAATGTACAAGGTGAGATCATTGTGTGAACTTGTACAGAAGAATTCATGTCAATGGGGGGTTTTCCATGACAGTTTATCAGTTGATGAATCCATGATAAAGTACTTTGGCCGCCATCCCGCTAAACAATACATAATGGGTAAACCTGTGCGGTTCGGCTATAGGAATTGGGCTGCGACAAGTTCAGATGGATATTGCTATGCTTTCGACGTATATTGTGGAAAGTCAAACGAAGTATCTGCTGATCCTCTAGGAGCAAGGGTTGTGAAAGGCTTATTAGGCAAAATGCCAATTGTTCCCAAAGAACACATCATATATTTCGACAACTTTTTTACTAATTACCAACTATTACATGATCTACGACACTTAGGCTACAGAGCAACGAATGAAAAAATGTCCAATTACGTCTGTAAAGGATATGAAAAAGAAACCAAGAGCGGAATTCGACTATCGTTTTGATGTAAAGAACGAAATTATTATAGTGCGCTGGAAGGACAATAATATTGTCACAATGGGATCAAACTATGATGTCATTGATCCTGTGGGGAAGGTGAAGAGATGGTGCAATGTTAGGAAGCAAAAAGTTGATTTCAATATTCCCAGATTGTTTATAAATTATAATAAGGGTATGGGTGGAGTTGACCAAATGGATCAGTCAATAAGCCTATATAGAGTAGCCATAAAAGGAAAAAAATGGTGGTGGGTTAGATAACCCACCACCATCACATAGAAGGTATGTGAAGATTCACATACCTTCTAGATATGGCTGTCTATGGAGTTGAACGAAATAATAATGGTCACAATCCTGAACGTATAGAAAACCAGTTACGGTGTTTTATTTGTCACAATCGCGTTCGATGGCGTTGTATGGTTTGCATGAAAACTTTATGTGTAGAGAGACCTTGCTTTGGCCAATTTCATACCTAATCTGCCCGTTGTACTCGGCCAAGTACACCCTTATATTTTTGAAACCAAAAATGTTTTTTTCTTTTTTTATTAATTTTCCTCTTCATACCTCTATAATAAAGCAATAATTATTACAATCAAATGTTTTTTACTTTCCATTATATTTTGGGCGTTAATGGGTTAATATATAATCTATAAATAATAATATAATTGAATTAAGAAAACTTAATTTCTACCAAAAGATTAATTAATTAATTAATGTAGTTCTGTTGGTGAATAATCTGAATTTTCTCACTCTCTCCTCGTATATATCGTATATTGGATCATAATACAGTAAAAGACTAGCTGCTTAACTAAGAATTGCTGACATATTATATACTTGTACTATAAAAAAATGCAACCGTCTTACAAAGATTACAGCGACTGCGATAAATAACATTCGTTGTCTCGTAAGCTTATTTGTAAGATGTCATCCATCACATTGTAATACTCTGCGCCACAAATCCTTGTCTGATTCAATGTATCTCGTAAACAATTGTACGTGAAGCGTTTTTTATGAGTTTCGTGTTTTATATTTACTCTTTTATAGTAACATTAACATTAGTGTGTAATTTGTCTATTTCAATAAATTAAGAATGTTTTCTTCAATATAATGATGAGCGTTAATCATGTTATTATTATTCTACATGAATATCTAAAAGCCATTTAACAAAGGAGTTAAAAAAAACAAAATGCAAATACAGTGTAATCCTATAAAGAATCCGATTACAAAAGCAAGTCTACGTACTGATCGTTTATCTAGATTATACAATTAAATGAATGCGTATGCTCTGACCTAATACTTCTTAATTAAAACAGATAATCACATACGGATTGACGTTAGTTATATACTCATATGAACGTAATATTGTCGCGTCTTAGCTGTCACGGTAACCCGGTCACGTAGCTTTACGTAGCGCCGTAGAATCGCTACGAGACAGCTCGTCGCTACAATTTCTTGGTAAAGGTCTGTATAATGAACATATTTCTATTATAATTTGAGTATGCTTTTTTATGTTAGGCCTTCTTTTGAATAAGTACCATTGTAAAAAATACAAAAGTACTCCCTATTTAAGAGACCTAGTCTTAAACTACCATAAATTTTACAAACTGTTCTTAAATAGTAATTTATAACGTAAGTTGACATAGCTTGTATGTCCTATACGTATATTTTAAACTTTTAAATCTAATATGACGTCATTTAATTCATTATTTTCCAGGAACAGGAAGACAGCCAGACAGTAAAGACACTAAAAGCTATTTATAGTGCAAAAGGTTTAGTGTGAAGTGTGCTAGTGCTAATTGTCTAAGGGGCGCGGCTGGCTTCAATTAAACGTCACGAGTCGACGAGACCTCTTGGCTCCCTTCGCCAATTTGCAACGCCCAGAACGGAATCCTTTAGGGCTAACGCAATTATGTTATCTAGTCTGTTCTTTTATACTATAAAAATATTGACGTAAATATTTTTTAATTCTGTTATTATGCAACTTTATTCAACTTTCGTTTGAACATTTTTCGGCTTGTGAAGACCTTTAAGTGGGTACACCCAGCACTACGTTGAGATGTTCATACATATTTACTTGCTTAAAAATATTACTTGTAAAATTCAAGTTATATAAAGCAATATAGACGTCCTTGTATAAATTATAAGCGAATCAAACAATCGCGTGACGGATTTTGTTATTTATATCTGGACGTGTTGTTATGAGAAGCAATATTGATTTATGTAGATATATTAATAAAACATACATAATCTAAGACTGAACTAAGATAATAATAAAATACCGCAAGAAGAAAAAGACAGTCAATAATACTTAGCTTCTATCTAAATAAGAATCCATCAATTTAATGCACAAATATTAGTATTATCTAAATGTGAAACTTTGTCGCCTATCAAGCTCGATTATGGCCTAATTTACGAGAGTTGTTTGAGTCAGCCCTGCGACGGCGCCGCTCCGTCGCCGGCTGGTCTGCTGTCTCCGACTGACTACGCGACACTCCACATTGTCTCGTAAACTGCCGACTACCGACAACTTTGAATTGTAACTCCTGTATCTTATAGCAGCCTAGTACTTCAAGTTAATTCGACTGCGTGTTACTATAGATGAAAACTAAGCTTAATTAATAACACATACACTTTTATATTTCAATTAGATATATTTAAAAGTGTTTTAAATATTTTTTAATTATTTTAAGCACATTAAAACTACCCTAAGTTAGCAAAGTGTTCCGCACCACAAATTACCTTCCTCCGTGGAGAATAGTGAGTAGAGAGAGTGTATAAAACCAGTTCATAGACCATAAACACTACTGCAGTTCCAAGAAACTGCTATAAACCACGAACATGTAGACTTCACTCGTTAAAGTAACATATAACCGTCTTAATCTGAAAGATTTTAAGTTTGTGAAAGTACGTATTTGCACGTATATGGCCGTAGTGTAACTGTGTTGCGTTGGCTGTAAACTTTATGGCTCGGAAAACTGCGGATATCGCGATACAGCAGTCTGGCAGCGATAAAATTCCAATCAGTTCCTTTTAAAAGCAATTAATTTGTACTAACGTTTCAGCGGAACTGTTTTTATTAGAAACGATTTTAGCGTAATATTACGCTTGAGTTTTCATTAAAAATGAAAAGGCCTATCAATATAATACACATGTATTAAAACGAGCTGCCTTTTATTGATATATTGACTCCTCATATAGATCCTGTATTATTTTATTACCTCTTTTATTGATAGCAATTTTCAAATCAAAAAGTTTCATTATAAAAGAAAACGTTAGGCGTATAAAATGATATTGCTATTATTTAATTTTAAGTAAAACAACTTTAAAAGCTTTAAAAGGAATTAATTATTAAGTTGTTTAATCAACAAACAAAGATTGTACTCTAGCATGTTATTATGTGTGCTAAAATTATGAAGATAAAAAATAAATGTAAGGATCGGGAAAATTGGCTACAATTACAAAGGCTATTTATCAAAATTGGAAGAGCAATTAACGCTTCGCAATTTTGATAGCAGTAGAAGACTTAACGAGATGGAACAATTTCGGTAAACAGACCCTTGTCATAAGTAATTAATTACTCTTAGTTTGTATTGTTCATTTTATATCCCGTTAACACTAACAACACCGAACATTAATTAATCGCCGGCTTATATTATTGCATGTCATCATATTAGTCTTCGCGTAAATAAAACGCGTTATTATTTGAAGCTAAAAACTAAAATAGCACTAAGAAAAAACCTTAATAAAAATACATTTCATTCCTACTTAAAGTTAGTGTTGCGCCTTAGATAAATTTTCCTTAAATAATTTTTATTATTTAAGAGTAAATCTTATAGATTGTCTTCGTAGAAAATAAAAGAGATATCACAATAAAACTCCGGTATTAGAAAAACGACTCAAGACAAATAATATTTCTTTAAGTGTCTTGAACTCTTTTGCAAACAAATCCGTTGAGAGGGGAAACAATATTTCAAGTCACTTGGAAGTAGTACATGGAAACGCTTTATGGTAACATTGAGGTGTAATATTACAGTATGTATATTGGCGGTGGCATTTTTGGAGATAACCTGTATATTTTGACATATATATTCTTCTTGGGTCGTGATAATGGTCAGTAAACCTGTGTGAGAGACCTCAGTTCAATGTGGTTAAAACGCCCTTAAATTAAGGAAAAAGTTCTCACACTTTCTCATATAAATGAAGTGTTAAATTAATTCATTAGAAATTCGAGACGAAGTGTAATGAGCTATAGCATTAGCAAGCAGTTGAGTGAATTATGCAAGGGTTACTCACAATTAAGGGAAGTCCTTAAAGGCGGTGAAACCTGTCCGGAACTAAATTGACCATATGGCCGGTTAATTACAATATTTATCGGTAACTTGAGATGGCTCGTGTTCACACGTTGAACAAAAAATTGTCGCGTGTCTAAAGTGCAATGAGTGAAAGGTTTCTCGTTAATTTAGAACAACATTTTTTCATCTAAGTCTTATATTTGTTGACGAGTATTATATATATTAACCCTTAACCACAATATTAACCCTAATAATAGAATCTCATAAAATGTAAAATAAATAAAAATCACGAACTAGTGTTAAGTCTAAATGTAACTCTAAATTACTGTAAACTGTAAGAAATAAATGGCTTTTATATTATATATATTCGATCTAAACACACACTTAACAAATTGAAATCATAGAATTAAGCAAAACCATTTTATTTATGAAAAATTATTTTATATAGTATAAGCAAATAAAAATAAAAATCATTAATCTGTTTAACTAAAAAAATAAAATGAAAAGTTTAAATGTTTTATTTTTGATGTCACCGTCATTAAATTTTGGTTCGTAATACGAAAATAGTTCTTACAACTAACGATGATGTGAATTCATTAAGGTATTATATAGGCAAGAAAAGCCGTACGTCTTTTATGAAACAAGTAACGTGCAGAAGGGAGGGCGATTGAGCCGCCACCCGGCGTATGTCACGCGCGTGCCAGTTCCCGGCTTACTTATGTTTTTTATGAACATTATAAGCTCCCTTGCGTTTGACAAATACGCCCTTATACCATTTATACACCTCAGTATAAAGCCGTCGATCTCCTATTGAATATCAACGAGCATACGACATATTTAATTTAGATTTTGATTATTTTACTCCATATTATACGTACGTAAATAAGTTGACACGTTATAAATGTTCTTTGGATATAGCATTCAATTGTATGATTTATTTATTATAAATATATTGGAGTAGCATTCAGCATAATCCTAGTAAAGAATTGGCCTACTAAACCCAGTGTAACCTTGAAATAAAACAATTCATATCGAATAACAATCAGGTGATATTAAAATGTGTTTACTCGATTTCTAAGCATTGTGGTGGCATGATCCGAGACAAAGTTGCTGACGCTCACAGTGTTAAAACAATCGTTTATTCAATTTAACAATAAGATTACATCGAGCTAATATTATTAACTGGATGATCAGATATCTCTTTCAAATGTGGACCGTGTTAATTTTAAAATATTTTTTGTATGTAAAATTATATACAATATAGGAAAAAATACATTTCAAATAATAGTTAAAAAAAACTAAAAATAAGAGAACGTACTCTCAGTACAAAATGTAAATAAATATATTATCATGAAAAATGGTGATCAACGTTAAAATTGCTATAGATACATGCCATACAAGATTGATATAGGTACATGCCAAAGCAAACAATATAAACATAGAATACTAATACACCACTAGTTCCTAACTACTTTAAACTAGGATTTTGGAATGCGTCGGTTAATGAGGGGACTGGGGTGAGACAGACCCGGTGCGCGACAGGTGGCGGTCACGGGCCGCTGCGGCCCCCGTGCGGCCCGGACCGGTGGCATATTGGACCATAGACTCTATATAATAACCTATACCCTATAGCAGACCAGAGTCGCGACGACGCTATTGTACCTACTTAGCGCATAGAAACTTGCGCAATCTTCTACTATACGTATGTATATGAGTACGTAACCGCTATACTTATTATAATGTGTATCATTTAATCAAAAGAAAATTTAAAAATTATTAATTTTTTACCATGTACGAGCATGTGTAATATGTTTAACGACTTTGACTGAAAATGTCAGTGGAATAAAAACATATGACACTTATCAAAAGATACGGTTATATCCATAATAAGCGGATTTCTGGAAATGTTATCAAATATTCAATTTCTTTCCAGTTCAGAAACCGTTGTTTAATCAGAAAATAAATCTCAACCGATGGGGATATAATTCTTGTTGCCATTTGTAATTCCAATATCGGTCGTCCTTCAATCACCCTTGCTGCTTGCAAATAGCATCCGGTGCTTAGAATATGTTAATATTTAAATGTTAGATCGTCTACGTCATACTGAATTCACCTGCAAAAGATTTATCTGTTGCGATGTCACGAATTTCAGGCCGAGAAGTGGTATCGATTTTTGTTGCGAATTTATTTAAAATCATTTTTCAAAGTCTGTTTTATTAGGTAGCTGTAATAATAAAATTTTACTTGAGTTGTATTCGAGTAAATTTTTTGAAAATCTGATGAGTTGTCGTCGTAATAATCTGTTTTGTGTTGTTACGAAATTAGTAAAAAAATTAGAATAAAACCATTACTATACCCTAGATCTTCTAACTCTATATGATATCTTAAGTCCGGACACAACCCATACTCATATAACTCATAAGCTATAGATGTATAGTAAGAATCGGTAATACGTTTGACACTTTAAACTTGACAGTGGGGCACGGGCCGCCGCGGCTAATCCTGCGCAAACACCGGCTGATAGCGCTTATCGCACGCGCGCATTGTTACCGCTCACCACACATTGCCACGAAGAACATGCTGTTAGTCTCATGTACTTATTAAATTCACTCGATATGATCATTTGTTCCCACGCGACGACATGAGACGAAGCGCCAAGTAGATACAAATTATTTTTTACTGATGACATACCGTAAATATTTAACTTTGGAAATAAATTGTAACGTGGATTAAAAGGCAAAATTGGTGTCTCATTTTTATTTATATTTATATGGATATTTGATCTAAATTCTCTAAGACTCTTAAAAAATAGAGTAAGTTATCATTAGGAAGAATATAATTGCAGAATACTCCTTTGCCTACTTACAGAAAAATGTCAGTGTCTGACACGATTGCCCTAAATTTCATAAATTACCTAAGCTCTTGTTTCTCCTCGAATTTCGGTCCCACAATGACACAGCATGTTACGAAATAATACACCAGAACAAAATGCGGCCTATTTTCATTTATTGGCATTGAACATGTGTACCGGCAGCCAATAGAGCCAATGGGACGACACAACCTGTCATTACGTCACACTTCACCCTACGTTTCACCCTGGTATCAATACTTAGCAACGACCAATTTTTAAAGTATCGATGATTAAGTTAAATATTTTAATCTAGTATGTTATCGTTGTTGTATTTGTAGTTTTCGCGTGATTTAAATGGCATAGTTTACTTTTCATAGAAAATTTTCTATAAATAGCACTCAATAACCTTCGCTTTTCAACTATACGATGACACCACTTCTCGGAAAACAGTCTTTCACTAAAATAAATAGCTGGAAGCTAACCGCGTTTCTAGCTTTTTACAACTATGTATGTCCGTCTAACTTACGTACAAGTATATGTAACTAAATACATGAATGTCTAGAAAATGTTCAGTGTTTATTAAAGCTTACGGAGATATTTTACAATTTCTTAATCATACATAATTAGATTGTTTGAGAAAGACTTTGGATAAGAATTCGGAAATATCTTAGAGACTGAATAAATGCCGCAAGAAATATGTGAAATAAATTGGCGACGCTAAATAAAATTCATTCGTCCCTAAACGCCGTCAACCCCGAGGGTGAATTCGTTTCACTTGCGAATAGATGTGATTCAATTTGTCCAAACGTTGATTAAATAAATAACAGTCGAGCCACGATCCCTGATAACGAAGTCGTGTGCCGGAAATTCGCTAAATCTTTCGCACTAATTAACTTAATTTGTTTAATTGTCAATGCTACGCAACATTATATATCTGAGCCGCTGATCGGTTTTCCCGTGTATGAATAACGACGTTCTTTATCTTAATGAATTGGTTAACTTTAATGAATGTAGTGGTCCCGCGTATACTCGCGTACCTACACAACTCTTGAGATTAACATAAATTATACATTTTAGATATATTTATTGCTGCCTTGATTTATAACTCTTTAAATGTTATTTTTAATTAAATAAACGTTCGTAAAACATAATTCGAATAAATGTAGTGGATATCAAATGACTCCTTAGAGACTCGACTCCCAAGGCGTCGCCGTCGACTAAACAAATTATTTACGCAATGTAAAGTCGACCCAATTGCCTCGTAGGCGTTCATAATTCACGCGTGTGTTGATTCACTAACATATTAATACGTCAAGGATCGATAGTATTTGGAGTTTGGAGTGTAACTGTGTAAGGCGCGTTGCCTCGCAACAACTCGCGATGCACGGGGTGGCCTGCCGAGGCTTGCATTGCGTGCACCACCGCCGGTAACAACACACATTAGTCTTCCATGATTAGCCAATCCCTTAACCCGCGTTTTACGTCTAGACATCCCTAAAAGTCACTTCTAATTTTACACGTTAAACATGACAACATCCAACCCCATGTTTCGTCATCAATAAGCTCTATTTTAATTTGATTACCTTTTCGGTTTGATATTGAAATTCACAAGGTAAATATAAGGCACTTTTTCATGAGTATAGTAAAGCTCATTACAGTATGAAGAACTGTAACATTGAATCGAACTTGTTCGAAGTATTTCGATGGCCATGAACGATATACGAGGTCAAAATAGATTCGAAGAACCGCATTGCGCTCTATGCGACACCTGCAACGCAATGGATTTTATCTTATTCTACATAAATAAATATTTTATTCAAAAACGTAATATATGTAAGGGTCTAAGACATGTATGTTAAATGGGTTAGAATAAAAGCTGTATCTAGATCCAATCTAAATAATAAATAAAAAGCTCGATGTCGTAAACTCAGTCTAAAGAAAAAAATTACTAAGAACTCTGAGGGCAACAACCGTATGAAAAACAGACTAAAGAGGAAGAAAAATAGTTAAAATGCTATTTATGAATCTTTCTCTTTATAGATTTCTAACTCATAATTTCAATTAATGAATAAATTAATAATCTTATTTCATTTTCCACGGAATTCAAAGAAAGAAAACTTCAAACATACAAATACCTAACTATCAGTGATCACGAAATATCTCAGTAAGCTGGAGAAGTAATAACGTCATCAATTCTTAGAACAAACATAATGTTATTCCTAGTATTTTTTCATGGAAATTGTATGGAAAAACCTGGTAAAATATGTTTTATTTATCAAGATTGGTACTGTAAACGGCGCCAATGCCAAGGTACGAATCAAATTATGTGTGGGATTGTTGGAATTCATTTAAATATCTTTTCTGTTACCGCATGCATATACGTGAACATTTCTCATTTAATCATGGATTCCGTGCGTAGTGAGAATGGTCTGATCATAATTAGCTGATAAAATATTTGATTTCAACTGTAATAAATTTCGCCCTAAATACTATATTGTAGGGAAACGTCACAGCTAATAAAATATTTAGACGAAAGCACACGCACGCGCCACACTTCGTAGGACGTAGACGTTATACATAATTCGTATTAAAGAGAAAAGTTGGAAAGCAAACTATTAATGGAATTATGAATTTGATAGAAGTTGTATCATGTGCAACTTTAAGTGCGTGGATGAAACTAAGTAACTTCTGTATATTGTGAACTTAGTTAAGATCTTAGAATACTTAAGATTTTCATCAAAGTTTTTCGTTTACATGTAACGTTTATTATGAAACTTTAGGTCGTTACATGTAGTGTCAGAGTACGGATTAAAATAATGTATGCATCACACGACGACAATTAAAACAAGAGAACATTTTAAAACATTTATTTATACATACATACCTATCAAACTGAATATTTTAAAAGTACATTTTATATAAAAGAATTCCAAACTTATTCCTATTAAACTATAGCAGTAAAATAAAGCCATTAAATAAATCCAGTATATCATCGAAAGTAAACTAAATATCAATTTGAAATCGTTTCGCACGGGACGGAAGCTAGGGGCATTCGAATGGACCCGGGGGAAATGAAGGATGGGGTGCAATATGCAATCTCATATTTGATTTTTCTTATA
>JADANM010005989.1:2242877-2292819 GCA_026213755.1 Eurema hecabe | reverse complement strand
CTTGAAAAAATGTAGAACTGAATGTATCACAAAAATGCTTTTACCTTAAAAGCACGTCTGCAACTCTAATAATAAATCTTTATTTCATACCACATTCGGTCAAAGAATATCTTATACAGCTTTACGTCATGCTCCAACTAAAATTCATTGCCGAAAAAACGTATTTTCCCCGAATTTTCTGGCTACGAAAATATTCCGATAAGACGGCAATTGAATATAAAATTTGAATGCGACAAGCGGGCCTGGCGATAAAAATTCAATGCGGTAAAGTAGCTTACGTGAGGCGGAGGCACCGACGGGCAAGCCTCCTTAGGTCTCATTCTATTGAAATATTCCCCTCGGATCTTATAGCTCGAAATGGGAAATTTTGCAACTTTGATTAAATATTTGAGGTCTTACTTAATAGAGGGAACATTCTTACATTTTAATAAATTAATTGGTAAGATTAACTCCAAATCTAACTTCAAACGACTATAATGCTATCGACTCTACATTGTGCCACGATGCAACCAGTCTCTTATGCCGTAATATATCTTTTTTACGAATAGATGCTACTTATATTAGATATTCCGATGGCTATAATTTGATACTTCTACGTTGCTAACTTAATGCAATAAAAGGTAATAATATATTTGACCCGACAGTCATGAAAAGTCACAGGTACAGCTGGCTATGCGCCAAGTCTATATGACGATGTTTGGCTCAGACTTATCATTCCATTGGCCTATTGAACACAAGAAGTAGAACACTCGATAACTACGGATCTCGACTTGTAGAAGGATTAAGCACTGAAATTTGAAAAGAACTGTGTCGAGCTTTCGTCGATATGTGCGAAGTCCTATGTATGATTCAAAATATACGAAATATTTTTTTAAGAATATCCAAATATACTTAATTAATAGTAATTGTCATGTTCGTAATCTTTAAAATAATATAAAAGTAAGTCAATTTTATGTACATGCTATAACTGAAAATCCTATAAAATAAACGTAACGTAAGCTTTATAAAATGAACTTAACATACCTACCAACGCGATCTATTTCCCGCTGGAAATCGAATAAACAAGTTTATAGCGTATAGGCAAAGACGATTAAAGAGACGCAGGTTACAGGGGTGCCCCAAATGAGCTCGGGTCGTCGGCCGGTGACAAATGTAAGGAAATGACAACCTACGGCCGCAAGAGATGCTCCACTTTGATTCTACTGGCTGGCAAATTTTACGACAGCTCTCCAACACTGGCGTACTATTTCATAAGGTTTTCAATTGTATTTGCAAAGTTTATAAAGCTGTTTCTATACTGTACGTTTACATAATAATTCTACGCGTTTAGCTCTGTGCTCATTTTTCAGCGTATAGTAAATAACAATCATATGTAAAGTCCCTTGATTATAAAACGCTGCGCGTTGAAGTCTTTTCAATGAAATCGTCATTTATTCTTTATAATATTATAAATATAAATTCGTGCGTATACAACATATTCGTTTATAATACGAATGTCTTGTGTTTCCAAACCTTGCATAAAAAATTGCTAAAAACAATGTTAGACAGATAATTGATATAAATATTTACAGGAATTTATCTGAAATCTGACTCACTTCAATTGGTCGGTAATACCTCGCAGTGGGATCGCGCGATATTACTGATAAGATATCAGCAAATCATGGCTTTATCTTCGGCAAAAATGTTACGTTTTCATTCACCTCTTGCTTGTAAGAGTGAGTTTACTGATTATTCTGTCATATCTAACGTGTGAAGGTCTTGTAGTTGTATTACCGTGACATTGGGAGCAAAATGGGTCCTTATGCAAAATCGTAACAGTATGCAAAACAAACTGTAGATAACATTAGGCAGGTGTTAATGCGCCTGCACTTGGGTTATCTGGTGGCGTGATTCCTACCAATATTTGTTCAGATGTTCGGTAGGTATGTGTAAACGAGGAGGAGTGTACTATAGCAACGTGAACGCCATGCGACACCGAGCTTTGCAGTTATGCAAGCCTGAAAGTTTTCTCGCTTATGTAATAGGAACGCAAAGTTTTTGCATTATCTAATGCTGTCTCAAAATACTTTTTATGGACGTAATTTAGGTAGTAAAATTTTTACTTATATTAATAATTAATAAAAAAAAGTTAACTTAATCGTACTTGTATAAGGTGAGTAAAATCGAATATCGCAGTGAAATAAAAATAATCCTCTAGAATAATAATTACATTAGTACAGGGAAATGTAAGAAGTTCGTAAAAGAAAACGTACTCATTGAGAACGAACTTGAACCCTCTAAAGTCATTACTCGGGGATTGATCGCGATAGAGCACACACTGCGGTCGTTTTCCACAAAAACCACGCTAAAAAGTGAACATAAACGAATTTTCACCTAAGGGGCGAATCAGCTGATCGTCACACCCTAAGCTGTAAATCTTGTAAATCTATGAAACGTGCGAAAAACGTGTTATATTGACGGAGCGTAAATCAGCTGATCGAAAGAAATGCTTCGCTGAAAATTGTCTATGGGGTATTTTAGGGAGATGTATGGAATAGAGTACTCACCGGCCGCGTTTATCAGCCACCACCAGCAGAAGCAGGCGGCCACGAGCGGCCGAGTGCCGGCCATGTCAGCGGCAGCGCATCACACGCGCGCTCGAGCCGGCCGCCCCGGCGTACTGAACGATACTGAGCGGCGACGATCGATGCTCGAACGCCGCACGCACCCTCCGCCCCTGGCTCCCCGCCGCACGCCCCGCCCGCCCGCGCCCCCAGCGCCCCTCGCCCCGCGCGCCTCAATGCTCGCACCCTCCAGCCATTTTCTCGAGTTTCCACCGAGAGCGCGCGCGCTGCCCTCTTTCCCGTCAGATCGCTGACCGCCCCTAATTGATTGGACCCGTTCATTTGCCGAATACGTTTTAGGTCAGCACCGCCGCAGAGCCTCTGCGCAATGTTTATTTAGTTTTATTTCGCGAGAAACTTGGCTTAGACGGGACTATTAAAGAAAACGTGATGTTTTATCATAGTCGCTGTAATATATTTTAAATTTAGGGCAATAAAGAATAAAGCAGCATGTATTTAACCACGATTGTTTAGGATATATTATAGACTCTACTTTGCATCCAAATTATTGTTATTTTTAAGTTAACTAGCATTTGCCTGTTCAGCAAGCCTTAATATTATGCTTCTAAATGAAAACTCTTTACTTTTTTGGTAAAACGCGGCTAAGAGTGTACTTTATACAGACCGGTTAATCCGTGGATATATTCAGGGGATAATTTTTATATCTATTTATTCAATTTTATTAGACTTTGAGTTAAATTGAATAATACTTACAATCAAAACTATTATATCACGCTGTATGTCTGTGTGTTAAATTTTTACACATTGACTACTGAACTACTGTATAGCAAGAAAATCGTATAATTGACTTGCATACAAGTCAATTATTTTCGAATATCCAGTTCTATTCTCATTTTTCATTTTCATTTTCAAACTCGAACAGCTATAACGGTTATAATAAAATTACTATAAATTATAAAAAATATTCATTTCCTATTTAACACTTGAAAGACGTTTTTTCTTTGTATGTTTTAAAAATTATTCAAAAGAAAAATCTTTTTGACATTAATCATACGAAATAGGTAGTGCGCGAACAATGAACATAAGAAATATACCTGAATACGAGTAAGAAACTCACATTGGGTCGAACTGGGGGGGAGTTACCTAAACTTTGAGTATATTTATTATTTTTTCCAATGTCATTAAAAGATTAGGTTAAATTGAAAAAAAGCAAGTTTGCTTATAATTTATATTGAATTAAACCAAATGAATGTTGAATTGCAAGAAGCTTATTTATTATTTAATGTAATAAATGTAATACTAAGACAAATAACGCAACTGCATGTTATTTTTAGCTGAGGAAATTTTACTACACACTTAAACTGAATCAATAACTTACATGCTCTACTTATAAAAAAATATTTCCTCTGTCTTTGCAATTATTTTGTTTATTTCTTGTTCGGTTTCCAAAGTCACGATTACGCGTTAACTTAAAAAATATTTTTATCTATATTGATTTTGACATATGACAATTATGACAATCAAAACCAAAAACATATTTGACGTCACAAAAAAACAAAAACATTTTTTATTTATTTTATATTTATACAGGGTTTTGGAAAAGAAATTAATTTAAATATTACTGCAGAATCAATATGACACTTTTTATAAATTGGATATAAGAACTCATAAGACGATTTTCAAATCTGTAAACTTGCATTTAACAAACAAACAAAATATGAAGTATAAACGAGGCTATTACGATCTTTTTGTTAATACATGTGCAAGTTATCCTTCAAATATTGCTATTCGGCAATATAACAATGGTCAATATTCAAATTTTACTTATTCAGAGCTATATGGAGTTTGCGAATACATCTCACAAAATTTGCAACAGCTTAATTGTACTAAGGGAATAGTCGGTCTAATAACAGAGAGGAATATTATTGTACCTTGCATAATTGCTGCGTAAGTGTTTCTAAATATTAATTATATTTTTCCTACTACACAGTTTTTATATGTCATGCTTTTTCAGGGCACATAAATGCTGTACAACATTCATGTTCATTGCTCCAACACAAGAGCTTGAACCAATTTTAACGGAAATAAAATTTAATTTCATTATTTCTATAAAAAATGTTGAAGACAACCAGATTAAAGAACTCTTCAATAAGAGACCAGATAAAACTATAACAGTGTTTAATTTAGCAATAGACATTTATAACATGCAAGTTAATAATATGAATTCACAGTATGGTCCTGAATATTCGTTTATAGCAATGACGTCAGGAAGTACTGGGGATCCAAAACATATCCAAGTGCCAATACAGTGCATTCAACCAAATGTTGATGACTTAACAAAAATATTTGAAATAACGCAAAATGACATCATATATTTCTCAACTCCACTTACCTTTGACCCATCGATGATTGAAATCCTTCTGTCATGTATGAATGGGGCTTCTCTTCTTATAGCTCCAGAGAAAACTGATATTCTGTTTCCTGACAACAAACAGGTTTCAATAACATTTTGGCAAACAACACCATCAAAATTTTATCAATTTTCAAATGCAGATGTAAGAAATAAAATCTTGTCAGAACAGTCTAGTTTGAAAATTTTAGCATTGGGTGGTGAACCTCTGAATAGTATAAAGAGGTTGAGAGATTTGAAACATGAAAATAACAAAACAAAAATATTCACCCTGTATGGTGTGACTGAAATGTCTTGTTGGGCTTCCGTTGCCGAGTTGGATCTTACTAATATGCTGACTGACAAAGAAGTACCCCTTGGGAACTGTTTATCTGAAACAAATATAACAGTAGAACCTCATAAAGAAAATAGTACAACAGGGAAAATAATTTTAAGTAAGTTTAGAACTATTTTAGATATAAATTCATACACACTTTGTAAATAATACCATATAAAATATTTATCAAAATTTATACCTTTTCTTTTATATTTTCAGTGAGCAAAACAAGAAAATGTGTTGTTTTAAATAAATCAAATGGACCTGATCAAGAGAGTTCCTTAAAATTTATAGATACAGGAGACCTTGGTGAAGTGAGAAGTGGAACCATATACTATAGAGGAAGAAAAGATGACATTATTAAAAGATTTGGGCACAAAGTGAATTTACAACTCATTGAAACTACTATAATGCAATGTCCACGTGTCAAAACTTGTTCCTGTATATGGTTACCAAAACCCATGCTGGTTGTTGTGTACTTTTCATCTGAGACATTATGCAGCCAAGAACTATCAGACTTCCTTAAATGTAAATTAGATGACAAACATTGGCCTGATAAGATAATAAGAGTTGACAATTTGCCCACTAATCCACATGGTAAAATATCAAGGCAAATATTGTCACAGATGTTTGAGAAAATGTTACCACTTCCACAATCAGTGAGCTCATTAAAGATTATATTTTTAAAAGAATTGAAAGTGAGCCTTAATAAAAATTTCACCTATGAAGAAATTAAGGATAAAGATTTTTTTTCGTTGGGAGGAACATCTTTTCTAGCTATCTCTATGTGTAATAAATTATGTTTAACATGTCCCCAATTTGGTAAATTTATTTTACCACATTTACTTTCACAAAAGACTACAATTGAAGATATTATGCAACTCGCGACAAAAGAATTAGGTATGGAAAATAAACCAAAGAAAAGATTAAAAAGGTTTGCTCATGTTGTTTTTTTATTTAACATTTACACCTTTTCTAAATGACTTAACATTTATTTTTATATTTTTGAAGGACAAGATCAAATACGGAGAGTTACATTTCCGGGGCTCAGTCAATGAAGAGGACAATGGAAGCTTCCATTAGTTTTAACCCAATAGACTTTATGATAATTTGGTCATTTGATACTGGAAAATGTGTAGATGCTTCTCCCACTCTGTACCAACACGGATTGTAAGTTTTGTTATTTGTAATTAAAAAGTTTGTCTATCAATTAACAACACTCCAGTCGAGTTTCAAATGCTAATAGATGGCGCTACTACTAAGGGATAATTTCTATGTATTTATTATTAAAAAAAAAGTTTTTGTTGTTATTGCTTACTGCATCTGTTCGCGACAAACATCCCTAAAATATGCTTTTTTATGGTATAGCTAAAGAGGAGGTTCACTTGATGACGGCCTATGAACAGTCAAATAACTAATTTTTTCACTAATGGCCAATTTAGATTCTCGTACAAAAGATTCCTAAGCATTTGCATGCCATATTCTGATAATGTAAGAACATTATCAGAATATGGCATGCAACTGCAACAGGAAATATCTAATCTAAATGAAGACTAAACATAAAGAGACTAATATTAATTTTAAAGCTTTAAAATGAATAGAATAAAATGAAATATAAATAAACATTTATTCAATCACAAACATTCCATTCTATTCTAGCAAACTTTATGTGACTGTAGGCAGCCATTCTGGCAAAATTGTGGTCGTTGATGCAATAAGCGGGTTGACGCAAGGAGTAATCAAAGTGAAATCGAGGATCGAAGCACCAGTATATTGTTCTAACGAAGCGCCTTTATCGACTCCTTGTGGTGTAGTCGGAACGTATGACGGAACTATTGTATGCTTCATACTAGAAAGTTGCAAGGAGTTATGGAGGATAAACATTGGAAGTATGATAAAAAGCAAGGCCACTTTTTGCAAAGGAGAGTTATACATTGCAGCCTATGACGGAAACGTACGATGCATTGACATTATGGTACAGATATTTCTATTATGTATACTACTGCGTCTCGCACCTATAATGATCTCATTTTATTTGTTCGTATTTAAATATTTTATTCATAAAATCGATATTCGTTTTCAATCTAAGCGCTATAATATAAAGATTCATCATCATCATCCAAACTGAATCCTTTTTTCTTTATGTACCCTTATCCATTAAAATTTTATCAAAGTAAGTTTAGGAGTTCTGGTGTGAAATAGAACAGATAGGCGAAGTTACCTTCACATTCATAATAAATGTTGGAGGAATTTTTGTATTTTAAACCTCCTTCCTTAAAATATAAAAACTCTCTTATTTATTTAAAGTAATTTACTTAAATAAATTATTTTCCCTATGCTTTACTTAAACACCTATAGTAATCAGTCAACCATCAAGAGAAATACCTATGCAACTATTACTGTAGCTTTTATTAAAAAATGCCTTTATGATAAGGCAATAGAGTTCAAACTTGTTAGTTTTATAATGTGCACTTTTTGTACCAGGAACTGGTATCATAAAAAACAAGGTCTTTTGACCAACTTGAACAATTACTTTGTAAGAGCTGAGATGTAACAAT
Source organism: Eurema hecabe (assembly GCA_026213755.1). Lineage (NCBI taxonomy): Eukaryota > Metazoa > Arthropoda > Insecta > Lepidoptera > Pieridae > Terias > Terias hecabe. The sequence continues at coordinate 2,284,971 of JADANM010005989.1, read as the reverse complement.
TTTGTTACCAAACCTTTAATAGTCTAGTATTATAGATATTTTTTACCATTTTTATTATTTACAATTTTCAGACTGGCAGAATAAAGCAAGTTATAAATATAACTGATCAAGCAATATCAGCTGACTTAGTACTTGCCAAAAAAGAATTTATACTACTTGGGACACTTTCTGGGGTATGTGCAAGTATACAGACAGAAACAAAAACTATTCTATGGCGCGGAACACTTGGTAGTCCTGTATTTGCTACACCTGTTCTCTATGACAATGATAAATATGTAGTGTTTGCTGAAGTAAACGGAGAAATTCATTGTCGGACTGTGGAGAAAGGTATTAAGGTATGTCCGACATAATTCATCAGCATTCATTATATTGTATAAGCCTATTAAGCAAGTTATTTTTGTATTCGTGAACTTTTTTATTCACATGAAAAAGGTTAATTTTGAATTCACTTACAGATATGGAAGTATCAGGGAGCAAAAGGAAACGTATTTTCATCTATTTATGTAAGAGAAATAGACAAACTTAAATGGCAAATGATATTTGGATGCCATGATAGTAAAGTGTATAGTATAAATATTAAAAACTTTCAACCAAGCTTAAACTGGAAAGCCCAACTTGCTTCACCTGTATATTCAACTCCTTGCAGTTTGAGTGATAAATTAGTATTGACGGCATCAAATAATGGAGCCCTGTGTATATTGGATGCTGATACTGGTATGATTATAGCAGAGTATCACTTGCCTAATGAAACCTTTTCTTCACCAGCTGTTTATGGCGATTACATATACATTGGCTGTAGGAATGATCACTTATATGCCATAAAATATATATTGAATCTGTAATCAAAGAAAATATTCTGAATTCCCGAGCTACATTGTGATAATTAAATAGTATATAGATAAATCTTTTAAGTAAAAATGTTTAAAACTATTTTCAATAAACAACTGCCAAAAAATACTTTTTTTTATTTTGCTTATTTGCACCATTTATTAGGGTTTACTTGAGAAATAAAACATTAGAATACATAATAATGTATTTTATTTATGATCATACACAGAACATTAAGATGTACAGTGAGCATTCATTAGTTGACATAAAAAGTATGATATGGATAGTGGTTACAAAGTACCAATAATGGAATGCAAATAATTGCACACAAACCTCAGCTTGTGCAGATAAACTTTAGCCTTGTATTGTAAATTATATAAAAGCATTTTTAAAAAAGGAAAGACCCTATAAATAACAAATCTTATATGTATTATGCAAATATTTATAAGAAATAATAATAAAATCATTGACTGGAGCACTGAATAGCATAATGCATCTAAATACACCTAATATCTTATAGACATTCCCAAAGATCCCTATTGAACATTATAGAGCCAGTTTAGTAACAAATTTCAAAATAACAAGCAATATACATAGATAATATAGGACAAACTTATTGATCTTCTTCTCCCAGTTCTACTTTGACTTTGGAGAAATCAAAATCTTCACCAGTACCTCTCTTGTAAATCTTAAGAACATCTAAGCAAGTAGTCTCAAAGTGAGTTGTAGCATCATAGGATTCGGAAATAAAGATCTGACTCTGACTTCCATCATCTGTTGGCTCATAATAATCTGACACAGACACAAACTTCTGCCTGATGGGTCCCAATAGATCAATGCCTGGTTTAATTTCAGATTCAGGATCATTGGTCTCCACAGTTGTAGACACCATAGCAACAAACCAGCCTTTGGCAGCAACTTGGTGTGTGTAAGACACCACAGATACATAAATATCAGAATTTCTACCCACTTGTTTTTGAGGAATAATGATCTGGGTTGATAAAGCATCCTTAGTATTGTTGATTGGGTGATCCAGCAAACAAATGCATCTGATTACCTGCGCCTTCTTGCGGACTCGGTCTGGTACATAACTAGGATCACAGTACACCTGTTTACATTTAGCCACTTCATTGCCAGAGCGAACACCAACCACTTTTCCACCTTCTCCAAGCACAATCTCGTCTATGGGTTTGTCCAACATATAGGTTCCACCATAAATAGCAGAAAGCCGAGCAAATCCTTGAGGCAACTCTCCTAAACCATACATAGGGTACAAATATGGCGACTTACCATAACGTGCAAGTGAATCGGAATACAATTTGATGCGACGGATCGTCTGACTTGCCGGCTCTTGGAGGTAGTTATCGTTCAAATAAAGAGCCAATGCATGTCCAGTAAAGTCTTGAGTGTTTCGATCTAGCCCAAATTTCTCATAAAGGGCTTGCATATTTGAGGTAGTAGGATCGAAGTCCTTCCAAGTCTTAGGATCATCTTCTTGGAAGTCTTGTACGTAAATAAGGAAGTTGCGGAACCGCCTCTTCTCAAACATCCCCATAAGATCTGAAGCTAAAGCCTCCTTTTGATCGACGGGCACTTTGGAGATCTTACCACCCTTGTATACGTAACTTCCTTCAATAGACTTAAATTCCAAATACCGGGTGACGCCCGTATGTATGAGGAGTTTGACAAGCAAGCCATTTGCCATCAAAAATTTGGGAATTAAGTCCACATTCCAATCACGGCCTCTTCCGTATGTCTCATCCGGTGGGGAGGCATTGAACTTGGCGAATAATTCTTCTAACGGGGTAATTGACGCAGATTCTCCTCCGTAATACTTATTACGATCAATGTGTAAAACCTTCTTTCCCGAAACGGAAAGCATTCCACTAATGATACATTCCTTCAAACCAGTGCCAAGCACGATCGCATCGTATTCTTCATCCATGATTAAAGTATATACTCAATTATTTTTCACGAATCGAAAATACAATGATCAAGCAACCGGGACAAACGTCAAAATGTCGGAAGTTTTAGAAAATCGAGTATGTCGACCGGTGGTGACGTCCACATACAATAATGCCAACATAAGAAATTATAAAGGTATATTTAACTTTTTATGTTAAATGATACAAAAAAAAATTAGAAAGCTTTGTTATTCGGTACCTTTAGTCTAAAGTATTCATATTTCATTTTGATTCCTAATATAAACTACTCAAAAAGTACAAGTTTTAAGCTCTGTACAAAGATTAATTATCTATACTGTTCAAATGACGTTCCATACTAACAGCTGTCAAAACACTAACAAATAGTGCTGTATTGTGTCGACAAAATATCAAATACTTGTAATAGTATTAGATAATATTACATACACTATTTAATATCTTTCATTAAGGAATATAATAATAATATAATAATATTTTAGGACATTTATACACAGCGTCATCTAGTTCCAAGCTAAACAGAAGCTTATGTTATGGCAACTAGATAACGGAATAAATTACATATACGAGGTGTGTTCAAAAAGTATCGCGACTTTTCTTTTTTTCAAAAATCATTTATTTATTCATGAATATTTATTTTATCCACTTGTGCCAACGGATTTTCCAATCTTCGAAGCAATTCAAAAAATCTATCTCAATTTTTTTATATCTTGTTCAGCTCCTCCTTCGATGCCGTCTTTATCTCGTCAAGCGTAGCATAACGTCGTCCTTTCATGGGCCTTTTCAGTTTAGGAAACAAGAAAAAGTGACAGGGGGCCAGATCTGGGACATACGGTGGCTGCGGCATCATTAGTGTGTTGTTTTTGGCCAAAAACTCGCGCAAAAGCAACGATGTGTGAGCAGGGGCATTATCTTGGTGCAAAAGCCAATTTTTGTTCTTCCTCGTACATACTTTTCTTTTGTAAATACATACATACAATACATAGCAACACCCAAATCCCAGAAAAATACAAATGTAAATTACAAATATATTTTTCCCGTGTGGGGATCGAACCCACGACCCTTCGCGCAGAAAGCAGTTTTGCTACCACTGCGCCAAGCGGTCGTCAAGTAAAGTACTCTTGTAGCACGCAAAGCTTAATTAACTATAGGTTGCGTCACGAATCTTTAGCGCTGAACGAAACCTGCGCAGAAGTCAAAAATAAGGTATCGATGGGACGGCACGTCGCGCGGGGCGCGTGATCGTCGGGTGCGCGAGCGTTAATTGGTTCCCCAGTCGTATTGCCTTTCTCGCACCAATACGTCAATTACGAGCGCGATTCTACCGATGCGCAGCTATTCTCGTCTAGCGCTAAACATCCGTGACGCGACCTATACAAAAACCTATGGGTTTGATATACATTTGTTCATTTAGTTCATTACTATTTTTGTTATATTATCTTTTTTCTTTCAGCACATTTTGCTGATAATCTGCTGAACGAATTATTCATTTATAGATAATATTCTTAAGGTCGTGTAGATCACAAATATTTTATGTAATTTGTGATCATGAAAACAGTCATACTATATTTGAAACCAAGATGAGCATCTACTTAGGCAAAATAATTCCAGTAACTTTACACGAATAATATTCATATTATATTAGTTAATCGATAAACTACACTTTTTGTCCATCACTAGAAAACATCAACGTCATCAACGCCTCTGTCGGATATCGGCAGCTATGTCTCTGCTCTGGCTCACATTCAACTCACGACTCACGATTGTCAGTGTCAGTCGGTCGGTCAACTTTGCTTGTTTTGAGTTGCTGTCTCGTGCACTTCATTTCGTAACGACTGTTTTCTCTTCGTGGCGGTCAAATATTGTGATTTTTAAATATTTTTGTTCAATTTAAAAATATGTGCTTCTTTTCTTTATTTTTAAAATTAAACGTTGAATTAGTAGTTTTCGCAAGAAAAGATCATCAGTGATGTGTTTATGTGTGAACAGGTGATTTCAAACCATATGCTTCAACGTTTACGACACAGTTTTTAAAATCTAATGTAGGAAAACAGTGCTGAGTGGACGAATACCTTTTCTTAAATGAGAGGGAAAAGTTGTATTTCCGATTTGCAGATGAGTAAAGATGTCAACAGAAGGGAGTGGAGAAACACCTTCGATTGTACCAAGTTTGCCGGGGGTACCTGAACAGACTTACCTTTTTCCTAAAGTGAAAGGACATTCAAGGTCTATAAGTCATGGAGGGACCCCTATGTTGGCAGGCAATCCTGCCGCGAGCAGACCAGCGCTCAAATCGGCTATGCGTGGTCACCAGCGGGCACTTTCCCATGGGCAAATCGGTGAGGGCCCCCGACCAGCTTCTGGGCCCGGCCACAGTCGGACGGGTAGTCGAACAGAATTTATCTTACCTCCGGGACACAGAGAGGCCGCTCCGGCGAGTGCCCAACCTCGTCTCTCGTCTGTCAGGGGCCATCACTCTCGCCAGGCTTCTCGTTCAGACTCCATATACACACTGCGTCGCGCCTCTGTGATTCCTCCGTGGCGCCGAGCGGTGTTCTGGCTTATGCGGAGACAGCAACCAGCTATAGACAACAGACATCTTGTTGTAATACCAAACCATCTCGTCCCAGATAAGACGCCACCCAAAGACCATCCCAATGGCCATAGATGTAATAACAAAATCAGGACTACTAAATACACATTGTTATCATTTCTGCCGAAGAATTTATTCGAACAGTTCCATAGGATTGCGAATGTGTATTTTATATTTATAGTGCTGTTGAACTGGGTGCCGGCTATAAATGCTTTTGGCAAGGAAGTAGCCATGCTACCAGTGTTGTTTGTGCTTACTGTGACTGCTATAAAGGACCTTTTTGAGGATCGTAGAAGACACATGTCTGACAAGAGAATAAATAATTCCTTCTGTCGAGTCTACAAAAAGTGAGTACATATAATTATTTTGATCTATTACAATTAATTATTATGTTTACAACAGTTCTCAGTCATTAAGTAGAAAGACCTAATAATATTTTTTATAAGAAATACAATATTAAATGTGTAATTATAATAATTTGAAGTTTTTGAACAATATACATATAATATGTGCTATTTATAATGTTGAACTACTATGTTACATAGATATCAAATGTTAAAATCTGCATCACTCATTTTATCAACCATGAGATAAAATGGGTTATTTATAAATGTACATAAAAAAGTGGTCTTAAGATTTTTTTACATCCATAAAAATAATATTTCTTACAAGATTTATATATTAATATAATGAAATATATTTCAATAAAAATATAAATGAACAAAGCCATTAGAAAATCCTTATTATATTGTAAATTCTAATTAAAAATGACCATTTTAAGCATACGCTAAAACAATGATTTAAGTAGAAACATGACGTCACACACGACAATAACGATCCCACGTGAAACAGGCCGTAAGGTTAACGCATTTAATGAGTACACTGTACACTATATACCTTGTGTACACCGACCACACTCGGACACAAACCTTTGTCTAACAACCAACTACCATTGGCCTTTTCTGTATAGTGTATGTGTGGGCGTATATTGACAGAGGACAGGTCTTTACGTCATTGAGATTAACGAACTATCAGTTTATTAAGTAAATATAGCAAAACAAATGGTTTACATCAGTTTTATTTTGAGCTTGAGAATGATGATCTATTCAATCAATCACAATATTATTTTTAATAGCATGCTAAAGGTTAAAAATAAATACCTACAATTGTAACAATATGAAAGATAGTAGATATAAAATAGAACAAAAAAAAATTCAATCACAGCTGTAACTTTTTAAATACGAAAAATAACTTGGATGCACTTCTTTTAAATCAAATACGTGAAAATTATATTACGTAGTAATTTTGTAGTAGTTTTAAAATATGTATTTGTTATAATGTTCCATAAATCTATAATTTTCTTCTTCAATGTTACAGCAGCCATTACGTTAAACCATATTTTATACTTACACGTAAGGTATAATAATTTGCATAGCTTTGAGGTTTATAGGTAGAGCCATGTAACACGAATGCCGCTAACAAACTTTCACTACCTACTCCAGATCCGGTAGAATTTCTTTTACGTACAGTACTCTTATACGATTATGCTTATTCAACAGTATGCTACATGACATACGAAATTACAAATTTATCTGTATTTTTATTAAGGATGCCAAGGTGAGATTTATATGGATAGTATGAAATATAAAAAAGTAAAAAATAAAATAAACTTGAATAAATGCTAACACGGTTGTAATCAATATAATTTTATACGCGTCCCAGATTGTCGAGACATCCATAATTACAAATAGGCGGGTAGGTATTAAAACATTTTGCTTCATCAATCAACGATTTCCTAGGCGTTGTTTCGTTCTTATTTGACCTTATTTGTAAGCGTTTAATTAAGCTCGAAACGAGGATAACATATTAAAAGTGGGTATTTCCATGTACTGCATTTTGCCGTTTGCATCGAAATTATTTAGATCTGAAGGTTAAATATTTTTAATTTATTTTAAAAATATTTGTCTTACTTGGTTAAAATGTAAGGTACATAAGTACTCAGGTTTTGTTTTATTATAATAGCATTCTAACCAAGAATGAAAAGTCATTCTTGGTAAAATATTTATATACAAACAATGAATATAATTTGAAATTAAATGTTTTTTTTATTTGTAAATGTAAGATTTAATGAAATCGCATTGCAGAGCGCAGCTTGCGGGTCTGTTAATAAGTTACGTCAGGCTTCGCTGCGTAGGAAAACACTCAAGTGTAGGATTACTATACATTTTTCCATACCTTACCGGAAAAAAAATTATAAATCTAAGCCCATGTCACCTGGATTAAAAAAAAAACCTCGTACACAAAATGGTAATAAATAAATGCTCAATTGCTTTTCAATAACACGGTAATCATATCTTAATTATATTTCATTACAAAATAATTTATTATGTGCATAATGAAATACTTAGAATAAGTAAATATGTTTAGTTTGCAGCACAAGTAGGTAATATATCGTAAAACGTTCTACTCGAGTGTGGACTGTTTACGTGTCATCAATTTTTCAGTTTATTTGTCGTCGAGTTGATTCACTCACTCAAACCACTTGGGACGGTAATTTATCATACAAATGTAAGGACGGTGACACGCAAACTAAATTCTTAGCTCTTCGCGGCACGTAACATAGATTTTCTCACGAATCTTACACCGTTTGTATGTACAAAGGTTATAAAATTTCACAAGTATGCGCGTGAGTAACCCCCTTTTGGTAGGACATTAGCTGTGGTCGGTAATGAATGTAGAAAGTTTTAAAACGACTTTACAAAATCCGCTTCATGTTTGGCCTTAAAATGAACTTATCATTTGTTGAAACTTATCGTGGGAAAATGCGTTTATCTTAACATGAATTAGATTTTTAACCTAAAAATATAAATTTAATTATAAAAGTAGCACTGAACAATTTGTACGTAACTTCAGCTTATATGTTAAGTAAATGTACATAGTATGTGACTATTATGAAAAATAACATAGTAAGTACACTTCTTAAGTTCTTATTTTATTCTTTGACATAAAACAAATACACGAAATACATGATACATTTATTCAATTGCATCTTTAAATTGTTGAGCCGTATCTGTAGCCATTCCAAGAACGTAACAGAATTCATTGAATCCATAGAAAAAAAATAACCTTATCTATTATTTGTACAACCTTTGTTGATTCACGATAACGTGTCCGAAGAAATTTATCGTAACACGAATCACGGAAGTCAGGTAAACATGTAATAAATTGAATTGTATTATTTAAAAAGCAGGTGTTCGATCGAAGTCCGTCAATGTTACAGTAACCATTAGTATATAAATTATGCAGTACTATCACGAAATCACTTCTTAATAAATGATCGATCAAATACCTTTTTTTGTCATGCATTTTGAATGGTTTGTCTCTTAGAATTTTTTTGTATTTACGCTAAAAACAAATTTCGTAGGTCGACAATTTATTACTTATATGTATAAACTAGATCATTTTCATAATAAATACATAATATGTAATATATTGTATAGGCTTTTGAGACTGGTGAGTATTTTAGCACACTACAAATCTAAATTATTTTATATATAGCTACATTTATATGTAGTACATTCAAGACACGCATAACACGCTGGATAGCATTTAGTGGTACATACATACAGATGTATTTATTGTACGTATACACACACACTCATATACTCATTGCTAATAAACAGAACAGAGCTAAATAGACAAGAAGCCATGTCTAAAGTCATAATTTCCAAGATTGTGTTCGTTTCGACATGATTGGTTTCGAGTTTGTTGCGAAGGTCGCGGGGTACAATGCTCTGCACACAATGGCTGCTTCCTTGAAAATATGGATGTTTCCGTAGATACGTTTTTATAATGATCCAGCCACACTGCCCTATTTTGCTTGCGTTCCTATAAAAACAGAACAGTAATTAATAGGTATGTTAAATAGCCTAAAGCCTAAAGTAAGTAAGATTTTTTTTCAAATCTGCTACAGAATTATTTCCTCTTTATACAAAGAGTACCTACATACATATGGATAATTACGGAATCACAAGTATACAGTATCTATACAGTACATGTACTAAGTATGTACCTATCTGTATAACAGATACAGCAAACTTTTTAAATGAATTAAAGAATTTAACGCTTCAAGGAGATTTTGCAAATTAAGATAACAGATCGGCTTTAACATTCAGCAAAGTTACATTGTAATATGTACTACAACTAAGGTAGTATTTTAAAATGGTAACTGATTCTGAACATATTTTTACGCGAGTTTATTTGCGGGACGCAGCCAACTAAAGGCGTTATATACAATATTATATATTCCTCAAAAACTAAGTAACAAATAATTATAGCCATTCTTGTTAACGGCACTTGCATTTACTTAAATAGCAACTAGAATTGCGGTTTTAAAACCAGTCGCGATAATTTCTTCCATCAAAACTGTACGTAATTACTTCTTATCTTAAGGACCTGTTAGACGTTACGTTTCAATACGAAACACGGTCATTGTTATGGTCGATAGCTACTCTTATATTCAATTGGGAACCAACTATTATTTACGCTAACTTCAACGAGACTTACATAGAAAAGTTTTGTAATAAAAGTTCAAGTAAAAGGAATATATAAATGTAACATGTGTAAAAATTTTCAATACTAAAGTGTCACTAAAACGGTATAATGAATCCTTTACAAATTAATAAAATAATTGTATAAATAACAATTTACAATGTTAGTTGGCATAAAGCAGTAAACGTTGATTTAATAAGAAAGTGATATGTATTAAAATTTTTGTTTTTAAATATGTGATTGGTACAATAAACCCATATTAATTATTCTTAATTTATTTTAAGTTATTTTACTAATTATTGATCTCTATATTCCAAGATCTAATATTTCTTGCAAGATACAAAAGTTATGGTCTATATTTTATTCATAAAAAAAAATTAACTTAAGTAGCAAACAACAAAGTTTCCATTAATAACGATAAAATACAATGGCGCGGTAAAACAAATGTAATAAATGTGTTTGTCAAAGTAATTTGCCGACACTAAAATCACTGCATCGACATTTCCAAGGATTTAATAACGTTAATTATATCGTCGTTCATTCACAAAACCCTTTATCGCGTGATTTCGGTCCACATGAATATTTTAAAAAGGGTGTGTCTGTTTGGACCGACTACCAAGTAAATAGGTCAATGGTCAAGGTCCTGTTTCAAACGTCACTGTAACAATACTTAGTGAAATGGAAAGTACTTTGTGATAATGTTGGTCATAGTTGTTAAACTAATGATAAATATTTTTATAGCGGCTAATTCGTAATAGCTTTTAAACATGCGATAATAATACAGACCTATTTAAACAAAAATTTTAAAGGAATAAATAAGGCTCGAAGCCAATTGTTCCCACACACAACCTACGCAAATATACTACCTAATACAATACTTGAGTAAAAGGAATTTAAAAAATAAGCTTTATTTTTTTGTATTATAATCTAGTTCATTATCATTTTTTTATCTTTAGTCTTTAGATACCACCTTATTTTCAATCTTCTATGTACTTTTGTAATGACGTTTTGTAATACAATTAGTACTTAATGTAAAGTCACTATACAGAACAATATGCTATAATATGTTGCAGTGTTATCAACATGACATTTAAATTCCACATCAATTAAACACGTTGCCTTAATATTGGCATTACAACCGTGAATGATAGCCGGACATGCAGAAAGGTTACCTAGTCACGATTGTCGTAAGGTCAACATATTTTATTCTTCCGTTAAACGCCGAAATCAAATAAAGCCCTATATCTATAAATTTATATAGAATAATACTACAGTCTACAAGCGATATTTTTCCATAGTGCATTTTAAAATTAGCCCACGTTAAACTTTACATAAAAAAAGTAATTGACCATTTACAAGGAAATGAATAATAAACATAAATAATTTTCCATTTATAACATTAGTATGTAATGAATAGTAATTACGTTCTAATGGATTCCTAAAAACTGGTGATAAACGCTAGTTAGTTCCATGTTTTGAAAGTAGTATCTATTTTTAATGTAAAAAAAAAACTATGATAAGTAACTGAAAATTATATGAAACGCAGCGCTTCGAAGTATTCGCGAAGTTTTCAAATTCTAGACAAATGTTTTGCATACCAATTTTATGATGTCATACGTGTACATTCTGAAGGTTTTGGTAATTCGGTAATCATTGTACATATAACGCGATTTTTAAACAATTAGTTTTAAATATTATTATACAACTTTGTTATAGTATATGCTATTTGAACTGTAATAATGTTAGTCTTATTATAACTGAATTATGAAAAAACGTTATCAGAAGCGGAGAAGACGTAACAGAGTTGACGCAATGTTCTTCGTAAGAAACTTTCCGTAATGTTTGCCTAGGTATTGCAGGCCGCGGCACCGTTTCGCAAAAGTATTAAGAAGTAAGAAGGCTACTTAACAATTTTTGTTTTTTTTTTTGATAGGGAAACGCTTTAAATACATACCTACTGCTACCGGCGTGAGACTAGGTTAGGTCGCCATCATGCAAATTAGAACCCCACGTTACCTCACAGTATCCTACAGCGAGACCTCTACTGAGGGGGGAGGGGCGGTATATTACCTCACTCAACCAGGTCAACTCTAAAAAAACTAATTATATACATGCAAGGAAATAATTTATATATCTATAAATAATATTCGTAATAATGTAAAGCAGTGAAGCGTGCTCTTAAATCGAATTATTTTTTGTATGTCGTAATAACTCTTAGACATAATGAACAGGAGTTTCAGGAATCATTATATTAAATATAATTAGTAATAACTAATGCTTTATGCCCAATTAATTTGGCTAGCACTTTAATCGTTACTTGCATCATATAGGCCGCTTTATGTTTCCGTTTAACGATCAGGCCTTAACGAACGGATATTTCCAGTACTAAAGGTATGAGATCAGCGAATTGTAACTGATCAATATATTGTATACTGAATCAGTGTCTTATTTTATATAAAAAATATTATATAGTTTAATTAGCTGTCTTAATGCTATAATCTTGTTAGAGCATTAAGACAGCAAGTTGAAGGAATAGGATTAACCTTTGTTGTTTTTTCTGAAGCTAATCTTTCTATTAAAATGTTTCATATTTCACTCATTTTAACTCTTTGCATTTTTAATAGCGTAATAAAACTGTTTATACTATTACCCGGTTATTGAAAAAGATTTTTTTGTTATCTCTATAGTTGCTTATAATAAATACACGATGTCAGCAAGATATTGGTGTCGTGTGAACGACTTCAAGTGCATGAACCTTTTGTGCAAGCACAGAATGGTAGTATGATTTTATGTCAAAGCTTCTTGTCAGCTATAAAAGAGGCTAGACATGATAATACAATTTTATAACGCTATTGTCCAACTTTATCTATACGTATAAAGACAAAAGTAATTACACAAGTATCCATGTAAATAATTAAATTAAAGGAAATCAGGTTATTTAACTTCATATGGCTCGAAATATATAGGTTTCAAGCGTCTTTTCTTTGCCAAATTCTTCATTGTCCTAAATATTCAAACAAAAAATGCGTTTTCTTTAAACAAAATACCACAGTACAATTCAGCATTAATTTTTTATTTTTATTATTAACGAAGCTTACACCATAATAATATATTATTTAGAATAAATTCATGCAAATAAGCTTTTCTATAATTTATATGCGGCCGTAGGTAGCTCCATAATTAAGAAAATTATAGCTTGTAATATTCTGAAGTATATAATTACGGAAACATATTGTATGGTATTTAAACACATTGAATGTCAATAAATTTCTACAAATTGAAAAGATTGATAATGGCGATATTGTTACCGTATTTGTAAAGCGTAATGCGTCATGATTCACCGGCACCTGTGTAATTTTATGAAAGCACTTGTGCAAAGCAAACCCCTGACTGGTGCACGTCGGCTTATCGTAATGGGAGATATTGATTTTGATCAGAGATTGTAACAACGATGCCCTAAAGCATAAGCGGTGTTAACTCCATCAGATTTGTAGTTAATTAAATTTATATTTATTTATCATTTGTTATCTGAAAACATTATGTACTTATTATTTTACTTAATTCACAAATCACATATACAAACTATTTATAAAACCAATAAATTTTAAAAATTACCGTAAGCGACTAAATACTTCATAATGTCACCTATTCTGGCACAACTCCAAATACCTTCGAACAATCATGAAAATCTAATACGTTGTAATATTAACAAATATTTTAAAACGTTGGCCCGCTTGCCCAAAACTTTCCTTTGAAGAATTTTCCATTTACCTACTTACATAGAGACAAAGTTTATCTTACCTCTAACAACACAAAAGGGTCGTTGAATACCTTAAGTTTAATTTCTAAAATAAAACCTGTATTGTGAAAATACGCACGTTATACCTCTTCTAGATCAATCCAGAACATTCCAGAAAATACTAGACGTATTGATTTTAAGTATGCAAATACTTCCTCATATGTAACAGCAATAGCCTTCTGCACATGTATACAAGTTCGCTAATTTGTTCGCTTTGCCCGATAATTGTTTCTAATTGCGTGCCTCCGCTAATCACTTTACATGCTCATTATATCTTACGCCTTAAAGGTTATGGCTACAACTAATTATACTAATGTTGTATTTTATCATCATAAATAATAATATTATATAATCATATTCAATAAGTCAGTTTTAGTTAAGTAGGTGCAGGGTATTATAAAGAAAAAATAATATAATTTTTGTTGAGCACGTAACTAAAAGAACAATTGTAATTAAAATATTCTAATGAAACTTAAATTTAGGTTTACATTGAATGTTTCAGAAATAAAATTGTTTCATTAAAGAAGCCGGTAAATTTATATTCATGAGTTTCTTCGTTATTTGCATGCAATTATTGAGCTGGTGACGTCCGACGTTGAGAGAAGCTCACTTATTGAAGAATATAAGGAAATAATAGATTCGATGATTGCAACGACAATGGGTTTCTTATAAGTTATAACATTCTTTCTACATATCACGTAATGTGCTGACTCACAGCCCTCTAACGGTCATTAAATATTATGTTACTTGTAATAGTAAATTTTCTATGACTGTTTTAGATTAAGCGACATTAATAAAAATACAATTAACTGAGTCATTAACTAAGATGACAATTAACTATTACTACGATAACAAGGATATTGCACATTTAAATATGTTGTATTTAAAACAATAAAATTAATATTTGATTGAACATTTTCGATAGTAGTATTTGTATAAAGTGTATGGTAAAGCTAAAAATAGATGCTCCACATTTCAGGCATTAGGTTTTGGGAACAAACGCATCAACATCGGTCCTGTTTACACGTCACAGACCAAAACAGCGGCGCTGAATTCATACAAAAATATTATTCAAGCTAGCTTTTCAAACATCGGAAAGCTAACTGTAACTCAACATTTTTATTAGCCCCAATATAGTGCGCATTTATTTAGAACAAGAACAAAGAACCGAATCTTGACCAGAATACGAAATCGTAAAAGCATGTTTTAAATGCGATTTTGATAAAAACAATCTTAATATTGTATATGTAAATGTAGTGACAAACTATGACTCAAATGTAAAACTGGTCTAGTATTATGTACACTAAAACAGTAAGTCTAATTTAGCAGTCCAAAGCAAACAAATACATATTCGAATGCATATCGACGTAAGGTTACCTTGATCGATCTCTGCGCTCACTCGAGATCCGTGAATAGTCGCAAAGTGAAACAAGCAATTTGTTCAATCTAAACGCACAGAGAATTAATTGAACAAGCGTTTTATTGCAACCAAACTGTTCCTGTTCTCCTTTGTGTGCTGATAGGTCGATCGTGATTTGAAACAAAACAAAGTGTAAATCGTTTCACCGAAACGTTATAATGAATTCATTGTGGTCGTTCTGTAAACGAACGTTATAATTTAAACGAAAGATTTAGGACTAACAGTACGTGCTTCTGCATGTTTTTTATTCATTGTTTACAATTTATTAAATTTCAAAATTGATTGTTTATAAGAATTGTAGCAATTTTATCGTTACAACAATTTTTAGCAAATTTATTTGCTTGTTGGCTCTCAAGTATGAGTGGGAAAATTTTGTGAATACATTTTAATAGCCGTTTGAATTGCACCGTTTTCAACTTGATTGAGTTATGTCATGGGATAAACGAATACTGCGTCCAAACGTAATTTCATTAGCGCAACCACACCTCGGGGTGCTGACATTGACTCGTTATCGTCTCCAATTCCAGCCAATTATGCAACATCGTTTCACGATTGTTCCAGCTAATATACATTATTTCAGTAGATTGACAAAATTGTCTCGGGACTGCTTGATTTTTAATGTGAACAATTCTCTGTGAAGGTCATATCAGTGTTAGACAAACAAGCTTTATTGAGCGTTCATTCAGTTTGATTTAAAATGTTTTTAAATCTACTAATATATTGCATGTTCCAAGTGAATGGTTATATAAAAGGCTATTGCTGTATCATTATATAAACTATTTATAGCATACCCGAATGCAACCTACTTGGAAATAGATTACCGTTATTTATGATTCTCTAAACGAATGAAGCAATTTTAACTGCAGTTTATAGTGGCACTACACCCAATTTCACAATGATTAATGCATTTTGGGACGCTTCTTTAACTATAAAGTTGGGCTCTTGAAATTCCACTGTTCTTAAAAATAGCAGAAATTGCATTTAAGTGAAAACATCGTTGGCGATTCTCCAGCATTTTACGAGTGCATTATTCAATCCGCTATATGGCCAGTGCCGGATGTTACGAGCGTACATTTTTGTTAATTTCAATGAATTTCCTTTAGACGTAAGTAATGAGAGCTAACATCGTTGCTATAGCAACAGTGCTACATATATAAAATGTATCTTGTGTAATGTGGACTTTTTAACTCCCAAGTCTGAACACGATATATAAAACAAGTGTAGCACACACTGTATAACATTTTTTTATTACGTAGATTATAAAAGTGGATTAAATATGAAGTAAATAAGTTCAATAATCACATACGGATAATAGATTATTTATTTGTATAGCTACAAAGCGTAAAGCGCATTAAATTGATCGCGTGGAAACTAGTTCCGAGTTCCGCCATGTTTTGAAGGTTGAAGCCTGTTTAAGCAACAGGCTTGATTGACCCTGAATATAGTTCTCGTAGATAACGCCTTATATATAATTAAGAGAGACAAATGTTAAGAAGTTAATTACACTGTTGATTGCTTTTTCGATTTACCTGATTGCTGACAAAATAATATCCTATGTTTGTTTTATCTTGCGTCCATCTTTTAGATTAGAAATAACATTTGAACATTTTTACTAATACTCTTTCCGGATATAAACTATTATACAAGATTAGTTGTATGGGGATATGTTTTGCCAGACACTCTACTTGCTAAGCGAACGGTGATGATCTCGAGCGAGTCACGACAATGGCGCAACGGGAATGCTAACCGAAGCTAGCTCAGTACATGTTACCGTTGCAATAACTAGCTTACTACTATACTATGTACTAACCGTTCTCCCGCGGTTTTACCCGTGTAGTTCTCATTCTCGGGGCAATACCGGGATGTAAACTATCCCATCTTTCAAGTTGGATCAAACTGCACACGGTTTGCAAATTTTATTAAAAGCGGTTCAGTTGTTTAGGAGTCAATCGAGGTCGAACAACGTGATACGTAATTTATATATTTAAATTAAAATAAGAAGACTGGTACTTGTTATGTTCTTTGCGGCAATGTTAATTATATCTGGCGACATATTTCCTCTATTCGTGTATTTCCCTCTTTATTAAACAATTGATTCTCTTTAAACTAATTTAACACTATGAAATACATAGTAATACATAGTGACCTTACAGGGAAGTTCCTGTTGCCAAACTCATATGAGATAAGCATTCATTATTCTGTTTACAGCACTGTTTATTTCTTAATTAGTATTGTTATCGATTTTTTACGGAATATGCGAAATAGTTTCATTAATATTAAATTACATACAAATATTATAATTAAATTCTGACTTAGACATCGGTCCACTTACCTATAAATATTTTTTTACACAAAGAAAGTCATTTTTAAGGAAGTTTCATATCTATAAAAATTGTTTTACGCGAAACGAGAGCTATTTGTTTAATTTTGTATTTCAATACGTAAGCGTTTTTGCTTAGTATACAATTTTTGTTGGCCTTCATTTACAATGCACTATTGTCACGTCTGCATAAACCTCGATTTAGAACGCGAATAAAGGACTTACTTTATTCGGAAGTGGAAATGTTTTTTCTCGATTGTTCTTTTTGTATAAAGCTAATTTCACTTATAAATGTAACGCAAAACAAGTTTTATGGATTTGATTTTTTATTAAAGCCCCTAAGAAAATTTAAGTAGTAAGTACCGACTAAAATGAATTTAAATTACTTGGGATAAAAGACTACAACAAAATATTTAGTATTAATATATTGGCACGAGCTTAAATAAAGAGACAGATAAGTACATAGTTTTATATTACTTTGTAAATATATCGAATAGGCGTATCTGTACCGTGCCTGTATGTGTCACTAATTAAATGTTTTGTAACAGTAGATATAGAACGCGTAATGTGATTTAGCATCTGATGTAACAACTAAATGGATTAAACAAATATAACTTGCAAACGGCTCTACAGTGATTAGGTAAGAATACAATGGAATACATATTATAACATAATATTTGTAAATACGTGTTATTTTAACTTATTTAAAAACCAAATAGAACAATTTAAATAAATGTTCTCTGTTATATGAGATCCTTTTAAGTAGGTACAATTAGCATCATGCCAATAGTAAGGCCTGAATAGAAGATAATATACTATCAAACAATATAATATGCATACTCGGTTATTAGCGATAATTGTAAGCGCTAACAAAAAGTGTATTATTTCTCTCGAGTCGGGAAGATGTTTTGTGCGATATACGGATAGTCAAAGTCAAATATACCTACGTTTATCTAACAATAGGTACACTTTTGAATTGTTATAGCATTAAAAACAAGGCAGAATAATGTGGATGCCCTTTTAAATGAAAAGTTACATTAACGTTATACTGATGACGAATGCAATTATTCATTATTGCATATTTTTTTGTTAACCCTTAATCAAATGGATTTTTATTACGGTACTGTCAAGTGGGAAATAATTTCCCAATATTGGAATAAGGGTTAATGGAACTAACTCCTCAGCTTTTAATATACAATATAAATAAGAAAAAGAAATAATAACAACTATAAAAAGTATAAAAGTTATGTCTATATTAAAATCCAGTACAGTAATCACATAATTAACTACGCTGGTGACCCCCTTGCATTTCACAATAAAACGGGTTCCACGATAATGATTCATTGAAGATGGGAAGTCAGTCATCGAGATAGCGTTTCTTATCGAGCGTTCATTGGATCGCGAATTTGTAATATCATTCAAGTAAATGCTTATTTATCGGCGAGACCGCACGCTGTTATTATCCGGACATCTTCGAATCATTCAGTATATCGCGAGCGTGTCTTGAATTTCTCCAGATAAGTATAGGGTTGGCAGCTTAATGGTTTTTGTTTTCTGTCGTACCTATTAACGGATTACATACTTAATTAGTTTAAAGAATTTGTAGCAGCTAGTTTGAATCTGAACTTCTAAAGCCAGACATATTATTATTAAAAGTTTGTAATTTCTATTGTAAAGAAATAAATCAATGTATATTACTCAAAAAAGAATATATATATAAATGTACATGTAGTTTTTCTTTACAAATTTTGGCATTTGCCAGCCCTTATCAAATACGAACCAAAAGAAAAGAAAGCGAATAGATAACGGTACAAAGCGAGTCATAATCGTCTCGTACACATCGCCAAAATCGAGTCGATTCGTCACGAACACGTTTGTTCTCCATATGGAATGTTTTGGTGAAAACTTCGCCGCCAATATCAACAATAACGTCAGCTTTCTACTTCTTTATTATTTTCGCTTAATTATTTGCTGTTCGAGTTTCTATTGACGTTATTTTATGGAACCAATAGAGATTTATGGCTCTCGTATATTGTGGAACATGCTACTCATTTAATCAGGTATCGATTGTTATTAGGTACAATGTTGTTTAATCAAAATGAGGGATTTTTAAAGTACTCTCATGTATTTGTGGATTAACTATTCTTATCCTTTTTTAAGTCTAACTAAGAGAATACTAACAATGTACTACTACTAAATGATATTAAGAATACTCGTAATTGAAAGTAAACATATTGTAACGAAATCAAAATTTGATCAATTCAATTAATATCATGTGTTAGTCTCACATTGAATTTGTCAATATTTAAGATTTAACGTCTTGTAATATCGAACAGTTAAGTAAGGTACCTATGTAAAAATTACCTCAAATATTTTTTTACTTTGTTATAAATATCCTTAAAACATAAGCACCATCCGTACATAATAAGATCCCTAAAGTATATTTTAGACTAAGAACTAACAAAGAAAAAAATTCCACGCATAAACTGACTTGTTTTAATTGGAACAACATTTAATGCGTTGTATAATTTTGTAAATATTAAAGAATCGTAGTCAAAAATTTAAAAATAAAATGTTAAAGGGTATATATAATAGTAATCTGTACATTGTTCATTGGCCTAAGTTGTGATATTTCACATTACTGCAATAATATATCGCTAATAAGAAATGTAAACATTGCGGATAAGTTTAGCTGCTAATGCTTAGAGGTGGCATCCTTACAAGTGTGGTCACGTGCCCGCAGAATATGATACTCATGTTAGTTATTATAAACACAACCCCATACTTCATTTCCCTATAAGTCTATGGCGAAGAAAAATAACGTGTCTTCAGGAATGGCAAGTCATTCGTTATTTGAAGACTTACTAAACATTAAAGGTTAACAATAAAGTAATTTCGTCTGTAAGTAGAATTATTCTCTTCATAATTCACGCATTCGTTAGGAGAGAGTGAAGTTTCAAGCCCTCGTGTAGGTACCGCCGCTTAGGTACTTTTACAAAGTCAAAGTCAAAAGTATCTTTATTCAACTAGGCTACTATAGTAACACTTTTGAATCGTCATGGTATTACAAAACATTTACCCCCGGTTCAATTATTTATTGTAACAGATAGGTATTGTATGGCCTTAAACACAATTTCTAGAACTTTATATTATATTTCAAACAACAGCTAACTAATAATAAAACAATTAATAAACATACAATGATAAACTTTATTGCTTAGTACATCTTCCGTATTATGATAAGTATTGTACATATTTATTTTCTTAAACAGTCATTTTCTTCGTATGTTAATGCGCTTAAGATTATCTACCATCTATAGTAGATAGACTACTATCACGCAATATATCTAAAAGACAATATATTTTATTCCAAGGTCAAAAAAGATAACGTATTGTTAAAACGTATAAAATTAAAACACACATTTTTGTTACTATTCTATGTATGAGTAATATTGTATTAAAGATTCTACGGTATTTGTCCAAGTGTTTTATTCCTCATTATAACATAATACTTGCTGTTAAAACAATATCTTATTTGTTTGAAATACTACGTTGTTATTGCAATTATCATAATCGATTATAATGGTAAACGCATCATTATAATGATTTATTCTATTTCGTGTTCAACCTCCGCTGTCCTACCACACAAATGAATAAATTATCACCTCCCCGATACTTTTGCTTTTAATAAAGCTCGTTGATATTAGGTATACATCTATACATTAAAACGTATTTATAATAAAATGTCGATCAATTATATCATAATCAATTACGTCTAATGATTAATCTTCTTTCGTAATCGATAATGAGTAAAAACTCATATAATATACGAAACATGCAATGCGTAGAAAAATGTAATACATTATATTAATTTATCTATACATTGCATGTTTTGTATCACTTTCTATTTTTTCGTTAATAGATATATTGGTAGATACGTCGTGAAAGTTTAGAGTAAACACACAGTTTAGTTTTGAGTAAGCCGTTCATAAGTTATAATTGGTGATATTGAGACGCTCTGAATTACACAGATTTATTTGTTTCAAGCATCTATAGAAATACAAAGCTCTTTGTCGCGGTATCTTTGACATTTACGATAACAAATTTGCATAAAACTTTTAAACTCTATGTCTACCCCTTATAGTCCTTTCTATCACAATAAAACATAGCCTGTATGTTCTAAAGGCTCTAGATTATATATCTTAATTTCATAAAAAATCGATACATATACAATAAATGTATCGATTTTTTATGAAATTGGTGTTAGACAGACGAAGTTTCCTATCTATAATTAATATTATACACTTCCTAATGTAAGCACTAATAAATTTTATTGTCATTTTCATTATATTTAAAAATATTTCCTAGTTTGTTAACTTTAATCACAATCATTCTAAACATAATTTTTTCTAGTAATTTGCTTAATGAAGGCTGGATCTTTATCAGCATGGAGTAATTATAATTTTTTCGCTCACCACAGAGGTGGGGCAGCACATGCTAAGGTCAGACACACCTAAATCAACAACAATTCTATTAGCGTCCAATTTGCATCTCCGTATTTATGTTTAAAACAACAGCGATGACGGTTTCACGGGCTATTTACGCTCATCATTATTTGTCTACGTTAACATGTATTTTTTAAGCATATCGCAAATAAATATATCGATTAATAACTAAAACGTTAAGGAAAATAAATCTTCATCGTGTTATGGTTTTTCCTTGTATTTCCTTCAAGTGGTCGTTTTTTTGCAGGCAAACATATGAGTAACGATTCTAATACTATAATATTTTCAAAGAAAATTATATTTTGTATCTAAGAGTAAAGAAAAAAAAACTAATATAACATTCCTACAACTAACTTGAATTCAATAATTTAAAAATTGATGTGTATTTTTGAGTTTAACATAATGTTTGGATTGCGAAAAAATATGTATGTGAATTCGGAGTGGAATTTTACTCCCGCAGTGTTGCGAAAGAAAACATTCTAAGCGAATTTCAATATATCATATTCATTTGTACATTTTTTTAATCCTTAATTATACAATAAATACTTGTTTGTTAATCTTTTGCTGATCCTTAGCTTAGCTTAGCTGAATTTTAATATTGTTTATATAGATTAGACCGTGGACAATATAGAATATTTTTTATTCCGGTGTTGTCAACTAGTATTGAATAGTTTTTAGTGTTTACTGAAGTAACTGCTCCACAGTACGGCTTAAGCCTGAAGGTCGCTTGTGCAATCGAACTCGATCTAAATAAAACAAAACCAAACATTGTCTAGTCTCCAGCCAATTCGCAATACCGTATATAATGCGTATGACACAAAAAGTTGCTTCGCACAGCGATATTTTAATATCTTACGTTCATTAAGTTTTAAATAGGTAACTAAAATACTTCAAAGTAAAGGGGCTTAATAAAAATTAAATCCTATTCCTATTATATCATTATTCCACAAAAAAGGCTTCATTGTATTCGAACATGTAGGGATAAAACAAAAAACTTTCTTACTGTTTAATTTTCATAAACAATGAAATACATTTCAACAACATTTAAAATCTGATACAAAGTCGTTTAAAACCGATTACTATACCCGCTGACTACAGAATGATTGGTAGGTCTTTGTTTTAAGGCATCGTTTACCATGAAAATTGTTTTGTATCGATTATAAATCGATCACATTAGCCGTATATCTTTCGACAAACTAGGCTAATTATAGTTTGATATACGGCACTGATTTTTTATTTACTACAAATATTTGGCAGCATTCGTCCACTTTGGTATTAGTCAGAAAAATATGTTTGTACTTGAAGGTCGTAAATTTAATTCCATATAAAAATAGTTATTGCATTCGAGAGCTTTAAATACTTTCGCCATATTTAAATAAAGGTAGGTCGGTTTAAAGTAGGAAGTAACTTTGTAGAACTCCGCAGAGGCTCGGCAAGGCCGCGGACGTGATAAACACGGCAAATTTTATCGAGAAATGTTCCGGTCTGAAACATTTAAAGTATTAATTATTCAGTTCTTAATTTATATTTTTCAGACGGTCTTACAAAATCGCATGAAATATAAAGTGATATGTTGAAATACATTTGGTTGGGACTCAGAGATTGTAAATTTTAGTTATAAGCAGTTTTTATTTTATTTGAAATATGTTTAAGGGAATATATGCCCTTATAAGTCTATTTACGTAATGCTTATGTATACCTTTATTGATATAGCTAATCCTATTCTTAATACTGGCTGAGTGATTATTGGGCCACGCATATAATAGGTGAAGTGATTCTTAGTAAACTTCGTTATTGTATACTAAGTTTTTCAAGGTAACCAAATTTCTTTCTAAGCCACTTCAGTTCAATTAAAGGTGAAAGGCGCGAGAATACCCCCCTTAACGTGTACTTACCCGATATATTCTGGAGAACGGATGGACAGACAGCGAATACAACGAATATACAATAAACATATCTTAATTACGGATAATAAATTATTATTATAGCATTAATTTATGTGAACTTACATAATATTCCAATGCGTTCTGGAAATAACGCTATTTATCTTACGGTTAGTTATGCAAATCCTGTCGTAATAATCTTTAAATGATATTTCAATAAATATTACGAGGAATGTTCGACCTTAATGTTGTAATTATGAAGTTTAATTTGTTGTGAAGTGTTTTAGTTCTAAGCTTCAAGTTATTTAGGATAGCGAGTCCTTGAACTGGTCCATGTCAAGGGTAAAAAGTAGTGTTGTGGTTAGAAGGAAAATGACTCAGTTATTGAATCTTTGTAGAGTAATACAATTATTATATATGGAATTTCTCACAGCACGTTTATAGTTCTTCAATAAGTTTCCTCATGCGATCTAAGTTATAAAAGATGAGATTTATCAGAGAGAGATGTTGCAATTTAAAGCTATTTTCGTCCCGCATACGACTTGTGTAGGTTTAAGATATTTGTATAGAGAATGCCTTAAAACACTTATCTAAATTATCTTAAAATTTGTTGTTACCATTTTTTCTTAAAAGTATAAAGAGATTAAAATAAAGTCTAAACAACGCAAAGCAACATTACCATCAAGTGTGCGAAACCCGTTATCCGACATTTCCTGCGTACATTTACGAGGTGGGAATACCCCGAGCACGTGACGTAGACTGTTCCATATACACGACTCTTTTCTACGAACTTAACGCTTTTTCAACCCCTACGCAAAACAATAGGATGTTATTAATTGGATATGTGTGTAATTATACATGTAAAAACGTGCCTTATTGTCAGTAATTTTATAAAGATAATATATTTTATAATTATTTTCTTGTATAGTTTATTAAAACCTTTCTTATAACGACGTGACACGTTGCATGAAGTAAAGAAGTCTACGAAGACATAAAATGCAAAATCACGGTACAATGCGCAAAATATGAGCTCGGTAAATAGAAAAATATTATATATGTCCTTATATGTATGCAGCAATCATAAGACTTGTATATCAAAAAGTTTATTAAGTACGTGATGATTTTTGTTGCACTTAATTTTAATTCTTAATTTAAACTAAAGTTGACTGTTAATGAGCGAATTTTAGAGTTTTGTTTTAAAATTCACACCATTGTTATATCTAGTGATCAACCATTTCATAGTTCGCTTGAAGGAGATTATTTGTCAAAAATTTTCTAGGATTACATATTTAGCTCAACCAAATGCATTTTGCAAATTAAACATAGTGAAAACAAAAAAAAGAATGTACCTTTTATTCAACGTTTTATGACGGTTACTCTAATTAGCAAAATGTGTAATACATCTATGAATTGAATGTGTATAATCAGTATTTTACGTCTAATACTAATCTAAACTCGAAATACTTAAAAGTTCGTGTTATAGCCGATATAAGAGCTTTTGAATAAAGCTCCCCGTGGCGCTCAACTAATGGAAATTATTTTTAAACACAAACGATGTTAAATTATCTTTCATAAATTATAATATATAGTTTTACAGTATACTTTGTATGGTACCAAAGCATGAATTTTCTTAATTTTTGAATGGGTGTGTTCACCTCTAAACTTTAAATACTTTAACTACTTGTTTCTTTGCTTTTTAAATAAGAAATACAAGGTTCATTGAATGTCCTTATACAAGCTACTTCACTAGCAGCCGCGCATTTGCCGGTGCTTAGAGTCAAGTAGGCCGTTCAAGAGAGTGACATCAGCTGTTATGATATAAACATTAACAAATTGATTTAAAATATAAATTACACATTCTAAAAAAATCTGACTCAAATTCTAATCTTCCCGTTACCATTAACTTTTAATATTCTCTTCTCTTTGATTTATCAAATATGTTTTACCTGGAAATTAAATACAATATTACACCGAAATAAACCGCCTACACATTTCTCAATGATGAAAATTGCCAGCACAGTAATGTCGCGTAACGCAAACTAATTTCCAGATGATTGGGATTATAAATCATTGATCAAGCGGGATATGACAGGCGATGTTATTGTCAACCTAACTCGATTATGCGCTGAGGCCGTTAGTGAATGTACTGGCTACTGGCCTTCACAACTTAACTGCATTTGTTCATTTGAAAATGTTTAAAACTTGCAGTCTTAGAGCCTAATGCAATACGTGCCGAAATACCTGGAGTTTGAGAATACATTTAAAGATATGGGACATGTTTCTAATGATATTTATTAATATATATGTTTGCCCAGTTTGAGTCCGTCTATAAGGTCGAGAGTGAATGTTCTGACCTTCACATTGCTCGGCCAAGATCCGCTGATGTAACCGGCACACTAACCGCGCAATGATTTGGACGCATCGCACTTCGACTGCTCACGTATGGCCAAAAGAGAAAGTTGCATTCATTCATTTGTATGTGACAGCGTTTGTTGTTCATGTCAATATACGGAAATTTCTCTTTGTTGACGTCAAATACAAGGTAAAAGGATTTGCAGTATATTGCTTGCTAAATGATCTTATCAAATTCTGCTAAGGTTACAATTAAGCGCTGCAAATAAAAAGGTATTTTAAATTATGTCAACTCGTTATGTCCTAACAAAACATTACGATTACATAAAAACTGAAACATAATGTTACATCAGTAATGGTTATGTTAAAATCTTAATTGTAAAATTAATGTTTTGAGATCTTACGTGTCACAGTGAAAATAGCTCTGCTATACCTTGAGATATGATTATGATCGAAATGTATTCGTTATATTCGTACAGGAACTAGTTTTAATAAATTGAGAAGTATGTCAAGATCCAGCGGTAACATTGACATTGTATTTAATGGCTCACAAATGGGACGGTAGGTACCTTCGCACATGTCCTAACAAAATGATGGATGACATTATATAGTGTTCCCGTTTTTATAAACTTGTCTCGCGTTCCAGATGCTTTATTATGTAAACGACCTAGATTGTTATAGATGCACACTAATATACTTGCAGTTGAGAAGATGTTGTCATTAGTGGACTGTGTATATTTTATGTAGTTAATGTATAAACTAAATGTTTGTGGTAGCCCGGAGTATCTACAGACTATTTTTATTTTGTAAATATAAAAAAATACTCTGAAACAAAATGTTACATCTCAAACTTTATTCTTGAAAATTTTTAAAAGTATATTATGACTAGGCGTATTTTTAAATCCTCAGTTTAAAGAATGACCGATATAAACTTTAAATAGCACATAAGCCATTTAGAACTCGTATCTTATCAGGAAGATGTGGCGGACCATTAAATCATTAGCTTTATTGGCGCTTTATCTGCAGATTATTTTGAAAGTCATTGATGTTTTATATCGGAAATAAAATTATTCTAGAACTTCTTTATGGTTTATTTGGTTTGAAAGTATGTAATAAAATGCAAGGAATGAATTAGAGGAAAATTACGTTTATATATTTTAAGAATTACGTTGGATATATTCCTTGGGCGTAAAATTAACTAATAAACGTTGACAGGACATGATGTTCTGATCAATATTTCCTATGGAAAACTATTGCTATTATTTACAATTACTTCTATAAATACAAACGTTGTGCATTTGAACTACGACACTTCGTGGCTTTTTATTTAAATATTAAAAGATTCAAGAAGTTCTGGGAATTTTTATAGCAACATACTCAGAACTCCAACTGTATATATTAGATCGATTGGACTATCATACTCGCATGTCTACATATTGGTAAGATTTAAAAACACATATAATACGCAATACTCAATTACGTGGTTCTTAATATAATATCATCATAGCAGAACTGTAAAAAGTGATAGCGATCAGTTGTTTTTAAAACTGATTATTATGAATCATCAATTATTCTATTAGATAGTAATGTCATATCTTAAGTGTCATAAATGAGCTGGAAGTTCACGATAAGCGATTATATTATCGAAAAGGCTAGATAGTGCATTGCTAGCGCTTCAACTAAACAGGGAAAAGAGCTTATGTCGAAAAGAAGAATAGAAAGAAAACAGAAATATGCGCTTTTCGTGCATGTTAATGATCTAAAAAGATATCCTTCTTTACAACGTCGGCTTTTTGTTGGCGGGTCATCCCACCCCATTTCAAACAATATTTATATACCTCTCATAATAATATTATCTACCCATAACGCGATTGCTAACCATATAATGTGTATATTTCTTTTGTTATTAGAAATGCGAGAATGCACTTTAAAATGACTTGCATTATTTATAACTGATGATAATCGTAGAATTCCGAGAGTTAAACGTTTATTAACGGAATAGTTCGCACTACATAAAATAGTTTATTTGTAAATTGCTTTTATTAATCGAGTTCGTTGTAATTCGATAATATTGTGGGCACAATAGAGACATTAATGAAAGTCGCGTGTACATATTTACTTTTTACATTCCCATGTATAAACCGTGATTGTGATTGCCTCACTTTCTATTTCAACTTCGTTGATTGTAAATATACATTTAGCAACTTTGATGATATTTGTCTTTAGCTTCAACTACCTTTTACATTTAATAGCCTTTATGTATAGATTGCCTATATTGTGCCGCAGCTTCGCCCTGAATTTTTTAGTTTATATTTGATAATTAATAATTACAAGGTGGTTTTCTATAGCCTTCTTATATTGACGGACTGTATGCAACTAATTCAGTAGAGTTGATTTATAACAAGGCCAGGACGTTTCTATGTAAAAAAAATAACTATTATATGACTAAGGCCATCTCTTTTACACCTTACAATTCTCAATTTGTACATACAATAGATCAGTAATGATAAGTTAATTATGTATAATATGTGGCGCCTGTGATAATTCAGGTCCTTTAATCTTAGATACCTGATATATAATATTATATATATTTATCGATAGGTTTTATATCTTTATCTCGTTAATCAGTGCCTACTGCCTATTGATAGAAAGTCCATTGATTTGACTCTGTCTGACGTCATTCTGTGCGCACTACGGGTATATTACAGTCGTTTGGGTTCGCACGTGTTATTCAAATACGTACAATATTGAATATTATGCTGTAGGCGTGCAACTTGACATATGCTTTCAGTTTATTTTATTGAATATAACCGATTTGAACTCATTTACCATGCTCATCACCACCACCATTCACCCTCATTCTGAAAGTTATTTTAGCGAGTCTTATTTTATATACTCCAGCAGATCTTAGCGAGTGTAACGTCTCTTTCGGTATTTGATATAAATTTAAACTTTGTGCGTTTTAAAAGAAAATGTCTTAACATACAGGGATACCTGGGTAAAGAATTGATCTTTCATTTTTTTATTAATTTTTAAAAGCAGTATACCTGGGTTAAATTTCTAAAACGAGATCCTTAATGAAAAGGAAATGTCGTGAAATTTCAAGTGAAATGATTCAAATAGGTAATTCTGCTGATATATTGAATCACGCTTGTTATCAATGAATACCTGTAGCTTCAGAAGTATTGCGAGGAAGGGACTCGCCCACGCGATAAAATCACATTGACTGAAGATTTCTTCGCCTTTTAATAGTCTATTCAAGACACGAACCTCTTTGTTAACGTAATATTAAAGCTAAAAGGTCTTTATGGTACAATATTAAAACATAATCTTAAAGATAATGTTATGTAAAATATTTTGTGTATGTATTGGGTAAAATATTTTCTTAGATTTCAATAAAAAAATACTGGATGGATATTTACTCTCCTTTATCAAAGATAAAGGGAATCCCTTTACAAAAATCCTCGACGAAAATACAAATAATGATTAATTATCGTAAATCATTAAGCGTTTATTAAATATGCTGGCTTATACTTATTATATGATATTATAAAGGATTTAAAAGATTAATCGTGTCGGAATGATAAAATGGTAAAAATAGTCTTTTTCATGCATTTTCTTTGTTATAAAAGTCTTTTTATAATTCATAATATAAATCCATTTACCCTAATTATCAACTCAATATATATCCTCCAAATAATTGAGAAGTTACGAACTCCGCACGATAAAAGTTTTAACTTGTAACAATGATTGTACCCAGGTCAATGGAGAGGTACGTGCGAATGAAATGGAAGGACGTACGCGTGGGAGACCTGGTGCACCTGTCGAACAACGAGGCGGTCCCGGCTGATATGGTGCTGCTGCATTCCTCTAACCTCCTCGGGATTTGCTACTTGGATACTTGCAACCTTGACGGCGAAACCAATTTGAAGCAGAGAATCGTTGCACCGGGATTCAAGGAAAAGGTAAACGCTTTAACTAGGTAATTAACGTCTGTATTGACAATATTAAATAAGCTGATGAGATTCGATATTTGAATTTTTTAGTGGGTGTGTGTACGTGTGTCTATTTGACCTGTGTATGTGTGCTCTTAATTAAAAAAACACTTTTTAAACTGTATTAACGTTAATTCAAAATTGCCTACTCGTCTATTGTTCTATATGTAGCACATCAACTAGATAGCCAGTGAACTGTTAACTCAATCTACATTTAACCTCGTTTCTCATGTTGTCGCCGTGAACGGCGTTTGCATAATTTGATCGGCACGAAACTTAAAATATTATTTGACAATCATGCAATTACGCGGTGAAAATCCGTGGGAATGCGAAACTTTCTCCACTTTTCTTTGACATTTAACTTTTCTTGCAGCAACTCGAGTTCAACCCTTTGAAGTTTAAGAGCACGGTGGAAGTCGAGAGGCCGTCAACGAAAATATACAGATTCACAGGAACCATTTCACATCCAAACGGTGGCAGAGTTCCTTTGAATTCTGATAATCTTCTATTACGAGATTGCACTATCAAAAACACCGATTTCGTCGAAGGAATAGTGGTTTACGCGGGACATGAAACAAAAGCTATGCTCAATAACGGTGGGCCAAGATATAAATGTTCCAAGTTAGAGAAAAAAATGAACACAGACGTGATATGGTGTGTTTTAGTGCTTCTATTTCTGTGCTGTGCTGGAGCTGTCGGTTGTAAACTTTGGTTCGACACCTACTACCCATACGTTAACAAGTTTACGCCGTTCATTCCGTACGCCGATAAACCGACACACGAAGGCCTCTTGATTTTCTGGACCTACATTATAGTGCTCCAGGTCATGATACCGGTGTCGTTGTACGTGACAATAGAAATGACGAAACTGTTACAAGTGTATCACATACATCAGGACGTCGAAATGTACGATCCGGTTACGAACACGCGAACGGAATGTAGAGCGTTGAATATCACAGAAGAATTAGGTCAAATTAATTATTTGTTTAGCGATAAAACTGGGACGTTGACGGAAAATAAAATGGTGTTCAGACGATGCACAGTAGGCGGCGTGGACTACGACCACCCGCCGGGTCCCGAAGCGGAACCTTCGCCTGACCTGCCGCCCATAGTCACGCCCGTTACCAAAGTTTCGCCAAACAGAAGAATGCTTCAACATTTACTAGATGACAACGATGGCCAACATACACAAAAGGTATGAACAATTTTAGAAAGACGATCCTAGTATTGATTTATTAGGCCTGAGACAATCTCATGTTATAAATTTCAAATACTATCAAGACATCTAAAACAATTTAAGATAATTTTCCTAGCAACGTTCTAAAGATAAAACACTACAAAGAAAGCTATAAATATTGTTCAAAAATTGCATGATAGTAGGGTATTATTCGGCTTAGTCATGTTGACGCCGAGATATCAAATATAAGATTACATGATTACAGCGTAATTGTAACGTGTGATTGTTTGATGATATTATATTCTGATTATGCAATATATTGTTATCTACAGGTCCGTGAGTTCCTGCTGATTCTTGCCGTGTGCAACACTGTGGTAGTCAGCCAACCGCATGTTGATACTATGAGTAATTCTACCACTAGCGACCAGTTTCGAGCTCAGAAAGCTACACGATCCAACGGAACGCTACGATCTAACGATAAGTTCGTATTCATTAGTATCTCAATACAATAAGTTTCTAAATTTGATAGCTTCTATTTACAACTCTCTTCCCGATCGACAAAACTTTAGCATTACTGTATCAAATTATATACATACTATAAACCGGGCTATAGATATTTTTATATGCTTAATATTGTTTGAAAACATATTCTGATCGGTTTTAATGTTCACGCATGTCCACCTGAAACCAAACTGGTGCGAGCAGGAGCATTACAATTCAAGTATGTGGTAGTATCTCCAGAGCTTTGCTAAGGTGTATAATTAGATATGTTTTATCTATTCTTAGATTAAATCATTATTACCATAATTGCTTGAAACGAAATCTACCATACTGAGTAAAAAGCTTGATATAGTTTAATATTTGAGCCTACAGGTAAATTCGTCAAAAAAATTACCCTTACGATTGGAAAAGATACACTATTACATCATATCACCATCATTCTGAACACTACACTATAACACTCATTAATGTCCAGTCATTCTGTGCGTACATATTATTATTTATTACTCACAGCACATGGCACAAATAATGCATAATAATAATGCAGCTAAGGTTATAGAAAATATATTGAAGTAAAATACTTATTAACTTTGTTGTGGGTTAATAGTTGACACGTTAATATATCACTGTAAAGAGATCGAAACTTTACAATGAAGAAATTGTTACAACATCTTAACAACTTGGCTATTAAGATTTTAATGTTCTTTTTACATTCATTATTGGTCCTTATACCAGAATATCTAAAATTTAGACTAACCATCTTCGATATTTAATTACATTTGTCAATTTCGTATGGATTAATTTTGATCCCTGTCTCTCTCTTTTACTGATACATACGACGAACAAACGCGATGACTTACCTAATATAAATTTACACGTTATAAAGTATTTTATTTCAATAATAACTAGCGTTAAGGGCCAGCTCCTAAAAAAAACTATCGCTGTTAGAGGCAAGGTGATAATTCTGAGCATGTTGGCAGATACGCTCGGTTGACTGAATCCAGATCGACGACGCCGTCGCCGCCGCCGTCGACCACGTCGCCGCTGCGCATTCGCCTGCCGAAACTGCCATTTGGAAGTAGGGATGACAATTCTAGCGAGCCCAGCACGTCTGCTGAAGTACAAGTAAGTCGATATTTGCTAGTATGTATAAATAACAGTTTGTTATAATGCGTTAATTTATAAAACTATGTATCTACTTTTATGAGGGATACTATTAAACATCACACTTAAGTTTTTAGCTATTGTTACACAAACGAGAATATTATGTTTAGAATCTAGTCCATAATATTCTGATTTGGTTGTATGGATTGAATTAAAAAATATTGCAGCCGCATCAGCTGTATACAGGGTTACTGGGTAAGTCGACCTAGATCCTTTACTAGATTGTAGTTTTCATTATTTCTGACTAATTTAACTATGAAATACTGTATCCCAAACATAACCGTTATCAAGTTATTGGACTTTAAAGACTTTTAATAAAAATGACGATTTTTTGTCTACTGTCCCACTTTTTTTACGTTTTTAGGGCCTAATTTTTCCTTCTTTTGCTGTATTTGTATACTAGGTAAGTGGCTTTATTATTTTCATTAATAATTTACGTGCAATCAAACCGACAGGTCGCAGAATGTGGTCGAAAGTAAAAAACTAAGAATAAATTATACGTATTTAATTTTTTCTTTGCTTTATATTTAAAAAATAATGTATGTGGCTTATCCTGCAGATACTCTTAAAAATATCTACGATTATTCAGCTATCCAATGAAGTATAACAAGCAAGGATTTTATTCGAATTCTAAGAGAAAAATAAATTAGAAAGCTCGCAAATAGCACTATTAAATAACGGTGTTTATGTGTAAATTAATCACTTGAGGTTAGAAAACTCAAAACACAATAAAACAATGCAAATAAAGTAAAAAAAAATCAAATTTATTGTTGACGACAATTAGTTCGTAGTAGTAGTAAGTCCAATAACTTGATAACGGTTATGTTTGGGATATAGTATTTCATAGTTAAATTAGTCAGAAATAATGAAAACTACAACCTAGTAAAGGATCTAGGTCGACTTACCCAGTAACCCTGTATATACCTGTCACAAAAAATGAACTAATTTGAATGATTAACTCTCAGTAATGAAAAACTCATCTCCGTGTTACCTCATTACTCCTTACCTCATTAAATACATTAAACACGTATTCTCGTGTTAACCATTTCATCAATCAGTAAGTCGAGAAATATTATGTTCTATGTATGCGTTGTATAACTACTGCCCTGCCTGCAAATCTACCGATCAAACCAGAAAGGGTAGACACGATTTATTAATAGAAATAAAATAACACATGCTCTTATAAATCAATACCAATATAACTCAGAAGTTAACATTAAACATAAAAGGTTTCAGGGTTCATACCTACGGTTAAAATAATCTTAATGTGGGTTGGTTTGATTGTAATTGGCATTTGTTTATTTGAATGGTCTGTTTGCGAATCCACGCGTACTTTTAAATCAATCACTTAAAGAACGTTTGCCGTAGTGAAAGATGAGAATAGTAAATGTTTAAATCTCTGATAGTTTATAGGTTAAAGGCCCATTAAAATAATTCTATAGTAACTCGCTGTTTCAACTTTCCGTGATGCCTTTTTCCGTGATTATTAATGACGATATACATCTGAATGGTAGCTTTTTACGAAAACATTATAAGCGCAACTAAATTAAAAATAAATTTTGTACAAATTTGGTTACAACATAGGATCGTTTTTATCCTAGTTATGCCACAGAAACGGTAATTGCCCAGATGCAACAGCTGGAAGCAACTAATTCCGAATACGGAACATATAAAATAACAGGACAAATAATTCTTATGCACATAATTTTCCTCAAAGTCTAACGCAAAATCTGGTTAATGGAAATATTATATTCATTGTGTAATTACCGTAAGGCACCGTTGCAACTAGACCGACCTCTTATAACGTAGCAGCTCGTACGCTGCCGAACTTAAAAGTACTGTTATTACGTCTTAACTGTTGCATTAGGTCTTAATTGTTCGTATTTATGCAAAATGGAACCACTAGACTTTTTTTTGGGTTTATGCAAGAATTCTTATCTAAATATGGTCTTCTTTCTTATACCAAAAAGAACCAACCAATCAATCCAAATCAAAAACAATTTTGGAATGAAAAAATGTCCATAGATGAATGAATATGACCATGAAATAGACCACGTTTAGATAAGAATTCTTGAATAAACCCAAAAAAGAAAAATTGTTGAGTGGTTCCATTTTGCACAAATACGAACATTATTAATTTATTCTTAACCGTGCCCCGTGGCGTTGCTCTCGTACTCTTCTTGAGAAAGGGAAAAATGTATTTGTATGTAACGTAGTATCATATAAAAATACATTTTTCTCTGTAATATATTAATAACTGTTTCATTAAGTCGTATTAGTATCTAATACTCTAGTGGGCCAAATTCTTCGACTAGCGCCACAACAAACAAGTTTGTACGACCACGCATATCAGCTGAATGTAAATCATTGTTTGCAGAGGATGTGGATGTTTTGAATGCACTCATCACAATAAATAAACAACTTCAACATCTAAACATGTTTATTAATCGTGTTTACAATTTCATTAAGAGGAATTTGAATTTTTAATATACATCTATAAAAAGATTTGATAATCATATTTATGTAATTATTAGTTTAATAGTAGGTATTTATGCAGTTGTCGGGAGTATATACGTTTATCTTTTGGCTATGGGGCGATGTGAAAGGTATTCTACACGCTACTTAAAGTGCTAAGGACACGATTGGATTATTTGTAGAGGACCTGGAATAGTGACAGCCCCTGACGAGGTTACGGAATAGTTCGTAAGGTACATTTTTACCGGAGTCTTCATCATGTAGCAGTTTAGGAACACCGATGAATTAAAGCCAGTGTTTCCTCCGGATTCTGTTTTTTCGTCTTGATTTTCCCATGAAAAAAAGGCTAACGTACTATTACAAATTTAGCTTCGAAGAACGTTAATGTAATGCTACCGTGTCACACATTGCCGTAGCGAATTTGCTGGCTTCCTAGCATTAAGGCGCTTAGTGATTTTACTCGGTTACTATAAGAGCATGCAGTAAGAATCGCGTGCTCATTACGATAAAGTAATGTTTGCAATAATGGCAGCACACATGCACCGATGTAATATCATGCTGTTAAGTTTGTCACGGTTGTTTCAAAGAGAATTACCAATAATACTTCAATCTTAATTCTTAATATGTTGACGTTATTTTCACTACGAGTATTTTTTAAGAAGTTTTTAGAACTTACGAATCTTTAAAGTAAGGATGGCTTCTTGTTATAACATTTTGATTAAACAATTTTAAGCAAAGCCACAATTTGGATCATTTAAAGTATCGCAAATACAAGATCTGAGCTCTCACTAAGTAATTCAGAAAACACCTGTGACCTTCGTTGTTACATTTGCTTAAACGTAAGCCTTCGCATTGTCGGCAACATTTGCGAAAAACCGTTGCGTTAAAACTCTGCATGGTTACTTAAAATCATATTAATATAAAACCACCTCAAAATATTTTGAATAAAAAAAATAAATACTCTTTTTTTTCTAAGAAGTAGTAATCACTATCGGAAGATAGTATCCGTTTTTTTATCGATCGATAATGGATCACTCTTGCGCATGTTACCTTATATCCCATGCGTGTTGTATTCCCTTAGAATTTTAAACACTTATCATATAATTTAGTCTAATGAACAAAAATCGGTGTAGGTAAATACATCGTGATTTATGACAATGCACGTAAAGAAAAATATTAGATATTGAATTTGTTGAAGTCGTATTTCTATCAATATCTTCCTACATAACGTGAATTATTCGATAATATTAAATTTATGAATTTATAAGTCCGCTATAAATATATATCCGCTATTTAATGTAGTGTAATTTATTTCAGTTGGCACGTTTCGAAGCGGAAAGTCCAGATGAATTAGCTCTCGCAGAAGCCGCGTTGGCCTACGGGTACGAGCTCAGGGGTCGGGCGCCAGATGAAGTGGAACTCGGCGTCAGAGGCGAGCTGACGAAACTGAAGGTTCTGCGAGTGCAACAGTTCGACTCTAACAGAAAGTGCATGTCGGTTGCTATGCGATCTCCTACTGGTCAAGTGAGTTGAATCTATCCACGTTTAAACATTTTTTATTTAATATAACATTCACAAATAATATAATTATCTGTTCGTAAAAGAATTGGTCCAATCGATCAAAATATCACTCAACAATCTCAGCTACTCACAAACTTTACGTCTTTATAACAGTCGTATTTATAACCCCATGCGATTTTACAGCGGTGAGTTCCAATTTCGTATTGCTTAAATGCATTGTTTATTGTTTTTACATTCTTTACATTCCTTATTTATCTAATGATGAATTGTTTATCATAAATCCGTCGTGTGGTGTCCGCAGGTGGTGCTGTACGTGAAGGGCGCGGACAGCACGGTGCTGGCGGCGCTGACGCCGATGCGCGCCGGCTCGGCCGAGGCGGCGGCGTACGAGCGCACGCGCGCGCTGCTCTCCGAGTACTCGCGCGCCGGCCTGCGCACGCTCGTCATGGCCAAGCGCACCATGCAGCCCGCGCTCTGGGAGGAGTGGCTGGCGGGACACAACCGCGCTTCCGAGATCGGCGAGGGTGAGCCCGATTATACCATACTAATAACTGCCACGCTAGCTCACTGGCGTTTAACACGATTGTGTAGCTTTTAATAAGAAAATTAATTTTAAAATCGGTTTAATCAACGATATTGAGTGCACGAATCCATAAACTTGACCTTTTTTATAATATTTGTATTAATTTTGTAACAACCCTACCACTATTTTTCTAGTTTCAAGTTCCAAACATAAAATAGGTAATAACACTGCTTAAACGTAAGAACATTAAAGATATGACAAAAATATGAATAATTAATAAAGAGGCACTAAACCAAACAAACGCACATTAATATTTTTATTATCTCTATTATTTATATTTCTTATATTAGTCTTGTATTAGTCTGAGAAAAGCAATTGCGTTTATTATTACTCGTGTCATTGTCCTAGACCTTAAAGAAAACTCATTTTAAAAATAGACCAAATAAATTTCTATTGAACAATAGCCAAATCCGCATACTGCAAATGCTTTTACACAACGTGCGCATGAAGACTTATACCTACATGTACGACGCACGTATTTCATAGCAATATTAGAGTATGTATCTGTAAACCTGAGGCATTGTCATATTTTATATTAAGTTTCTCTAGTGGCCTCTCTTTGAAAAATTATATTTTAATAATAGGCTATTTAAGATGGCAGATAGTAGATACACAAAAGACTTAAATCGGTCAGGTTATAGGTTTTATTACAGTGTTTGAATACAATTTACGAACAAAGGACTTTAATAAGTTTATTCAAGAAACCATGACCGCTTAAAACGTTATTGAATAAGTTTGCCCACAAATTACAACATTATTAGGTTACATAACTTCATTCAATATTTATGCATGACTTTTTAGCAAACTTGCTTCATTTACTCGTGGGGTAGCTATTACGTTGAAGGTATTCAGAAGGAAGGTGTTAATGTGGCGGTGTGCAGGTCGCGAGCGGCGCATGCGCGAGTCGCTGGCGCGGCTGGAGAGCGCGCTGACGCTGGTGGGCGCCACGGGCGTGGAGGACCGGCTGCAGGAGCACGTGCCGCGCACCGTGCGCGCGCTGCTCGACGCCGGCATCGTGCTGTGGGTGCTCACCGGCGACAAGCCCGAGACCGCCATCAACATCGCCTATTCCGCCGCGCTCTTCTCGCAGAGCGACCGCCTGCTGCACCTCATGTCGCGCGACAAGGTACGTCCGCACCCACACTTACACGAACACCTACACTCACACGCACACCCAAACACACACACCCACTCATAAACTGAACTTTTTTGGTAGGACAATATTTTTAAGGTCTAAATAATCTGTTTTTATCCAAAATAAAATTAACATTTCAATATATTATATGAACATAGCTTACATGATACGCACATTTGACCAAACGTGTGCGTATTCACATGTGCGTATTTGCGTACATCAATATAAATATACAATTCAAACTTACAGCATTTTTAAGGAAAAAATATAGTATCATAATCATAATTAGTATCATAATAGTAATCAAAATACATATCGAGTACTCTTAAAATTACTAAGTAGTGATATCGCTCGATGCGTGCAATTACATGTGCCGTGACAGAAAATTAACAATTAAAATTAACAATACAACCAAGAAATATTAATAGTGTTTCATCAAATATGTACTTTTTACTGCTACCAATTAACATTAGCTTTTCGCTGTAATATAAAATATCTGTATCTAATGTTTTAACGAAGTGTTAGTAGAATAGAATAGAATAGAATAGAAGGGTTTCAATTGCCGTCGGAGGACGCCGTAGAAATCTCGCCGAAGGCGCTAGCACTGTTGTAATGTTATATATAAATAACTAGCTGTGTCCCGCGGTTTTACCCGCGTAGTTCCCGTTCCCGGGGCAATACCGGGATGAAAGCTGTCCTATCTTTTAAGGTGGATCAAACTGCACATGGTGTGCGAATTTTATTTATTTATAATCGGTGAAGTGGTTGAGGAGTCCATTGAGGACAAACATTGATTTATATATATTAAGATTGTAACGGTGCGCAGGAGCACGCGGAGTCGACGATCAAGAGCTACCTGGAGGGCGGCGCGGAGGGCAGCGGGCGCGCGCTGGTGGTGGACGGGCGCACGCTCACGTACATCCTGGACCGGCGCTCGGGGCTCGTGGCGCCCTTCCTGTCGCTGGCGCGCCGCTGCTCCGCCGTGCTGTGCTGCCGCGCCACGCCGCTGCAGAAGGCCTACATCGTCAAGGTGCGCTACCTGCCCTTTTTTACGTTGAGAAATACGTTTATAGATACCCGTCTTCCTCGGAGGAAAAGGAGACTCCCAGGCAGTCCTCAACGAGCACTTATTGGTATTGTAATTAGGTGTAGAGACTATTTAAAAGATAATTTCTAATTTTTATATGAATATTTTTAAAAACCAGCCGCCCGTTTCGTCAACGCACAGTCGACCAAACAATAGCTCATTACCATAATCAACATTACAAAGCAACTTCACCGTGATTCCTATATTTTGTACAACATTCATAAAATGTTAAATAACTTAAACTAAATATATTCAGAAAAGTATTTAATCCGGATTCGGACTTCCCAAAATTATCGCATTTAAAAAATTAATAAACGAAATCATAATTTTTCTACATGTGTGCTATATCTTAGACCCTATTATAGTCAAAAGTCAAAAGTATCTTTATTCAATTAGGGTACATAAAGTAACACTTTTGAATCGTCATGGTATTACAAAACATTTACCACCTATAGATATTTTATAGATACTCAAAGTATGTTTTAATAAATATGCTGTCGTACAATATTGCAGGCAGTGAAAGAAGAGTTAGGCGTGACGACGCTCGCGATCGGGGACGGCGCGAACGACGTCTCCATGATACAGACGGCGGACGTCGGCGTCGGTAAGACATACATACATACTTATTATTAATTACTTCTATACAGCAGTCTCAAAATAATTATTAAAAACTCAGTATAACTAGAAATTTCCCCCTATTAGGTCACATGGTCAGAAACTTTTCCTCTACAAAGCATTAATAATTTTTATTTTTATTTCATTGAGCGTCCAATTTTTATTATCATAAATAGACATAAAAATAAAATTATTACTTATGTATGTTTCGCTGCTATATACATGTTTTAAAGGTATAATATACACAATGATACATTTATACATTTTAAAGCAGCATAAATATTGAAGCTCTTCCAATTACAGTCATGTGTATAAATTTATATTTATGTTATTATGTGTTTAAAAAATATTTGCCTCCTTTTAAACCGTTTTAGATATTCAATATGTAGTTTCTTAATACGCAGGTTTATCGGGCCAAGAGGGCAGGCAAGCAGTAATGGCGTCGGACTTCGCGCTGTCGCGGTTCAAGTTCATCGAGCGGTTGCTGCTCGTGCACGGCCACTGGTGCTACGACCGACTGGCGAGAATGATACTGTATTTCTTCCTTAAAAATGCTGTAAGTTTGAATTGTATATTTATATTGAAATACGCACGTGTGAGTACGCACACGTTCGGTCAAATGTGCGTATCATGTTAGCTATGTTCATATAATATATTGAAATGTTAATTCAATTCGGATAAAAACAGATTATTTAGACTTCTACTTTTAAAACAGACTGGTCTACAGTTATGGATGTTCATTAAAATATATCTATGGAAGAGACTATTTCTTTCTAGTTTTTTCAGTTCGTTATCGTTAGTATTATGATGCAGTATCAAGATTATATGTATTTATCTCGTTTACAGACCTTCGTGTTCTTAATATTCTGGTATCAACTGTACTGCGGCTTCTCCTCATCTGTCATGATCGACCAGTTGCACCTGATGGCGTATAACCTCATGTTCACTGCTGTGCCACCGATCGTTATCGGTGAGTTCTTATTTATAGATAACTTATTAGTATGTCGCTAATATAACAGTTTCTTTAAAATATGCTTACCCAGATGACATAGATAGATCATCATCATCTATAAAGAAAGTGAAATGTAGTGTCCCTTACTTGTTTTTTGTATATGAGTATGTTCACATTAAAGTTTTGTATTTTTAACCGACTTAAAAATAGGGAGGAGGTTGTTCAATTCGACCGTATTATCCTCTTTTTAAACTGCGATTAATAAGTGTTTTGACACACATATATAAAATACTAGCTGTTGCCCGCGTCTCTGTCCGCGTGAACTTTCATGTAAACAACTTTGACACCCCTTTCCTCCTTATAACTCTTTTTTCCAGGTAAAAAGTAGCCATTGTTTTATCTCAGGCTCTAGATCATCTGTGTATCAAATATCATTACAATCGGTTCAGCGGTTTGGCCATGAAATCGTAAAATTATAAAAAGATTCATTCAAATCATTCATTCAAACCCCGCGCAACCTTTTGGGGGTTAATTAAAAAAAAAGTAGCCTATATCCTTCCCCAGGCTCTAGACCAACGGTTAGCAACAGGCGGACCGCGGTCCGTTTGCGGACCGCGAAAGGTTGAACCTCGGACCGCCAGGCCTAACCTTGCGTTTTTTAGAGGACGCAATTTTATTTTTTTGAATAGCTGTTAGTC
>JADANM010005989.1:2232294-2242777 GCA_026213755.1 Eurema hecabe | reverse complement strand
ACCCAGATGACATAGATAGATCATCATCATCATCTATAAAGAAAGTGAGATGTAGCGTCCCTTACTTGTTTTTAGTATACGAGTATGTTCGCATTAAAGTTTTGTATTTTAACCGACTTCAAAAAAGGGAGGAGGTTTCCCAATTCGACCGTATGATCGCTTTTTAAACTGCGATTTATAAGTGTTTTGACGTACATATA
Organism: Eurema hecabe; assembly: GCA_026213755.1. Classification (NCBI taxonomy): domain Eukaryota; kingdom Metazoa; phylum Arthropoda; class Insecta; order Lepidoptera; family Pieridae; genus Terias; species Terias hecabe. Next base: position 2,242,577 of record JADANM010005989.1, on the reverse strand, counting down.
TAAAGTATAATACATAATGTGCGTGCAGGCGCGTACGACCGCGTGGCGCCGGCGGCGCTGCTGACGGAGCGGCCGGGGCTGTACGGCGCGGCGCGGCGCGGGCTGGCCTACCGCGCGCACTCCTACTGGATGGTGCTGGCCGAGTCCATCTACATCAGCGTCGTGGTCTTCTTCTCGGCCGCCGCCGCCTACTGGGACACCGCCGTCGACATCTGGGCCTTCGGCAACTGCAACATGACCGCCTGCCTCGTCGTCATGCTCACCTACGTCGCCATCGAGACGCGGAGCTGGGTGAGTGTGCGTGCGTGCGTGCGGGTGTGGAGAGTTGTATGTACGTGTGAGTGTAAGAGCTAAGTAACTATATAGAGTTGACTTAGAAAAATATGGACTATTTTGTCGCAATACTAACATATTATAACGACGCTATTTAGATTTGAGATCTGAATAAGTTTGGAATTGAATAAGAATCACTGTTTCGGCTTTAAGTTCTGAAGAAAACACAACATATCTGTAATTTAATATCCAACATGATTTATTCAAATGATCTTTTACTTTTTAATAAAAATAAAAACAAACAATCTCACAAATATGTATGTGTGTATCTTTTTACAGCTCTTCTATATAAAAGTTGTAAGTGATGGTGTGATAGTGCACGTCTTACACCTATTTAAGAGCGCTTATTTCTGGTATACAAATTTATGGTTAATGTCACATAAATCTAAATATATATAATTCAAAGGTGACTGACTGACATAGTGATCTATCAACGCACAGCCCAAACCACTGAAAGGATCGGGCTGAAATTTGCCATGCAGGTAGATGTTATGACGTGGTTATCCGCGAAGAAAGGATTTTGATCAATTCTACCCTCAAGGGGATAAAATAGGGGATAAAAGTTTGTATGAATATCCACGCGGGCGGAGTCGCGGGCAACAGCTAGTATTTATACATGTATAATGTTTTTTTATATAATACTAACCATGCCCCACGGTTTAACCCGCATTCATGCCTATAAATCATCCTTTTAAATCACTCTTATCTATTAAAAAAAAACTGCATGACCATCTGTTACGTAGTTTTAAAGATTTAAGTACTCATAGGGACAGACAAGAAAGCGATTTTGTTTTATATTATGTAATAAAGACAAATAAGATTAGTTTGTACTACAAGATGTTTAAGCGCTCTTAAAATCGATTGATTGTTAGACATTTGTGTTAAACACGCTATGCACGCGTTCTTTAGTGGACAGATGCACTAAGAAGTAAGAACTTAGTTGCTGTGAATGTCGTATTGAACAATAAGTTTACTATTTAAAATTAAAATCCTTCAAAAATTTACAATGGTTAAATTGTTTTTTGGTTTTATAACTTCAAAATATAATAATATTCAAATGACACGGATTCAAAGTTATGGTTGATATGTTTATGAATGACTTTTAATTATTAAAAAAATGGATTCTACAATTTTTTATCAAATTCAAAACCACACTTGACGTTCTCCGTACATTGATCGGAACGCCTGTTATTTCTCCTCAATAAAATTAAAAATAGTCATTTATGTGGTATTTGTAATAATATGGTATGGTATGTGCGATGCGCAGACGGTGATCCAAGTGATAGCGCTGTGCGGGTCGATGGGCTCGTTCTTCGCGCTGACGCTGGTGTACCAGGCCGTGTGCGTGTCGTGCTTCAACCTGCCCTCCACCTTCCGCGTGCTGCAGCACGCGCTCGCCGACCCCGTCTACTGGCTCGTCGTCATACTCTCCACCGTCGCTGCGCTCGCGCCCAGGTACTATTTATTGTCATTTTTCCAAATTTTTTAGATAGACTATACACTTGAGTTAATATATTGACGACCGCTTGGCTCAGTGGTAAGACAACTGCTTTCTGCGCGAAGGGTCGTGGGTTCGATTCCCACACCGGAAAAATATATTTGTAATTTACATTTGTATTTTTCTAGGGTCTGGGTGTTGCTATGTATTGTATTATGTATTTACAAAAGAAATGTATATGTAATTTATTCCGTTATCTAGTTGCCATAACACAAGCTTCGGCTTAGCTTGGAACTAGATGGCGCTGTGTATAAATGTCCTGAAAATATTTATTTATTATTTATTTCATATATTTACAATTAGCAAAATGTGGTTACTGGTTACGTATGTGTAATTCAGTATGTTCGGTCCAGGCTGGCGTGTCACGCGGTACGCAACTCGTGGCGGCCGGGCGCGGTGGGGCGCGCCGTGGCCGCGCGGCGCCGCGCGCGCTCGCGCCTGCCCTACGCCGCGCACTACCACACGCCCACCGCCTCCGCGCACGTGTACAGGTAACGCACACGCTGCTCCACTTAAATTGAATTATCATGCGTCTTTGAATTTTGTTATAGTAAACAAAATAACACATCCATTCACATACAAACTTTCTCTTTTGTATTAATATACAGTTTCATTTATTTCCTGACAGATCCACAGACGAGGACAGTCTCGAGAAGACGCAATCGGACGTGGCGGCCATCACGTGACAGCGAGTCGCCACCTCGAGCGGACTCCCTTCACGCGCGCCTCGCCACACTGGCCCAACCCAACCCTCTGGCTCTTCTGGCCCGACTCGCCCGACTCGACCCACGGGTCCGACTCGCCCAACTCAACCCACGGGTCCGACTCGCCCCGCCGGCCCGACTCGCCTCGCTGACCCACTCACCCGCCAACATTCAAAACCTAGGCTGTGATCTGTCGATAAATATATGTTCTAGATTTACGCGCTTTATACCAACGCGGGACCAACTCACGTCTCCCTTGACGGTTTTCTATATCTCTCATTTTTATGTACTTTAAGTAATCGTAGGGCGGCGACGCTTGAATCGTTCTTGATTTATCAGAATCAGTATTGTATTTAAATTATACCGAGTCGATGCGATTTGCGGTCGTATGTTACTGATAGCGCCCGAAGCGATGCGGCCGAATCCCTCGCCGACTCGGTGTACGTACGTCGAATAAATTATTATGTTAATAATGTATCTAGGAAAATCTCAGCCGACCTTTAGGCCCCTTATGCTTATAGGTGTTTGAAAGAGACGCAACTGCGAGTGATATTGTTATGAATGTTGTTAGATGGTGTATTTTTATAAGGATAGTGTTGGCCTCCCTCGTGTGACGTCACTCGCCTTGAAGCGCCTTGCCTACTCATAGACTGCACGCGTCTGGGCCAAGCTTGACGTGATACATGCACTTTAATAACTCGAATCTTATATCATTATACAAATATAAAAAAATATTATATAACGGATAAGCATATTGGATCTCAAAAATAATGCACGTCATTGCGTCTATAGGTCTATCTGCATTCTGCGTAGAAACTCATAAACTAGAAATACTAACGATATCATAACACACTAATGTGCATTTTAATGTGTTTCCAATCAACCATTACCAATGAATCATTAGTTGCATGTTTTAATCTAGTCAAAACACTAGATACTTTATCTTTTGCTCATTACTCAAACATATTACAGATCACTTCCATTAAAAAGTAATAAATGAGACCTCGTTAATAAATCATTTTTTATGTAAATAACTGTTTCTGATAAAAATTAAATAAGTACTTTTTACTAAATGAAGTATCATATACTATATAATTTGACTTCCATGGTGGTCCCATTTCCGATAGTACATAACATATTAATAAGTGCCTTCATATGCGTTTTTTAAAATGCATGTATCACTTTAAGTGTGCCTATGACTAGATATTTCCTAAAGATTTGACTATTTTTAATACTGTTTCTAGTTATTGTAAATACATATAAATTATATATTTCTACATTGACAATTATTGTTATATGTACAGTAGGATATTTTTTATATTTCATAAATATTTGTGTAAATAACTTGTATGTTCTAAGACTGTTGTTTATTAAAGTTTTTAATTTGTTGAGTTAAATTAAAGGAATAGGGTAATTGCTGTAGTATGTATTTTCCAGTCATTTGTCGAGTTCGCTGGTTACTGCATAATGCCTGGCTGGCATTTCTTGCCATAAACATGAGTATGCTCGATTGTCGTGATAACATTTCACGAAACATGCAAATTTTTGTTTTGCAAATGTGAAATCAAACTGAATCAACCACTACATTTTATTTGTTATGTAAATTTTTTTTTCGATACTAAATATTGTTTTCTAAAGTGATTTATTATTTTAAGCAAATTTTATATTTTATCTTTAATGATTGCGAGAGAAAATATTGCATACACCTGTTATTTGCACAGGTATTTTAAGTATTTAAAATGTTAAAATGAAACTTTGATATTTATAACATTTAAAAAATATATATTGTATACTAGTTACCGGCGCATGTACTATTCGAGGTTATTAAGCAGTATTTCTAATTAAACTATACCTAGTCTTGGCAACGAATGTATTTATGCGTTATTTATGTTTAGTCTTATAAAATTATCTTCCACGATGTGTATTCATTTATGGAATGTATGCTTACGTGTCGTTGTAATGTATGTATTTCCAAGGCTCATGTTATTCATTTATGGAATGCACAGAGGAGCACAGTGATGACTAGAAAATACATGAATATTCAAAAGTGTTGTTTTCGAATAATAACAAAATATTTAATTTCTTTAAACATTGTTTTATTTGCAACAATATTATTATAAATGTTGTACAATTGAATATTTTCCGGAATCATATGGCAGTATTATTTAATATAACCTTTAGGAATACTTTTAAAATATCACTTGCAATTAATTTGAGTACAATCTACATTTGGTGTAAAGAAAACCCACATGAGTTTGGTAAACAAAGATATAAATAAAAAAAATATATTTAAATCTACTGTAACAGTATAAAAACAATAAAAGAATGTTTTATAAATAAACAATCAAGTTATCACACATTAAACAAAATACTAATAAGTACAATCTACTAACAAGCAAATAACCAAAATAAGCATCTCATTCTTTTGTACTGTTAACGTAAAAAAATATGAATCTATGTGTCAAAATAATAATGTCTAAAATCTTAGCATCTACATATACAAATTAGCACAATCAAGTTGATAACACGTTTATATTATAGCATTATAGATCACACTTTTTTCATAAAGTAGTGCCAGTAAAAATAAATCTCTCATAATAATTATAGCATCAATTTACATATAGCATTGACAACATCCACAGTATGTTCATTGATGAGGACAATGTCAAACTTGTTGAGATAATTCTGTTTATTAGCTTCAACATTTCGTCCGAGAAAACCCACTTTAATTATCACATTGCAGTGTTCCATGCCTTCAGCCATTCCTGCATCTCCAATATTATCTCCCATCAGTAAGACATTGCTCCTTTCCTTAACCATTGTGTAATACTCCGTATCCTTAATAGCAGCCTCATTTTTATTCTGAGTGTTAATAACCTCACCTTTGATTCCAACTATTTTATCATCTTCATCCAATGCCAAGAAATTTGATATCACCTTGAAGAAGCCAATTTCAAATAAATTAATAAGGTTACGGATGTTGAAACAATTTATAAAAAAGTAAAATAATAAGATAGAAGGCTACCTTGTTGTGACAATAAACATGAAACACTGATTGTATTGAACTTCTATTGTCCTTTATGTATGTTAACTTTATTATTCAATTATGATAAAGGAACATTTATATTATTGTAACATGTGATAATGGTGTATCAATAGGATAGTTTTGATATGCAATAGAATATAAGAATTTATTCCTAACCTTGACATGTGGATGAAGAAAGTCAGCAGCTTCAAGGGCAGCCACAACACATTCTCCGAGACCCGCTGAGAACACCAACACAGGAACTTGGTGTTGTTTGCTCCATAAAATCAATTCTTTGACACCAATCCTATTAAATTACAAATAATTTTGAAGTTTTAAGAAAATTATTAAATAGTAACTGGCTGATAATACAAATAACATCTATAGTACTCTTCAATTTTAAGTAGGTATTAGTTTAGTAGATAGATAATCATTTAAAAGAAAAGTTTTGGATCATACCTGAAGCACTGCACCATTTTTTGGCTAATTTCTACTAATTCTTGTCTAGGAAACTGCATTCCTCTAAAACATGTAAATATGAATTAATTAGCTAATAAAATGATAACATATATTTCTTATGAAAAACAATTTACATGTTTTTTTTCATAAATCAATTCTCAAAGTAATGAATGCTACATACTTCAATAAATCATGAGCTGCTTTATACCAGTCCATCATGTGTTTTGTTTTTTCCTCTACACCCATTTCAGAATCGACCTCTATAGGTTTGTATAATTTTGAGAGGCGGTTGTCTTCATCTTTGTAATGTTGTGGTACTGATGGACAATCCCTAAACATACCTATAATATTTTTACATGTTAAATTAAGATTATTTAATTTAAAAAAACTGTACATACATTCTCAAAATTATCTTAAATATTGATTAGCCTTACCGTAGCTTGTAAGTACAATTGTGCCATTGTCCATTTCATGTCTAGTTAGTGTGTGGTCAAAATCAGTAACAATCTGTAATTTTTTATGGCCATCTCTAATAATATTATTTATCTTTTCCAGTAAATCATCTTTATCCTTGATGTGGACATTAGGCTTTATCAGCTCAGGTATTTCATTCAAACTTGATAACAATTTCATTGCTGAAAATAACCGTCCACTTTTAGAATTTAGCTGAATGTATAACACATTTTGTACTTTTTTAAACATAACTATTAAGATAATAAGAACGTTTTGAAGGTTTCATTTACAATGTAGCTATGAAATGATGAATAGAAATATACCTAATAAATATAATCCTTGCAATATTACGTTTTGTTTTCTAAAAACGAATTTAGCTACACGTAGGTCACGTTTGTCCCAACAGCAAATGGACAGTATTTTTATTGCACTTGCTGCTTGCTGGCTTGACTATACTACTTTAGCTAACTAATGCCTTTGACTTCTAATTTGTACTTAAAAATGTTGAATGTCGATTTTTGTTTGATTTATTGAGAGACAGTAGACAATAGCGAACCTGTCAATTATCACTTGTCACATTGGAACATAGAGTGCAGAGTAGGTACTGTAGATTGTAGATTGATCACTAATCCAAAGAGAATGTAATCACTACGTACACTTATTCAGGAATTTATTCAGGAATCTAATGAAGCTAATAAATTTTTAATTAAGTTTGAACAGTCTTCGTTTTTATTTAGATAATAAAGAAAATTTTAAATTAGTAGTCGACGATAGTTCGGTTTCGGCCGAAACATTAGGTTCGGTAAAGCCAAACTGCGTTACAGCATTCGTATAAATATAAATAGTAAGTAGTAAGTACCTAATAAGTTTTTTTTCCGTGGGGAAATGCTCGCGCATGCCTACAATCCCGGGGGTGAGAAAGTAGGTAGGTAATGTCGGACTCAAACCCACTATAACCCCACGGTGTTCCACTATCTTTGTTTCTATGTTTCACGTGAAAAGCTTTAAAGGTACAAGTAATTATTATTAAAAAAACAAAATACCCGACTGCACACTAAAAAAAGAGTAATTATGTCTTTATCCCGTGGGACTTTTAGGATAAAATGTATCCTATGACACTCCCGTAATCAAGACAAATCTAACGATACCTCATACATCAAAATCCATCAAGCCGTTTAGGCTACAGGAGGTCACAAAGGAACAGACATACATACTTACATACACTCGAAAAACATTACCCTCTTTGGCAGTCGGGTAATAAAGGTTTTGAAGGTAAAAGGTAAAGGTATAAAGACGTAACAACTAACAGGTAAGTATAGAGTTATATGACTACGATATCTACTACGTATATCATATATGTATGTAGGTATGTACCGTATGTAGCCACAGGCCTTATTGCCTTAAGCTTTCATAAAGACTCCTCATAAGAAAGGGTGCGTAAGATGTTGGAGATTTTATTTAATTTAAACGTATACTTATAGTCTTCTTCTCCCGTTTTTGTTGGATTGTCGCGGATTTCTACGAAGGAACTGTGCCTGTACACAAGACATCCACGGAATGTAAAAAACAAATAGGAAGCCGCTTCCGGTATTCTTTCCTTTATAAAAAATATCGAGAGAGCCAGCGGTGGGTGCGAGGTCTTATTTCCTGAAAGGGATGCTAATGTGGTGACTGGTGGGTCGAGAGGGGGAGCTAGCAGTCTGACTTCCAAAAGGTGCTAAGGATAGCACAATGTATTTAAATAACCCTGCAACGGTTATTATTCTTGGATTTTAAAAAAAGGATGGTCCAATAAGTTTTGTGTAAAGACAATAACTTTTGATATCGATTCGTTATTCGATAGGATATAACGAAAATGAAATAACTATCTACAATCAAGAAACCTTCCGGTTTTTCGGGTTCTCGGATACTTTATCATAATATATTATTTGTCAAGAATGCTGAATTTACATTAGATAGTCACGTTAGGAAAGTAATTCAGCAGCGTCTCAAACGAAGAAAATAAACTATTTTAACTTACTTATTCAATCCTTAACATCCATTAACAGGTCCTGAATTGTTAAATAAAAAACACTAAATGCTTGCAATACACTTTTTTTTGTATTTTATTTTATTTGGTCTAGTACATATCAGAATATTTATTAATTAAAATACAATGTATATATCAAAAGCCAATAAGAGAAATACATTTTTCACGGGAAATTGTACTGTAAACTCATGAACCATGAAAAGCGAATAGTTTTACACATAAAATAAATCTTAATAAAGTTTAATCATTTTTATGTGTGTTCATTATGAGAACGTTCAACATATATATTATGCAATTACAGCTACAATAACTTAAGCCACCCATTTTTATATATAATATGCTTCCCTCGACTTATTTATTTTTTTACATGAAATATTTAATGAAAAAATCGGCACAAAATCATATTGTCCTTATTTTTTATAGAAATCTTTGTTCATCACCACACCCTCATAAACAAACAGAATATTGTTTTTTATTTGCAAGCAATTTCAATTAAATTTGACTCTGATGTCTATTTACAGTTTTTTATTAGTATACATATTTATTTAAACTATATGTAAATCTTTTAATCTTGATGCTCTAGATTTTAACAATAAATATTTGATTTTTATTTTCGCGTATATGAAGAGAAAATTAATCATTATTATACTTAGTAAAAATATATTTAAAAACTTAAACATAGTAACACAGTGCCTAAAGACATACAACTTCGTATTTTACTTGGATTATCATAACATCTTCATTTATATATTTATTCTCATTAAATACATACAGTAAATAATGATTTTTTAAAATTAAGTTTCAATAAAAAATTGACAACATATAAAAAAAATCCATATTTGTGCATAAAATAAATCAGAAACTAAAAATGCACAATTACTGCTTGTTTTTGTTACGTTTGACAAATCATTGAAAATTATTTTTACATACACTTAACATTGGCTAATATACAAATATACACAAGCACAACAAGATGTACAACACAGGTTTCAATTTGGTCCAATATTCACAGTTCTAACGTCAAGTCATCAATCATCTGAAATCCGTCTTTTCCCTTTTTTCTTCTTTTCCATTGCTTCTAATCGCATGTCTTCCAAGTCCTCCATAATTCCTAGGAATATAATACATTTATTACAATAAAATTTTTCAGTATTTTAAAAATGAGGGTATTTTCACAAAATATATAAAAACACTCACCTATTTTTTTACTAATATATTCCTCACGTTGTTGTCTTGCAAAACTAGATTCCATAGTAGGATCATCATCATCGTCCATATCGCGATACCTATAAAATCAATTTTAACTTACAATTTTCATACCAAAAAAGTATCAAGGGCTGTACTGTACTGTAATAGCTGACAGTCTGATATTATAATAACAATGAAGTTCCGGACCATATCGACAGTTTTGTCTGTGCCAAATAATTAGAAGAAAACCTACGACAATGTCTCATGTCTATTAAGATAGATATATGTAGTGGGTATATGACCTAATCGAAAAATCGTAATAGCATTTAAATTTAGGGCACGGTATTTAATAGAGCCAATCCATGAGGAAAGTTTTTACATAAGATACTAATTTTGTATACTTGCCTAGATTTATCATAGCCAAATATTTCTTTGATAGCCGACGAATAATCGAGGTTTTCATCGCCATCATCAATAAAGTCATCCATCTCTGAATCATATTCAGATTCAGAATCGACCATACGACCTGAAATTAACATTTACTTTTTTATTATTTCTGTTTTTATAATATATACATTATATTATGAAACCAAA
>JADANM010005989.1:2159857-2201948 GCA_026213755.1 Eurema hecabe | reverse complement strand
TGACTTAATTTTAACGTAATGACAAACTATATAATCGTATCTATATCTTAATTAATATTGAAATATATTTAAATGTGTTTTCGTATTAACAATAAAGTTGCGGTGGGAATTGATTTAATTTAATGGAACTAGCCTTATAGACGGCAGCTAAAATATATTTAAATATCAACTTAACATAAGTATGTTTTATTTCATTTTGTTTATATTTCCTGAAATGTAAAAAAAAGTTGAAAAAGTTAGAAAAAAAAAAAAAAGATAAAACTTCGGAAACATTTTGTATTATTCTGTTTTGACGTTACGTCAGTTTTGTCAAAGAAGAAAAAATTTTGAAAATGAAAAATGATCCCAAAAATCAATTTCCCATAAACCAATGCGTTTGTAAAGAGTTTTTACTTAATGTAATTGTAAAGTATATTGTACATTTATAAAAGTCACATCCGAAATTACGTCTTAATAATTTAATGACTGTAAAATATTCTCTTAAATTTTTCATTGTACAGTTACCTGCCAGAGTTGATAAAAATATAGTCGTGATAAAAATATGCCATTACTTGCATTTATTTTAGTATGTTTTTAAAATGTTCGTATTCATATTTTTCCATTGTGTTTTGCTATGTATTGACAATTGACTGATTAAAAATTTTCTAATAAAAATTTTATCTGTTTACTTTGTGTTTGTTGTGTATTTTTATCCAAATATAGTACGTAGTAAACAAAAGTTGATTCGTTTTAGGAAAAAGCGTAGCACTTGTAACTCTAGGTCTAGTATTTTAAGTATCATTAATAATGATTTCAGAACGCCAACTAAAATTTAAAGCAGGTTCCAAATTTCGTGTATATTTGGAATTCGCGAGTGCACTTACCACAAATAACAATTAGCCGGTTCGATATAGACGTTAGAGCAATTTATTTACCTACTGCATAATTACAAGCTACTCGCGTTCACTCTAAGTAGGTTCATTTTGTAATTGGATAGGGAAATAGGTTTGCCTAAATGATATAAATGTACTAAGGTTAACAGTTAATAAATATCATTTAAAAACACCACAGAGAACTATTTCTTTTGAATATATTTTTAAAATAGCTATGTATATCTTTTGATATATATAAGTGATTATAGTATTGGACAAAGGTGTGTCTATAATTTATTTATAGTAGTAACTATTGTAAGTGAAATTGATTCTATATTGAATAGAATAATAATGCCATAAAATTTATAGGTAGGACAAATATTCAATTAAGCCATTGAGCGAACATTTTATTCTGCATACATTCTTAATGGAATGATTTTCAGTTGATTGAAAAATAATTTTATGAAATTGCTCGATTGGAGCGCCAATGAATTATTATTTTATTTCCAGCTTTGTTTTAATACCACTACATTTCCTGAACATTATGTGCTTTTGATGTGAATTGACTAGTGTATTATTTACCTACAAGTTATATTATGACAATTTCAAACGTTGGTATAGTTCGCGTCACGAATGTTTAGCGCTGAACGAAACCTGCGCAGAAGTAAAAAATAAGGTATCGAGGTAACGGCGCGGCGCGCGGGGCGCGTGATCGTCGGATGCGCGAGCGTTGATTGGTTGTCTCAGTCGTGTTGTCTTTCTCGCATCAATACGTCAATTACGAGCGCGATTCTACCGATGCGTAGCTATTTTCGTCCAGCGCTAAACAAAAATGACGCCTACTATACACCATTCGAAGAAAGTTATAAAGGTTGTTTTATTGGTCAAAACGTATTATTCCTTTATAATATAACAATTTATACCTAATCTTTATAAGTACTGATACAACAAAACTTTTTTCTGGCTATTTCTAGTTTATGTAATTTATCTATAATGCGCTTTACCACTACCAAAAGCCACTAATGCTTCGTCGTAAGTTTATTATAGGACCTATTGTACAGTTTATCATTTGGCATTTACGGAGTAAAGCATATTATGCATAGATTAGCAGTGAACCTGTGCGATACAATTTTCCGGGTGGCTTGCCGCGCAATTCTAGCCTGCTTCGAATTTGCAACGGCCATTCGGAGCCGCGCGGCTGCCTTAGAACACTCACGGAATTACATAGCTTTGATCTGTGAGTTTTACATCGTATACGTGATTATTTCTTCATATAACTCCTAAAGGAGAAGGAATCAGATTATTCTTTTTTAATTTCTATGTATCTACACGAGAGACGCAACTATGTTGATCTGTTTTAACAGTGATGCACAAAGTATTATAATTTTAAATTAAGGAAATTAATTTTGCCTGACTATGTCAAAGCAACAAAGCAGGTGGAAGCTTGTATTAGGGACTGCAATCTTTCCTATTGTATTGCTTTAATAAACAAGCGCGGGAACCGCTAACGAGATCAAAGTATTTATGTGGGTCGCTTAAATTGAAGCTAATCCAGTAGCGGGCTAATATAAATTAAATTTTCAGTTTAAACAACGAATTATTAAGTCAAAGGAGTTTTAGTATTATAGTTTTAGTATTATAGTATGTTGCTCGCGACTTCGTCCCCGTCGGATCTATTTCTATTATTATGTTATAGTGAGTCAATCTTAGAAGATAGACATATACCGTCGCGGACTTTTTTTTAGGTCATTTAAAGAGGAATAATTCTTTCATACATATTATTTTTGTATTTTGAACCGTTTTCGCAGCGCACGCAAAGGAAGCCCTCAAAGATGAATAATTTTTCCCGTTTTTTCCATATATTCTATTATATCTTCGCTCCTATTAGTCGCAACGTGATGTTATGTAGCCTAAAGCCTTCCTCGATAAATGGTCAATTCAATAAAAAAACAATTTCTCAATTCGAACCAGTAGATCCTGAGATTAGCGCGTTCAAACAAACAAACAAACAAACTCTTCAGCTTTATATATTAGTATAGATTTAAAGTTACTGTTTTTTTAAACCTTACTCTACACTTAGGTTAATACGCTTTTTGATATATCTACATATTAGATATATAAAAAAATATTGGATTTTCTTTGTAAATAATAACGCCTGCGAAATTTGAGCTTGATGTTCTTTGATAATTTCATTTATGTCATATGTTAGGTCAGAATATACATACAAAGAATTATCCATAGCGGGCGGGCATACGGCCGCCAGAGTCACGTATTGCTGTTTACATTGCATTATTGTATATTTGCAAAATTTGGCGGCACATTTTTGAAATTGGGCGACACACAAAAGTGCCGCGGTACAGTGGTTGAGAATCACTGTCCTAGAGTGTGACAGACGTACTTACCCATAGTAATTATATTCAATATCTTATATTCGTGATATGAAACACCTAATTTAGCGTAACGCCTTTTTAAAAATTAACCCCTTTGATATTAATCCCAGTGTTATTTAACAAAGTCAGTAATTTAATATTAATAGCGTTAAGTTCATTTTTATGAAATATAAAATTTTTGATACGTAAACAATATTTTTTCATTATCAATAAATAGGTACCTATCACTTATAACTTATTTGTACAGTTAATACTTTTCAGGGCACATAAGCTTGAACCCAGCTTATAACGTTATGATATACGGAAATTGTTACGTTCTTAAAAGACCTATTTCGAATAGGCTATCGCGAACTGGAGTGCTTGTTGTTACTCAAATGAGTAGCCTTGATGACCATTCTGATTTTTTACCGAGCTCTTTGGATACTTTTATGTATATCGAAAATTTCGATTCGAAATTCTAATTCATTATAAACACAAAAAAAAAATTAAATAATTGAATATTTCCAGTGGTCTTTGCAACGTTGCACATTTTGAGTTGTCTGAATTGCTTTAAGTTAAACGTAGCAAAATAAAGTTCTTTTATAGTGAGATATCGATTGTAATATTAATAAAGAATTTTTTTTTATGTATATTTTAGTTTAAGAAAACGGAGAAGTGGACATTTAGTTCCGTAAATAGGCTACGAGGTGTTCTACGTAGCGGACAACTTGAAATGTTTCCCGACGAGCCTTTCCTTTTTAACTACCGTCACTTGTCGTTGTTGATAAATTTATGTAAATAATAATAATAATAATAATAATTATTATATCGACTTATTTATACGAAATGTTAACGAGCCTCATTTACCTTTTTTACCGTTTAGTTATTTATACTTCATTAAGAATGTAACTATATATTCAATATTAATAAAAACAATCAAGTAAATGGCCATTATATTTGGAAGCAAACATCTGTAGGACTTCATGAAATGTTAGCTGTGTTCTGCGCTTTTTATGACTTTCAAGTCGAGTGTACGAACGTGTATAAATCAGCTCTACAATAGTTGGTCCATTTGCATAAAACGCGATTTACTGCTTCAAATTACTGCCATTGTAATTTAATAATATGTACGGTCGATTAATTTGCAACAAAATAGCCGCTTTGCTATTAAAAATGTTTCAGCGGCGACGGAGTAACGCTGAGGATTAATTTGATTACGTTCTCATAAAAAAACATTTTTCCGGGAATACCAGTATTGAGTGACATTGCTGGAAGGCAATTTAGAATAATAAATTCGTAATGGTTTTTAAATTATTGTCAATGTATGTATGACACCGTTCAAATATGTGTATGTTTTGTACGCTCTCGTATGATTATGTAAATTAAAATTTGAAATATGTGTCGCATTGTTGCTGTTAGATTTTCATTTTTATGCGAATGAAAATAACAATTTCATACGTTGTATTTACATACGCTCGTGAATTACATTGTACCCGTAAATATAGGGTTTTTATGTTTGTAATTTGTTACCGAGATGAGAGAAACTATTTGAATTCATTTTATATCATATTCCGTGTTATATTAATTTAAATAAAGACTATGAATGTTAATAACACAAGTACTTAGTCGTTTTTAAATTTATTTGTCGAGAATTTTAGTTACTGGGAATATTATGACAGACTAGCTGTTGCTCGCGACTTCGTCCCCGTTGATTTGTTTTTCAATACGAACCAGTAGTTCCTGAGATTAGCGCGTTCAAACAAACAAACTCTTCAGCTTTATATATTAGTATAGATATATCTTTAAAGTGCAAGTCAATAACAATATTCATTATCGCCTCCATAAAGCGTAGTCAAAACTTCACATCATTTGAGGTACTTAGCTAACAAGATTACATCTCGCTGAAATAGCGTAGTTAAATTCAGAAGTAAGTTATCTGAAGTAATATAGCACAGAACGGAAGGAAGTCCTGAACTCCCTAATTAAGAGTATCTGCTGTTATCTAAGACACTTTTCCGCTAGGGTCATCAGAGGCCTTAAGGAATAAACTTACCGCTTAAGAATAATGACCGCTAAACCTATATCTTTTGTATTATTTATCTGTTGTTATTAAAGGGGTTTGGTCAATTTATAATTTGTTATATACAATTTAAAATTCGGTTACTATAACTTAAAAAGTTGTAAAGCTTAAGATCGGTAGCCCTAACTGCAGTAGCGCTAAGCGGGTGTTACCGGTTCGAACCGGCGCGGCGCCGGTGTGACAAGTCTAATCCGAGCAAATGAGCCGTGAAAGATGACATCTACTCGCTAATTGGAGACTGAAATTAGGTAAGTGAAATGTGAAGTAATATAAATGCGATAACCCGCGGATTGGATGTGTCGTAAAAATTAAATGTAATTATCAAGTTTTAATACCAATTTTGCTGCTTTAGGGAAATTTTCGGGATTACATTGTGAACTTGTTAAGTCTTAAGGTAATATTAACGTAATACATTAAGGATTTATGTCAATTGACGTTAGTCTATACATATTGCCACGTGACAGTGAATGTATCAATATAAGACTTTTTGGTCACAGATAAATAATATAGCAAATAAAGTTAATTGCTCTTATCCTCATTATTTAAACAAGAACATTTTTATCTATTATTTACTGAGACTGGAGTCCACATAACCTGTGTTACGCAACTGTTAATAATATATTAAATAATACGTTTTGACTTAATGAATTCGCAGTGTCAAAGTTATCTCAATTAAATTATACAAGTAAATCCTTTCTGATAAGTACACGAGTGGGTTATTAGTTACACGCAAACTTAGTAATCCTTACAAACATTAAACTTATGATGGATGTTTTGTCTCCCCGTAATGACTTCCCATCTGTTGTCGGCGTAAGCCTCCGAGAGGTGTATTGTATTGCTAACTAACACAATTTCATGTTTAATCATACTTAGAGATTCAAACAAGAAATGAGATTCAACATTAATTTGTAATAGCTGAAATACATACTGTTTATGTAAGTAGGTACTATGTCGAAACAGACAAAAGGAGTTGCAACTCTAAGGTTCACTTCTTGGCTTCATGACCAGATTAACTTGATATAACAAATCAAAGTTTACGTGAGTTGCTCGAAATCAGGCTCCGAGATTCGGTTACACTAACCACTTGCACTTTGCAGTTAGTTTCAAACGAAATTAAAATTGTACATTTTTATTTTTAATTAAGTAAACCGTACGTAAATAACTCCTAAATAAAGTGCAAGCTAAATTCAGAGCATGATTTACTAATATTTTTTGCCAAAAGCGCTGGAACGTTTTAAAAAGCGATGGCATTAAAGGTATGTGGGAATGGGGATTATGTACGGACGCGGCCCCCATTTACATGCGCATACGGGCATTGTGAAAACGAAGTAAGTTTGTCGAAATAAAATATTCAGCAAATAAAACATTGACAGGATGAAGTTGATAAAGTTTACAAGAGACGTGACGAGACGGCTCATCGGTATCGCTCGATTTAACTTGCGAACTGGCGACGTTTATATTGACTACGAAGGAGAATTCTGAAAATTCCGCACCTTTACACTACGACCTACGTACACATTGTGTTTAAGGTATATTCCATTCTATTATATATGTGGTAGAATATGAATTGATAAAGTAACGATTATGGCTTTGAAAATCATTTAATATTTCATATAACATATTTATTTAATGTATAGGTACTCATATATAGTTGATCTATAAAAATGTCATATTCGTAGTACCTACACTTTATCTAATGAATTTTAATAATAAATGTACATTTTAAATAGTAAATGGATAAGACGTCATGTGTATAACACACAACATTAACCAAAAAATAATCGGATAAATTTAAATGATAAAATAATTGTTTCAGTTCTAATATGACCTAAATGTTTAAGTAAAATATCAGTAATTTAATTAAATTGACATTGAACCGAGTATGGAGGCCAAAATAAGGAATCCATATTTAAACGTTTTAAAGTAAACAAAGCACAATTGAAAAGAACCGCATATTTAGCAGACAAATAGTCTAAACAAAGTTCGTTCTACTTAACCCATTTCATTGTTATCGCGTCCAAATTGTTGTCATTATGAAAACAAGCGGGCGTTATTGCGTCTGCTGATACTTTTTGGCACATGAGTTGAGCTCTAGTTATAAATTAGGGAGGCCCACTCATTCTGTTATCTTTATGAGGGTCTGGACCCACTTGGAGTGGAATTAAGTAATCACATAGCGACACGGGCGGGACAATCAAAGGGACTATTTGACAATATCGTAAAAATACAAGGACGTAACGTGTAATTGAGTACTACGATGTTGTACAAGATTTTGGAGTCTTTTATTGGAGATGGCCGTCATTAAACGCGTTTATTTTTTACGTCGTTCATACATACGATAAGAAGATGAAAAAACATTAGCCGGAGTAATGTAGCATATGCTTTAACTTCAATAAAATTATATTTAAAAATGTTGTGTTATATCTACTAGAAAGTATATTTAAGATGATTTAGATTAGTTTATGGCGATAAAATATAAGCTCTTAGCTTTTAAAGACTAATCCAGAAACCGTTTTATCTATCGTCTTGAGGTAAAAGGAAAATCCTAATCTTTCTTTACTTAACTATTTCATATTACTGGTAGATTGAGGTCAAATAGCTTAAATAAATAAGGAGATTTCTATGTTATTATTTATACTATAAAATCATCTTCAATTGAAATCGTTTTATTTATAAATAAAATATTAATGGTTTATTCATTTGGTATTTTATAGGACTGTATATTTGTACAAGTAAGCATACAAATATACGATCTATTTATATCATTGCGACTAGACAGTGAGTTCGGTTGGGTGAGCGAAGCACTCTAGCGATCTGGTATCAACCGGAGATTGAGTATTTATAAAGAAACATTTTCAAATGAACTCTTGTCGATGAAATCACGTTACTTGTAATAGATACTCGGTCTTCATATGCTTGATAAACTCGTGTTTGGGGTGCGGGCAGCTGAGTCTGTTTATTTGATATCTTCCCTCACATTGTGTGGCTTCTTATCAAGTAAAATTGATTATAATACTATAACAATACAATCTCTTAAGCCTATACAAAATACCTTTCAAATAATAGTTATGTTTGAAAGGGAAACCTTAAATTATATCGATTAACTTGGAGAAATGTAATTCGAATTTCTCTTTAGATTTTATATATCTAAAGAGAAATTCGAATTACATTCGTATTGTATAAGAGGAAGCTTTTTGTGTACATTTGTTTATATTTTGTTAATGTAAGTTGTATGTAAAAGAACATTAATTTAGACTAAAAGACGCGCCTACGATGTTTTTCAGACACATCCTAATACCACTTATTTACAACCTTACGTATACGCATTTCATCGTTATTATATAAATGATAGTCATAGACATAGCAATAATAGCCGTTATAAATTACCAGGCATAAAAGTTTACCGTTCAACAGTAAACTTGGTCGTGATGCGTTGTCGGGTTTCAAAGTCATAAACGGTATGGTAACGACGCGCATTTTATAGCTTTATGTTTCCAAATTCATTGTACGGTAATATGTATAAGTATGATAATGGTCTTGCGGTTTTTATTGAGTGCGAAATGTGTTTTTTGTTGCAATGCGCGCTGATAACGCGTCATATAAACTTTTGTTTTATTTTATTGGTGCGTGCGTTGAAGATATTGCTTGCTCAATGGGGATGAACTTTAATGGGCGGTAGTGGGTTTTTTATTGAGTTACATCATTACATGTCAGTTGATTCAGCGCTACAGATGGTAATTTATATTCCTTGTACTCATACTTAAGATGAGTATAATTGGAAAAGAACGTAAGTTATTCTTTAATTTCATTAGATAGCATAAATGTTTATGATTTCGTATCAAAATTAAATATAAACTGTAAAAGACCCAATTCAATTGGAATATTATTCATCCCACAACTATTATATTTCGAGTAGTCTATCTACACTGTAGTGTGAGTTTGGTCAGAGATTTACGATTCACAGAACTAGATATTATATTGTATGTTTTGTCGACGAAACATATTCAACTATCCGGTGAATCGGATATTAGTGACCAAAATTTCGTGAGCTCTATGAGTCTGAGAGGTCTACGCTAGTTGTATTCTTTACAATATGATACTTTTTGATTGTACTTAATTTCCCATATTGGTAAGGTAATAGAAACTAGCCTTCAGAACTAAATTAATAATGTGACTTTCATATAGAAAATTAACACGAACCTACGTTTCTATTCATCATTTTCCTAACTATTCCCCCTATTTGTATGATATATGTTTGTCAATAATATAATTAATGACTTTCAACGGAGCAACATCCTTTTTTCCTATTCGGGATTAAAATGATTAATTTTTATGAATATAATTTTCTTAATTAACTTATCTTAAACAGAAATATTCACACTTCGCAATAATCTTTGGTCATCACTCAAATCGTCGCTTTGAGAACTCGTGAATTGAAGGCGAGAATTATTGGGGTCCATTTTCCATAAGATACCGGCCACTAATTCAGGTCCCTTGTCAATTTACCGACAACCTCTCTATATTTACGTCCCCTATACCGCCTAGTGATTTAGCCTTTCCTATATTGAACTTTTGTTTCATGTTATTATTCCTTATTTCTTTTTTCACGGTTGACTGAAAAGGCTTTTATTTCGATGAAGAACAAAAACTATATTAGATTTTGTTGGCAATTATTTACGTACTGTCCAATCGTCTTAAACATCTAAAAAGAGCTGTTACATCTTATTTAGTCCCTCATAGTTTTGAGCTAAGTCAATTTCTTGAGCGCTACGTGGGGGCATAGACCCTCGTATCTCAGGTGAGTAGCGTGTAATCTCAGAGTATATTTGAGGCTCATAATCCTCAAAGCTTTCCTCTAAGGTAATCCACGAGCACGACAAAATGTCGAGCTTTGAACGGAATTTACTCGTACGTTTACGCTTCAGGGGATCCGAACACTGCTTCGTATATTGCTTATATTTTTATTCAGTATAACATAGTTTGTTAACTGTAAATTTTATATGAAAAATTACTATAAACACTTTTGTAACATGGTAGGCCAACATGGTACTATCAACTTTCGGAATGTATTTTCTAGGGACAAAAACCAGAAAGAAACTCTGGTTGTTGCTATTTTAAAGTAGAGAAAATTGAATTATAATAAGGTTTCACAGCCATACCGAAAATTGCTCTTGAATTAAATATGAAATTGTGTAAATTGTAATTACTCAATATCAACGTTTTGATTAGAATGAAAAGAGAACTTAATTTGAATTATTTATACAATTTAGAAAGCTAAAGATTTAACAAATAGCATAAACTCGCGAATATAATTTATTAAAGCTATTTTATTAGTGTAGTTTGTATTAGAATTAATTAAACATATATCTGAATAATTTGTTAAACGTATATCGTCCGCACAGGTCGCTTTTATCACATGTTTACGACTAATTTCATATTTCATAGTAATTATTTTATGACGGTCCCCGTAGTTAAGATAAAGTTTTCTAAGGTAAGTAAGGTATGGAACTGTTAAAATGTTTTATAACGCCGTCTTAATGCACAAGTTAGTAAAGTGAGCCATAATGTATCATCCCTAAAGGATGTCTTGTTTATTTGACGCACAAGATTAAAAGATAAATTAAATCATTAAAGATAATACGCGCTGATCATGAGCAATGTGTTCGGTCGCAACGCTAAATGTATGCCATTATTTCCCTCTGAGGACGAATAAAAATAATATACACGGGGATCAAGTTGATCCAATGATAAATGAGGGTTCAAGCCGCAGATATAAAAGCGCGATAGACCTGAAAAACTATATGTTGTTGTTTTATGCCGCTATAAACCATTCCTCCCCGACCGTATTACGTGTCGATTTTGTATATCCTATGTGTAATGTCATTATTGGAAGAAATTCTAGTTTTGAGTACTATTTTATACATTCCCAATCCGCTGTGGGCGAATGGATTCGGTGAATACGTAAATCCATCTAAAACGTGTTATGAGAACATAATAAAAGATTTTTTGTACTACTTGAAAGAATAATACTATAAGGCTTAGAAAAATAAACAATTCACATTGACGATTATTAGGGATTATTATTTTAAGCATAAAACTCCAGTAGAAGTCTTCTGGGGTTTTGCGCCAGGGAGTGGAAGAGAAAAATAATGCAACAAAATAATGCACGCATTATTTCTCCGATGTGCACACATTTGTTAAGCCAAAAACTTTATCTTATTTTTCTTGCCATTATAACAAACTTTAATTTGTGCGATATTATATACATAATTCCCTTTAATTTGTTATACAAAGGAATGTTGAAAACAAAGCTTAAAACAACCTTATATACAAATAATAGTTAGTTGTAGTTTTAAGCATATTCACATTCGGCGTTTTAATTTCAGCTACACGAGCTTCACGATGAATAAACAGAATTGTCCGCCCTCGCAATCACTACGCCCATCTTAATGGTATTCATTAAGTGAATATCGCGAAATCTGCTACAAAGATATTTGTAACCAGATTTCAAATAAATTGAGGCCACAAATCGAAGTTTATGAGATCAAGCGGTGATTTTGATCACTTAGAAATATTTAGACCGAGGACGCTGAGATTATATTGTAACAATTTCCATGGTAGGATTGTTGAACACGTTCTATGAATTGAAGTCGTTTGTAATATTTTAAATGTAAACGTTTTTACATTTCGTTTCATTAGATGTAGTATCTTAATAAAAAAATATTGTATCCTTTTGTCAAGAAAACAAAATTCATAGAAAAGATTCCTATATGTATTGTTAAGGGTAAATGCTCTTGTACTCGACTGAATGTCTGTAATAACAGAAAAATATTTATGAGCCATTACGAGAAACTGACCAAGCGTTATTATGTCACTCTCGATATAAGGCTTAGTTAAACTTGACGACAAATTAATACCTTCTGTACCGATACTACTATGAAATTGGATGGGAACCTTATGTTTGGAAAGCTTAGATACTTACATGTAAATGTAAAATCTTATTACATTTTTTATTAACTAAATACTATAAAGGAGGTTAGTTTTGTGCGTTTGCGACGGATATATCATTTATGAGCTTATTGAACTCATTTAGAAAATGACTTTATTTTACAAACTTTATTTGCAAGAATCATATGTAAAATAAATTTAAAAATTAATGACAAAAAACCTTATTATTTCTTACAGTACATTGAAATATAGGAATTTCTTTTTTTAACCTTTTATGAAATCATCTTCTTTAAGGCGTGAAAAAAATATTTTATCTATGTTCACGTATCACACAAAGAAATGTCAAGTATTTGAATATTTCTTGGGTGACCTAAAATAATTCCGATGTTGAAGGCACAATGGTCCTTTTCTTTAGAACGATCCCTTCGGAAAGGCCTTTCAATAGCAATGATAGTGCCGTAACTGATAACAAACAAACAACCTTCGATACTTCGATAAGTAAGTAAAGTGATTAAAGTTATATTCCATCTAGGGCCGTTATTACCGTTTACTATTTACCCGCTAGAGGAAATGACGATTTATTAATTGAATTTAACTTTTTGGTATAGTCTCTTCAGAGCTAAGCTGCTTAGCGGTTGAAGTAATAGACAGAATGTATAGATTCATGATATTAAATATATAAAAATCCATGGATTTTTTATTTCTAGATTTTTTATTAGAGGCTGTCTAGAAGACATGACTTTCATTGATAGGGTCACTTATCACGCTAGCTATTGTATTTTTTATTTATTTGGTCAAAAAGAGAAAATAACAACCATATAAAATCGGATAAATGATTCAAATTCTTATGCTAGTATTTTTTGACCTTTTTATTTATGTATTCTGTAGCATGAAGCCAGATTGGAATTGGATAACGTGTTTTGATCCGGAAGTATAGGAACAATGATGGAATATTTGATAGGAAAAATGGGATCAGTCAAAATTCTATAAACCCATTCACGTCGCAAGATTATATTTACCAGATTTTGGCTTATACCAATTCATAATACTTCCTATTGTTACGGTTTTTAATAGTTTCAAGAACACATAAATACATAGAATTTTTAAACCGTCTTATTGTTACACCCTTGATAGGAGCTACTTCAATTATTATAAAGGCATTTTATATCTCTCCCCAACATATATTGTGTACTAAACAAGCCTGTGAATATAGAACAATAATATAATAATGGAAAGATTTGGTAAATCTCATTCGTTTCTTCATGGCTAAGACATAGCAAAATCCCCTGCATTAATATATAAAGTTTGCCGGCCAATACTGCGGCTTCGCGCTAATAAAAAGATAAAACTCATTTCTAACTTGGCCACTAGTTAAGCCGTGTTATTAATTTCATCCTGACTTTTATTTTTATTTATCACGATGTTATTAAATCGCGGAGGATTACGACTTATCCGCTATTCTCTATTTATTGCTTTCGGCTGTACTTATTATACTTGTAATATGTTATTGATATAAAAGGTTAGAAATTAATTGGTATCCAAAAATATTCCGTAAAACTTTTTCTTTAGAAATGAATGTCATAACTGAATTGCTTTCTGCTATCTATCCGTCTATAAATAGGTACATATATTACATATGAAAGTAGGTTTTGCTGCTGATTTGATAATTCTTAATAGACACAGTATTATGAGATAGGTCACAGAGTGATATGTATAATACGTGTGTAAAGTAAAGATTGGATATTCTATGCCACTAATTTATTTCTTTTTATCGATACATAAAAATAAATGAATTACTAAAATGTTTTCAGATGAATATAAATATGAAATATTTTATAAATTAACTTTTCAATATCAATAAAGGCATATATGCGGAAATGCAAAATATACATTGTGTAGAACGCGAGAATCTCGGTCGAATGATCAATTACAATAAGCGCATAACCGATGCAAATTATTTTGCACAAAATCATCAGAATTTAACAGACCACTGGAATTATTATGAAGAGTTGAATTCCATGTAAATAATGTGTAATTCTGTTACCAATATACCAATAGTATTTGAGGGTTTGTTTCACATATATATATTGGATGTGTAATTTTATGTGTGGATGAAACGACAAATTTAAAAAGAGTATTCAGTAATTAAAATTTTTCTATTAATATTGTGCTATTTGTTTTGCTGTGGTAATATCAGAATTTAGTGTCGACTTTCTCTATAGAATAAAAACTAAAAAAAAAATAAACTAAAGATATGAATTTCTTAATTGAATGATTCCATATTTAATCAATAATTGTGTTAAGTATACTACGGCTATTTGAGGCGACTTCTAATAATGCAACGATTTCTGAATCTCGCCATCATCATAAGGTCAGACAGGTGTTCGACTGGTTCTCTTTTCTTTAGACATCGTTGTACAATGTTTGATTTCAGGATTAGTGAAGCAATAATTGTAGTTACAACTCAAATTTGAAAAAAGCTATATTACTTTAATTAATACTTATTTTATACTATAATTAGAAACGTTTCCAATAAATAAAGCTTCTAAAAATATATACCTATTAATAAAATCATTATCTACATAATTTTAAAGACATTGGTAACACGCTGTCATTCTTCTCGTATCAACTAAAAGCGAAATAATTTTAAAACGGCTTTTGAAAATTTCATGCAACAGCAATAATGAAACATGGAAAGTTGGGATCGACATCCAAATTTTCATACTAAATATCGGAAAGCGCGTCCCATAAAGTGTCGTGTCGAAAGTTTCTTAAGCGACAGATGTTCCGATATTACGGGCCGATATATCTTTATGGCGTCATTTAAATAAAGAACCAGTAAGGCTTAATGGTTATGGTTTCTCGGAAGTTTATCAATTGGCTTTGCTATGGTTGCACTGAGCACCCGGCCATAGTAACTACCAGCTAATGTCAAATACGTTTCAGAGTATTTTCCGTCATAAGTGTGCATTCATATGTACGACATTTCTCTTCGAATGAACGTAAATCTTAGTGACACTGCACTCATATAGAAGATACACTCTGGAATCAGATTTTATTGGTCCTCCTATGAATTCTTATATTCAGTTAATTTTAAACAAAAGCTTATAGTAAATAAATAAGAAACATGTCGTATTACCAACTAAGCAGTCAAGTCATTTTTAATCCGGGTTATATTTAACATTAATATATTACATAACATTTTTGGTAAAAATTTCAATACAAGGTAGATCATTAACAAAGCGAAGTTATCCGGTTATTAAATTATTCGTATTTGAAATAGCGTTGATACCGGCTCCTGTAACAGAACGAAACAGTTATGTGCTGCAAATGATCGTAATTACAGCTCCAGCGGATTAATCGCGAGGCCAATGTTTTGAATTACAACTTCCTGCACCTGAATTCCATGTACATTGGAAAATTCATATAAATTTAATATATCATTGTTTGGTTATGGTCGAGTGTGTAGCGACCGATCCGATGCGCCGAGTTTTGAATTCAGCATAATATAGATGAAACTTAAATATAATTTCTTAGAATTGTAGTCTTACGGAAACAGGCGCTGCGGCTACTTATATTCCTCATTCTATGACACAGAAATCAATATTTGAAACCTTTTATGAGTAAGAAATTATCTGTGACTTATATTTTTCGACTTAAGCTACTTATTAGCTACTAGCTGTTGCTCGGAACTTCGTCCCCGTCGGATCTATTTCTATTATTATGGTATAGTGAGTCAATCTTAGAAGATAGACATATACTGTGGTGGACTTTTTTTTAGATCATTTAAAGAGGAAGAATTCCTTCATACATATTATTTTTGTATCTTGAACCGTTTTCGCAGTGCACGCAAAGGAAGCCCTCAAAGATGAATAATTCTCCCCGTTTTTTCCACATTTTCCATTATATCTTCGCTCCTATTAGTCGCAGCGTGATGTTATATAGCCTAAAGCCTTCCTCGATAAATGGTTAATTCAATAAAAAAAGAATTTTTCAATTCGAACCAGTAGATCCTGAGATTAGCGCGTTCAAACAAACAAACAAACAAACAAACTCTTCAGCTTTATATATTAGTATAGATTTAGTCTACATAAAAATATATAGCATTATTTATTAACGTAAAAAAAAATAATATAAAAGAATTCAATTTACCGCGTAGGTCCGGAAATCCAGAAGCTTCATTATAAACTTTGATACCTTATATCTGATAATAAAAGGAACGATCCAATTAAAGAGTAATTAATTAGATCGCCTTCCATAAGTAAAACAGTATCGAAGGTTAATTAACGGCTGAAAAATAAGAAGCACGGTACACTGTATTCTTTCATAGAAATCCACGTGGATGTTTAATTAAATCCACGACAAAGACCTTTTTTAATTATTGGTAATAATGCGCCGGAAATACTTTGAAAATTTAGATATTTACAAATAATTTAATTAGGTACAATAATAATAACCTATAATATTGTTTAATAACCAGAGTTAATTAGAAACAACGTAAGTACTTTTATTGTTGTTTTGAGGTTAATATATATACATGGTTTCGGTAGAAACAAATTATAGTTTTAAAGCGAGACAGAATAGAATATCGCCAGGATATGTAGAGCTATTTTTAACATTTTATTTATTACGAAACTTAACCAAGAGACGTCCGTCGTTCCCAAAAGTTTATTTATAACATTTTTAACGCCGCAACAACATCCTAAATATGTAAAATGGAATGTAAAAATCTGCGTTCCATACTTTTATTGTTAGCGAATTTTTGCTTTGCTCGAGAATTATAAAACGAGGTAAATGAAAACAAAACGTACCTTCGTTTGCAATTTCTTTTGTTAGAAGAATTGCGCTTCAAAAGAACGTTCAGAACAATTAAAACAAGTATAAGAAAAGTTCTCATTAGCTTTTAAAGTTATATTATTGTTCTATTATGGAATCCTTTGTGACGGAAGCGTGAAATTGATATTTGTTTTTGAATTTAGAATTGTAGATGGGAGATGGAAGGTGAGTGAAGCCGGGAGGTCCTCAGCGCGCGAGGGCGCAGTCTTGACCGGGAGAGTGTCTCTCGTGCTCGAGTACTGCTCCGTATAATAGCAATTATTCCACAACGTTTCGACTCGTGTACCTACACATAAATCTTGCATTATTTCTTACAAAGACTCTATTTATAGAATGTCTGTTATTCGTTAAAATTCAAGAAGCAAATATTACGCATGTACGATATTTAAGCTTTATAATAACTGAAATACATAAAAATTTTAAAATATGAGAGCACTATCCAATTATAAATAAAAATATCGTGAGTTCTGATTTAAATATTGTGGGCGACCTTTGGCTTCATAACATTGGAGACTGGATGGCTATTCAAGGTATACGTTCAATGTAGTAATGCGCTTGGGATTTTGCTGTGAAAGGTCCGATCCCGAAAGCTAAACGTGTTAGTTCGCTTTATTGAATATCGGGAATATGCCTGTCCTGTGGGACCGAAAATATCGAAGGTCGAACATTTGGCTTGCCCTCGTGTTCTCAGCGGGTTTTTGAAGCACTTCAGGATCAGGTAATGGCATCGGATGGAAATCTGCGTAATGCAAATATTGAGTTGATATTGAGGTCGCTGTCCTCTTTTGTGTATAATGTTTATGAGGGTAGACTACATTACCGCGCTCCCGGTATAACGTCCTAAGTTCGAACTTTGTTCATTTTTCAATTATAACGAGAAATATTAAATTGTAAACCCAAGCTGTGGTAAGATGCACGTAAAAGTTGTTATTCAACTAAAGTCGTATTGTGTTGAGAAGACATTACACTCAAATCTCAGTAAATGCTTGTTTCCAATAAGTTAGTTGCACGATAAAGTTGAAAAACAATAACGTCTGCGATATATCATGCTGTGCGCTTATTGTGGCGCCATATTTGAAATTGTATCCTGTAATGACAGAATTTAAGATATGGATTTGTTCTTTGCTGACCGCATGTGACAGTTGCAAGCAATTGAAGAGCTAACGAGTTTGAAAAAGCTTTTAGTTAACAACTAGGAATAAATGCTCTTAAAGAAATTTCTCTTAATAATTCATCTGCTGTTTAGTTCAGAAACAAATCTAATAAAGAAAAACAATATTACAAAAAGGTTTTTATCACAATTATTAAGTTTAATTTTGTTTTTATATATGTTAAACTATATTACATAATAAAATAATAATATTTAAGGTATCTATAATTTTAATCCCAATAATTTTTGTTTCAATTCTTTCAAATTTGATAGTGTTTGTCTTGTACTTTCGATATACATTTTAGCAATAATTAAACATTAGGTATCATTTATGTTTAGTTATTACTAATAAGAAAATTCTAGTCTGGATTTTAAGTAAAAACGACAACCTTAAAATGCCCTAAGCGGTTTTAGCAAAATTACAATTACTTTAAAAGGTGTTGAACGAAAAATTATGTTTCATGGGGCGTCTATATCCGTTAAGCCTTTGATAATTGAAATTGATTAGTACCGAGATGAATTATTAATTAATATTTATTATTTCATCTTTGGGATAGATTGATCACTAGTCTCGAGGGATAGATTATTGTTATATTGATGAGTTTTGACGTTTGAATATCGTTCCGGGAATAGCAATGGGTCTATGGCAAAGTCTATTTAAGTAAACCTCATTTTTTAATTCCATTTTGTTTTATATTCATAAACCTACTTTGCAATAAGGAATACGTAATGAATGTAATATTGATTATCTTATTGTCAATACTGTAAATTTTAAAGATAAGTTATTAAAGTCTCTCCACTTAAAAATCTCAAGCCATTAATGCCAAAATAGAAGGTTTACGTTGGATCGTTATAAAAATACGAGACGTAAAACTGAAACGTAATTTTTCCTTCCTTAATTACAGCAGTTTACACGACTAAATGTAATGCGGTATAAAAAAATCAGTGTCGTCGGAGAGACCCTTGTTCTTTTTTATCTCGAAGAGGGTGCGACTTGAAGAACAATCCATCTAGTGTTGAATGGCATCCCTCGTAAGAACCTTTGTAATTTTACTTTATACATAAGAGCTTACAAGTGCGTCTAGCTGTCGTAATAACTGCTTTCCTGCTTTGTGCTCGGCTTCGTAAATAAAATGTATAGATCAACTGTTTGTGGAAAATTCTAGAAAATTTTGTACTGCAATAGAAATGTTAAGTTAGAATAGAATCCAAGACGAGTTCTAAATTCTATATTTTCTTGTTTGTATTATCACTTGTGTATCAGAGACTTAAAAAAATAAAGTGTTAATATATTTCTCCCCAAAAACACCTACATCCGGACTATTCGACTATGAAAATGATCAGGTTATATAATACGGATTTAATAATAAAAAACGAATTTATGTAAGCATTTTAAGATAAATGTACCTTGTAAACTTGTATTACACATTTTCTATATCTTTATTATAAAATATAAATGCCATTACAGTATATATAATTTCAAAATCTAATTAAAATAAAGTCAATTCAAAATGTAAGCATGACTGAACTCTAATATGAAACCTTGCAGACGTCTAATGAAAAACAGATTGCAGTTTAATCCCGGTTTCTACGTATAATTCACTCAGTAAGTGATCCCCGTCTAATTATTCCGAAACGTCGTATATTAAAACAGTTGAACGTGTACAACTCTTAGTAACATGTTTAATCACCCAACACAATGGCCTCACTAAGGTTATAGTCTGAAAACATTCATTTCACTGGCATTTGTAGTGCCGTACAGTTCATTCGAGCGTGAATTTACCCTTTAGTTGGGTTGCAAGGGACTTTACGATATTGCGCTGCAAAAATATCTTAATACTGTCATGTGTGTTCGCTCGTAATGGGGATATACCCAGTGCACTCCCCTCTTTTACGATATTAAATATTAGTAATATTATAGCTAAGAGGCTAAGTATTAATGAAATATCAACCACGATATTTTGGCTTCTGGGTATTTTTAGGTAATTATAGTAAAATTAATTAATTTTTGTAGAAAATGTTTTGTGAGTTTTTTAAATACTTATACATTTTTAACCGACTACTAATAAGCATATTTTGATTTAGTTAAGTTCAATGAAGTTAATTTCAGTTCGATTTCTATTTCGTTTGGCTTCAAAGGTGACATAACAATTGCATAGTTATAAATAAACCAATTGCAAGCCACCGAAGACATTTCTTAATGTCTTATTAATTTACAAATGTTTAATCCAACTTAATTTAACAAAATTCTTCAATATAACATAAACAAAAGACATATAAATAATGGAAAACAATTCATAGGTACTTAAGTCAATTTAAGAGCTAATTAATAATTATCAATCAGGGATGGATAACAATGTTTGAATCTATGATAGGTAGGTACCTAAAATCAAGAAACATTAAAAGAAAAACAATTGTAAATGTTTATTCTATTCTTGTAAAACTTAAGTTACAGTATCAACCAGAATTCCCGACGATTCACGCGCCAACCCCTGATTTATGTATCGAGAACAATGCAGAATCACGCCAACTGTTTTATATGGCAATTTCAATAAAAGACGAATTTAAATAGAAGGCTATTTATTTAATACAATGATGTAAGAGCGAGCTTACCGACTATTATTTAATGAAGATCCTTCTTATACGTCTATTATTGCTGGGATGTTACTGAGCGGTTGTTAAAGACCAACTCTTAAGGAGTATTAAAATGAATAATAATTTATTTCGTCAATAGTCCAGACATTCGCCAGTTTGAGATGGAAAATTACCAGAGAGTCTTGCAAATTGGCTATTATATTGATCATAGTAATGCGTTATTTTGGATTTTTTATTTTACGACATTGTCTTTGCCGCTCCAGCTATTATAACACTGACGAATATAACTTTACATTGAACTAAATAGCAATATTTACTAGGAAGATTAAACTAACACTCAGCTACCTGATATCGATACTTTCTATGAGGCAGACTAATAATGATAAATACTTACGATTACCAAAAATAAAAATTACTTTATCATCATCGTCATTCTACGTATCTAATTTAATCTTTTCACTGATAATCTTGAAGGTGAAGTAAAAGAAAAAAATTGCCAACTTCGAAAAAGTCTCGAATATAAAAGATCAGAAAAGTTTTGCTATCGTTACAATACTCGGTGAAAGATTAAGCTAAAGTTAAGGTATTCAAAGTTCGCGACCCTCTGAATGGGCCATAAAAATGTAGCTCCTCTTTATTGGATATCTGAATATAGGGCCGCGAGCCATCTGCTCGAGATATTGTTTATATCACATCTGCTCCCTAATTCCATGTTATATATAATATTACAATTTTGGTCCAGTCCTTATCATTTATGTTAATTATTTGTGACACCTATACATGCGTATAAAGGTTTATAGTTATAGTCGTTAATAGTTTAGTTAGGTTAAAACTAGAACTAAAATTTGTATCTAATAATAACAATAAGAAATCATAAATTTAAAAAATGTTAAGCATTCCATTCTTTGAACTCTTTATTAAGCCTTTCAAAAATTGCACATTCTAAGCTAGGAATATAATATGTGAAGAATATAAACAAAATAAAATAATATATCGCTTGAGCGGTAATTCTTCACAGTTGGTAGAAGTATTGACGGCTCGTCAAACAGTTTCAAAGGACCAACGGGGCGCTCGCTGATAAAACTTTGCAGTCTCCACAAAATTTACTCAAAGACATCCGTAGACATCTAAGTTGATAAATTAGTGAAGTTCCGATATTCGATACACCTATATCACGGCGCTCTCGTGAACACTCAATAGATATTATATGATACTTACGTGCTTCCTTGTGCGCTTGAGGGAAGTTTTAATTATGTTGTGTAACTGAGAAAGACAAGTGTGAGCTCCCAAAGTATTAACTGCACTTACAGATTAAATTGTTCCCGTATCGACTTGTTTAAAGGTATCAAGGAGAATACAAAACACTTACATTGTTTGAGTAGGCCAATATTGGTCTGTATTGGGCTATTGTAGATGAGTTAATAAGTATGGATGAACAAAAAGTGTTGCAGTTCTGTATCTAGCTAAGATTGTATAATTAACTTTATTTAAAACCTTGATGATAATACCAATACCTAATAACATTATAAGTAAAGTTACATATAGCGTACTTGTTATAGGATATAGCCATGATGGCTAAGAGTTGCTTGCTGAGTACCAGGAGAGCAAACACGAGACGGAAGTAAGCTGAGCAGACTCGCTTCTAAAGTTTAACCTGAATCAGATAGAGGAAGTGAAATACGTCCTATGCTATTGTCATAAAGTTAATTTTCTAATGCCTTTATTGAGAGCATGAAAGAAGGTTGTATGTTCACGTTCTCCCAGTCGGTATGCGGACGTTCCGTGATATGCTAAGCAAAAGCTAAGCAAACGAATAGGTTTAAATGTAGACATGAATGAAATGTACCTACAGGTGAATGCATTTGAAGCTCGCTCAACTAAAATATTCCTGGCATTTACTTTTGTTTATCGTGAATCTAAAGTTCGTATTCAAAGCGAATTATTAACACGTTTAAATAAAGTTAGTCAGAGAGTTTTTTTAGCTATAATATGAATAAAATGCGTTTTAATCGTCGTATTTATACATCTATATTTGTTATTTAAAAATCGATACTGCATATTAAAATGATTTTTTTTAATATTTTCTCCATTTTTTATGATAGGTTACCTATTTTAATATCCAAAAATAATTAATCCGGAGATAGTTCCAAGGATAGGCGCGATCAAACAAAACAAACTTTACAGCTATAAATACTTGTATTAATTTAATAATGGTCGTACAAGTGACATAAGTTGGTGTTATAACATATTTACCGGTTCACGGCTCAAGTGCACAACGCATAAACATGTTTACCTTGAAGCACAGCAAGTTTATTTGCAACATTTCTAAAACGTTTAATTAAATTGCAGCTGAACTAATATTGCACATAATATATAGCCAATTTTTTAAACAATACGTAAATAATTACAAAACTGTTAATAGAAATTATGAATTAACTGAACGCACTTAAGAGTTTTACTGTTATTTTTTTGTTTTGATTTATACTACGAATTTTATAAAGATGTTATAAAATAAAGCGTTCTTAAGTATGAATATAAAATAAAGCGTTCTTAATAAGAATGAATTCAAAGAGTCCTTGTTAAGGTACAATTTTATACATTAAATTTGAATATAAGGTCTAAAATTGTACGTCTAGTAGAAAAGAGGGTAGCGAAGGAAATTCGAACCTTCACAAACACGGCTGTGTATATTTTCAAAGATTTACAAACTCCGCGCCTAGATTTATTCATGACTTGACCAAATATTTGATTGATTATCGTGTCTGGAGCAATCGGGCTCCCGATAAACTCAGACCACTTCATTTTGCGAAAATATTGTTTAAACTTTACCGCCTGTAAGTGATGTTGCTGTTTTCTTTTAAACATTCTCCCTCATACACTTTTGAATTTGGATGGGTCTTATTATAAGTTTAGAATACATTTTCTGTATAAAGTAATTCGATGGTTTTAATAAAAACCGACTGAATAAAACCAATACAATATATACATCTAATACTGTAGCCTGATCGCTTCTATACAATAAAAAAGTTAATAAAGCCGCCTGAAAAGCCCTAGCGACTAAAATAAACAAGCGCCAAGCCGCAAACGCTTATGAACAATGTCCTACAATTTCTTCACTAAACACAGCCTTTATTAATTCACCGTGTGTTCCCGTGTCCCGCCGCTCAGCTCCTTTGACAGCGCGTTTATTCAACAAATATACCCGTTTCACGCCTTTCCACGACGTCCCGCCCGATCTATCTTTGGCTTAACTTAATCCGACTAATACATTATTTTTATAACACTCCATCATGACACGGCCATTAGATGATCCTGTGCGAACGTTTTAGGTAAAATTTCTTAAAGCTTTTTTATTTAGCATGATTTTTGAGTGCCAGATGTATTTTTTATATCCGCGAGTGCAGATGTTTCGGTAATAAAAGAAAACACTATAATGCTTTAAGTTTTTACGAGCGCGATGAGATGAATGAAAATTTAAGGCGTCTCGGATGTTTTTTAAAGTTACTTAGCGATTTATGGCGTAGTGTATCGGTGAATGTTTAGTAAATATACTTGAAAGTATTGTTTTGTTTAAAGCTGCGGTACTAAACTTCTTCTAGGTATATTATTAGCCTTATATATTAATACAGTGGGATTGCAAATATAATAGCCAGCGCGGCGTATTGCGTTTATAATGGGATATATTCATTAAAGCAAGCACAGCTCAGAAGCTAGGTAAAGTGGCTCTTAGATTACCTGCGTCGGGAGGATTCACTCCACATTCAATATGGCTTAAGGGCTTTCACGGCGTCCTACCAGCTACGAATTAACCGACATATTGACTTTTGTTGTTACTTTGTATATTATTAATGTTATAGTATGTATTGGTTTTGGGCGTTCATTAAACAAAAAAATCTTTAATTTCTTTAAAACATTGACAAAATAAAAACGTGCCCTCGTCATGCTGAATTTAAAGTTAACATATCTCGTGTTATTCAGTGCGGTTACCATGGTAACCGTAAAAACTTCAATTATATTTTCTAAGTACCGACAGCCGCGGGCTCCGTGCAATATCTTTTTCAACTAAGAAAATACAACAGCGAAATATTCAAAAACGTACATATATTAAAATACTGTATAAACGTGGCATTTTGTACGAGTCGTAGTTTCGAGCTGTTTTAATTAAAATCGACCTGCTTCATACGTTATTTGCAAAGTCAGCGTTTTGACGGCATATGAACATAAGGACTTGCCAACTGTTCGCGTTGTAATGTACTCTACTCTGGCAAATAAAGTAAATTCGTATATTTATGCTAACAAGTAACAATATTTACAAACTATGCGACGTAGCAAACAGCTTCAGGCGAGAGGCGTACGTCTTAATTGTAGTGAGTCAACTTGTTTGAATATAATATGGATGTCATAATTGTTAGAAATAATCTTACGTGGGATTCATTAGATGATTCATTTTAAGTTGGCATCATATCATCATTTATAGATACGTTATCTTTTTTTTCTATGGATGTAATAAAAAAGTTGTAGTTATTATTTTGAATGTTTAAGTATCAAACGACATCGAATATTTGTTTTGGCGTAAACACGAAACACAATTGAATAGAATCAAATTGTACTGTTTAAAGACGATCTGTATCGATGGATCAAAGCACATAATTTGAATAGACCAACCTCAAATCTGTAATTAGACGTTAACACGAATTTAAATACAACAATGGCATTGATTGTACTTAAACAGGGTGATAATTGCGAGCATTGTGTACCGGCGTGCGGCGGGCTAGGCACGTTACT
The DNA here is from genome assembly GCA_026213755.1 of Eurema hecabe. Classification (NCBI taxonomy): domain Eukaryota; kingdom Metazoa; phylum Arthropoda; class Insecta; order Lepidoptera; family Pieridae; genus Terias; species Terias hecabe. The sequence continues at coordinate 2,176,334 of JADANM010005989.1, read as the reverse complement.
CGATCCATTAACGGGGATAATTCCATTCTAATTTTCCCGTGGGAGAAAAAAGCAAACTGCTTAATGGTCGGATATTAGATATCTTTTTATTTCGGCTGTTTAGTGACTAGCGAGATTTTCCCTTGCGGTCGTTTCTTTTGTTTATCCCTTAGCAGTTTCTTTTCGTAATTATAAACGGAGTAGAAAGGCAGCGGCATCACGGTTGACGAGACTGGCAGCAGGTCTGAAAAGATAAAGAATTTATCTCGTTAGCGTTAGACTGACGTGACGGAGATATGACTTCTGACTTTGTAATGAAACAACATCGTTTACTTTGACTGTATGCTGGTTTGTAAAGCCGAAACACATTATTGTAACAGTCAGTTAATATTTTCATAGCAAGAAATAAAGAAACAAATACGAGTATAAGTCCCTTTAAGTTTAAAGTAAAAAGTAGTAATTGTGTGCATCCAAGAAGTATTAAAGTATTATGCAAACTATAGCAGACCTGTTAATTTCTTAAGTTTAAAATTGAATCAAAACACTATAAAAATGGGTTTTCCCAAGTTAATAGAATATTGTTATTTTTGAAGTTTCGCTCGCTCGCTAAGCTTTTATTACGGAACTTTGCGCACATCATTACCTGTAAACTCCTCTGTTTGTTTGTTTTACTTTATAAATGGATTTCTTGGTTGAGCTTTAAGATAACAATTTATATTTATGTGCGAGTAATATATTTAAGTTTTTAAGTTGCCTATTTTGTTCTAATCGTCGTAATTTATAGGGATTTACGAAATGAAATTATGGTATGTGTTTCTTAATATTTAAATACTGTTAATATCATATTATAATAATAATCGTTTAATAAAGTTTTCTTTTATAAGGATACAATAAAATTTGTCTTTAGATTCGTTTCATAGGAATATTATCTAGTAGATTAGTATGTGTATAATACTGCTATTTGAAATAGTTCGCTTACATTAAATTTATTTCATATAATATAACAAAGTAAAAATAAAATAATCGTATTATATTTATTAATTATTAGAACAGTTACATTGTGGTTATTGTAAGCTTTCACAAAACGAATTCAATAGGGAAATAGTTATAATTAAATATCTGACCGTGGCGCGATTGCAAGGTTTTAGATTGTTTTATAATATAATATTAAAATTTATATTTAGTGACATTTCTTGTTAATTAAAAAAAAGATATAGGATTTTTTAAATTTCAACTTTCTTTAACGTATGATTTTTTTTTCTTTTTTTATATATTTTGTAAATGTTACTATTCAATTTTGGCTTAATAACTTTTTAAAAACTTATTAATAGTTCATGCAGGAGAATCGTGGCAAATGACCTCTTAATATGAAAGATAAATAAATTCAAGTATATATTTCGAAAGTGCAGGATGTCCAAACATGTGGCGAGTGCATATTCATGTTTCAAGGCGAGCATTACTCCGAGATGGCTTTAAGTGTGCTCTTATATGAATTTTTGGTGGATAATTTGCTATGTAAAATATTCTGTTACTTATGCTACAGGTATTGTGAAAGTATGAATATGGTAAATTGGTAAAATTGGAGTCGAATACTGGCAACACTGATGATTTCATATTAAACGGTAAAATTGTTAGGATCTCAACGTAACGGGACTTAAAAAAAGAATACGTTATTATTTAGGTTTGTAAGTCTTATAAAGACGATTTCTTTCGCATTTAATTCGTGATAAGTGAAGTTTTACTATGATAGTAGTAGCAAACAGTGTAGCACTAGATGAAAATAGATAAATAGAAGTTGAAATTGATATATAAATTTATTAATTGATTAATTTATGTGACCTAGTTCTCCTGTGTAGTGTGTAAATATTGTCGTGCGAATGGGTATTAAGTTCTATCGCAAGGTCACTGGACCTTGATTCCCTCTTACTCGATTCTTTGGTTTGTATTACGACGTAATAAGGGCACTAGATAACTGATAATGAAACTGATACGAGTAGGCATTTATTCTTAACATTCATAATATTTTTTAAACAAAGATTTTAATTAAGCAATAATTCACTGGTAATTAAAATTGTAGGTAACAATTTTATTATTTCCATAAATTCGAATAAACTCTACATATATAATAGTGTCGGAACATGTCAGTAAAATAATTTTTCACGCTGTATATTGCAAAATAATTTCAACCTCAGTATAGTTTACATGCAAAGCTTATCTAAACATGCAATGCGGCAATGAATGTTATTAATAAAACAAATACTGGCTCTGGGCTCTAATTAAACAAACCCGGGCATCATAGTTCATTATAATTATAATAGCCACATTAATTTCTAAATTCAATTAACTCCTTCAAATAATACACGACACAGGAAATATACGCATTTATGTGTATTTGAAAAATCTCACCCGGTTTTAAAACATTATCGGGGTCGCGTCTGTACAACATCGCTAAGCTCCATGCAAAAAAATTACCAAATAACACGAAAAACAAATAAAAATTCATCCTTCAAATGGCACGTATATACTAGGATCACAGAACACGACAGGAGGTTATATTTCAACCTGTATTTATTTGACACCCTTCCGTGTCGCGGCGTGCGGCGTACTCGAATAGACTCGAATAAAGAATCGAATGTATCGGTGACATTCTCGATACGGCCGGCTGGCATTGCGAGATCGAAAATCTAATATGAATACGCTTTTGGTAAATACGTTTTGGGTGTTGGCTGAGATCACGGTTCCGTAAATAATGCCAAGCATGTGCCTAATAAAATCGCGCTGCATTTCGAATGGAGGTGAGAAGGGTCTCGATATTCGGAGTTGCATTGCAAGCAAGTGTTGCCTGCGGAATCTTGACATTGCTTCGTTATTGAGTGAAGGTTTGTTGGCTTCAGCTAGTCTGCTATTATAGGATTTGCGACTGATAGAATTGAGAAGAAATTTAAATAAGTTTCTTACCTTTCCTGCTATAAGGTATTTATTTTAAGTATTGGTTTAAATAAATAAAGCATATAAAGAAACTATACAAATTAAAATACCTCATGAGTTACACGATACAGCCGTTAAAGATCAGATTGTATGTTGACAGAGAATTAAATGATATTGTAATTACTATAAGCCTCCGATCTTCTGTTCTGGAGCTACCATACATACACAAGCTCTGAATAGGGAACTTTTCAAACTGAAAATTAGTTCGGCGAATGTTAGCTACTGAGAGACGGTGCTGTAGAATATGCAGATGAACTTACTAAAATTTAATGGATTTCCAATCATTCTGTTGAAAGGTTTTGCAATACAAATAAGGTTACTTCATGTGTAATGAAAATCAATAAACAGATTTCATTTACTTTGAAATCGTGACGTCATCAATGTAGCGAGCGAATATTAATAGATTCGTACAAAATATTCAATACAGTTTTGTTAGTAACGTTTGATATGGAGTTTATTTAGACAAAACCAATGTGGTATAAAAGCGCACACAGGACACAGTTTTACATGCGTAAACTAAACAACTTTAGTTCAATTATTGTTGTACACAAATAATACCAATGAATACAAAACAATATTTGTTAATTATCGCGTTTATGTCATAACAATTTTTTCATATAAATAAATAGAATTGATTTCGAAATTTATTACTCATATTGGTAAAGAAAAAAATTGAACCAAAAATTAAGTCCGATTATAATTATCAGTACTCCAAATAGGTGTTGTTTTTGAGTCGTTCCACTTCTGACCACTGAAAAGACTCATTTGAGGTAAATAAAAACTCAAATTGCATAAATTAAGCTACAATTCGCAATGCAATTTATTTCTCAGAAATCACTTCAACAATTTCTTTAAATCACGCGAACTTATAAACGGACTTAAGTAGGTATTAATTTGGATTCACTTAAAAATAAATTGCCCCAACCACGAGTTCTTAGTTGTAGAAATGTCTAAAAACATTTTACGTTACTTTTTAAATAAAAAAAGTCAAAGAGTATAAGATTCTCCATAAATTTCTTAACCAAGGAACAATAACATTTAGGATAAAAATTAATAACTTAACATATTGACAGATATCTCAATTTGTTTCGTTTACTTACCACCTAACTTACAATATGGATTTTTAATGAAATTCACTCATTTTGATAAGGGATACCCTTTTATCGCGTAAAATAAGTTGTATTACGGAAATGAGCTTCAACGCGGTTAGAATAATGTATTCAAAAATAAAAGGCTTGTTATAAAACTATACAATTTTAAAATAAATAAATCCTGAGCACAGTTATAATGATCTACCATATAAGTAAAGATGAGATCACACACTGTTTGTACTGAGTCAGAGTGTGGGTGGGAAGACACTTGGGTATACATATAGACACGTGTTAATAAACTTCCTGTATCAAAGGTCATACTTACATATTTGGGTATTGTAAAATATAATTTTTCCCTACTGGGAAATAAAAAAGAATGATATACAGTGTGTTACAAAACATGTGTCCGTTCCTGAAGGGCAATACTCTTTTTCTTAAAACTTTTTCTAATAAAATAAAATAAAAAATCTATATCTAAAAATAAAAATGCAAAAAAGTTTTAAAGATTTTATTTCTAGTGTAAAGTTTACACAAATTCAAGGAAATTCACAAACGCTGGCAACTCACGTACGTTTAGTAGACCCTATAGGCCCTATAGATAGCTAGCAGAGCACGTCGACGCGAAGCGGTGTTGCCATGTAAGTTTTGCAATTTTACTTGGTTTTTTTTGTTTAGAAAAATTTATTATGTTATTTTTTCAAAACGATAGCAAAATACGGACCTACTACTGATATACAGTAAGAGGTTTTCGGCTCGGACACTTGTTGTGTAACACGCTGTATACCAATGAGTCAAATTAAAATCTGGTGCGTTGTTCTTGAAGGATTAAGAGTCAAATATACTGTTGTTGTAATACGCAACTATATTTAAAAATAATCGAGTTATAAAAGACAAAGTTATGACGCATCAGTTTTAGGTTAACAAAATTATTCAATACCTGAATTTAATTAATGTGATACAGTGATATTAAGACTATACACCGCTCGACTACTTTATAAAAAAAATGGTTCAAATGTCATTTAAAGAATAAGTCCCGTCTATAAAAAGTGAATACTTATTATCTTAGATGAACTTGAAGACATGACATTATTTGAGTTATGAAAATATTTTACACACTTATATAAGTTCAGTGCACGATACTCGAATATTTGTCCTAAGAATTTCTTTTGTGTTTTGGCAGCAAATGGGTCTGCAACATTTATATATAACATTTAATAAAGTTTTATTAATATAATTTGGCTGAGCCACTGTATATAAAATCGCCTTTTTAGTTTGTATGAAAAAAAAATGCATTTTACATTCTAGCTATGACAGATTATGTAAATCTTAAACTAAGTCCATCCATAATTATATCTTATTTATGTTTAATAATAAGTAAAGGAAAGAACCAAATGTATTATTATTTTTTTTACTTTAAAAGCAATGTGAAGTAAATGAAACTAAAACAAACAAACAATTTGAAATCAGCACATTATCTTTGTTTTAAGTACAAATATTCTCACATAATATCAGACTACAGGTGCAAATTACAACCCTTAGGGCAAAAAGACCCCTGTATCATACATGTAGCGGCCAATTTAGCGTGACCCGTGGAGCGACCTTTGTGCGGCTAAATTATTTTGAATTTGATGTGTTTCATCGGGCAAGGGAGTTCATATTAAGTTGGAGGTAACTTGCAGTGATATGGCTACCAGGGGAAATAACAGAGTGTCGCGCGGTAAACTTATAGTGCTGTGTGAGCCACTTCGTATAACAGATATGTATTTATGTTGCTTATTTGAGTCGTAATTGATTTAGGAAAGTATAGCTGCGGGATAACGTGGGATTTAACGGATACGAGAAGCTACTTCTGTACAGGTTGTATGGACGTAAGCCGCGATATCTTTCCCATAAATCCATCGCGGAAAATTCGATTTATAACTAAAAATCGTATTAAAAGCGAAGCGAGTTTATTATATAGTATATTGTGGTCCAGAGAAGATGATTTATTTTGAATTTAATTATTGATATTGTTTGATTATATTTTCGCTTTTATTTATGTATAATATATATATTACTACCATAAAATGTTTTAAACCTAAATGCCTCAATTTTGTTTATGTTTGCTTGAGCGTATTTATTGTGGAACTGTAAATATTTGAGAAACTGCTCCTTAACATATGCCCATAAATAACTTGAAATCCAATAAATATCCAGCCAATGCTATTTAGATAATCGTCGAAATATAGGTTAGAGAAACAAAATCCTGTAAAACATGGAGAATGAGCTGTTCAAACGGATAGATCGGACATTTGGCGAAATAAATACAACGTGCTCGCAGACCAAAATCATCTTTATTCACGAAGAATGGAGTCGATTTTTCTTCGAGGGGCAAACGGCGGCGTGTTTCAAAATGTAATGAAAAGCGAACTAACATTTTTATAGGGGTTTTGAACGACTCTCGGAGCGGCAGCGAACGTTTTACATTTAAGGAATCCTCATTCTATTATATGCGGCGTAACACATCGGCTTTTATGTGCGACAACCATCTTTATTTGGCTTGTGCAACGTTTATTCATTTAAATTCTAATGTACTGAATTACGAGTGAAATTCGAGGTTTCCAAGCTTAAGTTACCGCTAGTTTCACACTTTGACAGTCGTTTAACTTGAAACGGTTTTACTTTTTAACGTCCTGCTGTGATAATAGTCTTTTAAATGTTCTCGCGTTCTCGGCTGGACAAGTTTCTGTCTTGTAATGTGTATTTAAATAATAGCTTGAATATTTGAATACTTTTATACTTGTCTTTTCTTTTAAACTATTTAAAGTTAGATATACAATAGCCTTTCTCGATTGTATATATTTTATTAACTACATTATTTTTAATTTTTTACTTAATTACGTACTTACAGTGGAACTCATTGTAAACTACTCTCGATAAAATTTGTGTAATTTAGAATGTGTTCACTAACATTTTTAGTCGACTATGCATATAAAATCCAATCAATAGTAAACTGTCTAATAAAAGGATACATTCGCAGTTCCCTTATCATAAAATCATTTAGTTCGAAACTAGATCCCATACAAAAACACATCGTCAAGTACAAATGTTGCACTCAGACGTTGTCTATGAAAGTGTCACGTCTCGCCAACGGTGACGGTCTGGGAAATATCCAATATTTGCCAAATGTAATAGCGACTATTTTGCGGTTCCTTTTTGCCATTTTTTTACGAGCGGTCGATATTACGACGACATGTGGCCCAAAGGTCGGGTATTATTTTTCGTGCGACATTGATTTCACTGGGTCTAGTATTATGAGGTATCTGTTGAGGCGAATGAACTTTATGGTTATGTATCTGGTAATACGAAGTGACGATAATGTATAAATGACTCTTCAGTGACTCAAAAGTACTACTTTGATATAAATGCAAATGTACACAACGGATTTTAAAATTTGATACATGATAGATCATATCATAAGTAGTATCGTAAGGGCTTAAAATAAAATGACAGCTTGTTTGGTTTTTCATTGTGAGTTTTTGGATTGAGAGATTATAATTTCATTGATTTTATTAGCATGGCTGTTACTAGGTACTGTTACTTATATATTTGAACATTCAGTTCCATTTTACATTTGACAAAAAATATTGATTTGTTGGTTAATGTTTACGTTTTTAGGCTCTTCCGTAACTCAATCAAAGAATGTTTATCTATAGAAAACAAATAGAACAACATGTTACTGTTTCCATTCCTATGAGAGATGTAACATTGGATTTATAATTAACAAGGGCGAATGTGGGTTACGAGCGAAGTGAACTGTTGTATACGCAAAGAGGTCAAGATTGCAACTGTGATTTTTAAGAGGATAATACTTACAACTTTTATATGTAGTTAAATATTTATTTTCTCATAATGTTGTTTAAATGTTCCATGTATGAATTGCTCTAAAGTGCTCCTTTAAGCTTTGAATTAGAAAAACCATTATTAATGTTGCGAATATTATAAAAGTAAAAATTTGTGAGTATGGATGTTTGGATCTGTTACTCTTTCACGCAAGAAACTACTGACTGGATCAAAACAAAGGATAATATTTGTCCAGGTATTGGTCCGGGAACGGAAATTACGTGAGTTAAAGGTTACGCAGGGCAGGGCTAGTTATGTAATTAATATAAAGGATATATAATACCAATTCTTTTCTTCTTATAGATAAGGTTGGTTATAAGAAATAAGTACTGTATTTATAAATATTATTAACTTTAGCATTTTAATTAAATATCTTCACTATTTACATTTTAATATACTTTTTTCAACAAGTTTTGTTACAGAGAACTCAGTTTTTAGTTATTTTGTGTTGACTTTGTCTAGTAGTGACCTGTTTTTGATTGCTGCACAAAAAAATCTTTAGGCAGAAACTATTTAAAGGATTTATCATAGAATGTTAAGCGTGTATGGCGATGTATTTCCTCTAGTGATTTTTATCGGGTGACGCAGTCGTAATGAAAGGAGTGAGTTCAAAGGGACCCGCATCCCGCAGAAAGAGTCCGTTGTTTAATTTAAGTTTTATTGTGGGTCAGACTTCGGGTGACCGTCTATAAACTTGTTACTGGGAACGTTTCATTACGATAACGCTTTTCCTGTTTTTAATTAACGGAGATAAAGATGTACGGCGAATGAGAATATAGGGGTATTTTTGTGTAAGTAAAAGTTACGTTGGTACTTCAATTAAGTGTTAGACAGCTATTTATTTCATAAAGAAAACATTTTACGTAATAAGTATTTCACAAACACATTAAAAAATAATGAAACCAATTTTATTATTCTTCTGGCTACAAGTTGGTTGTTAATAGTTGTCAAAATTTATTGACTAGATTTGTCAACAATCCTTATTTATCCGTGGTACAATTAATAAGTCAAATATTTCTTTGATCAAACTTCCATATTTTAATTACAAAGAGGGTGCTCTAACGAACCTTTCAAAAAATTTCTCCATAGAATCTCATTACAAGTGACTTTCTTGTCTTTGACGAATTCGATTTAAACTCGTCAAGTTCCGCCATGAGGAGAAACAGTAATTGCGTAAAAGTTGTGATGATCAGCCTCCGTATATTGGATCAGACGTTCGTTCACGAAACGTCTATATAATTCCGACATACTTAGAATTAGGATAATACGTGTATTGTAATTTACGTAGACAAAGAAATAAGTAGGGAATGATGAAATTTCAGTATGTATTTAAAACATACTAAGGATGACTAGCTAAAAATAAAGCTATGAATTATCAAAGTTTTATTTTAAAAAAGATAAATCTTTTAATAGAATTGGAGACCAAATTAAGTTCCTATAGTTAGTGTCCTCTTTACATTGTCCAGTATTCAATTAGTTCTTACATTTTTTCGTTCGAAATACGAATCAAATATTTTTGCGGTAATCCTATCAGAACATAATAATCTGGGCTTAACTTGGATGTTGATTGTCGAGTCTCAAGTTACACTTTGTATTTGGGAATATTAATCTCGAACTTCGCAACCTTATACCACAATTGTTTTCATAGTTTTATCATTGGTAAAGCGATATTGTTTTTACCTATATGTATATACAAGTCATCGAATAATTTAATATTTAAAATTAATATTTCTCTCGGAAATATAAAAACAATAACTAAAGATGAACAGCTATAACGGCACGATAAAATTCGCATGTGAATTGATAAAATCAATTTTCCGTAGTATATTAACGGATCAAAAATAATTCTGGACCGTTCCAATCAAGCAAATAAATCTTTGACGGACGCATGAAATTCGTCCACTGATTGGTAAAATGATTGCAGTTTATTTGACACATAAAATGCCTTCAATCCTTATTGGCTGTCGATAAATAAACCGCTATCGTAATGGAACATGGAACTTTCATCTGGTGAAGTAGCCATCTTTATTATTATTGATTGCGATTGTCGGTTAAAGATCGGGGAAAACTATTTTAGTAGCCATTAAGAAAAGTGCGTTCTACCCTTACGCAAGTGATTGGGGTATGTCGGTATTTGTTTATATTTACATTAGAGTATCGATATTTAGGTTGTATTCATTGATTAAATAATTATAGACAGTAATTTATATTTGAATGTACATACTTATTAATTAAACGCCACTCATCATACAAGAAAATAAACCGTGGTATAGTATATTTTTAATACGTTTTTACGATTTAAATTATAAAAATAGCACTCTCCAAAACCGTAAATATAACAGACTAAACTACACGTGCGAAACAAACGTTCATTAAAATGTACTAATACGCAGCAACATAATCCGAACTCCCAAAACTTTAATAACAAACGGAATCCCGAACAAGTTGGCGCAAATAAATGCAAACATCGTAGTTTCACAATATGTCTGTACGACATTAACGGGCGATATTAGTTGGTAACTCGTTAACCGTACTTAAGGAAATTTACGTCGGCCGTATCGCCCGCCCGACCGATTTATTGCGAACACCTATGCTCTTCTCACGGCGAGACAATGCAATTCTTGCCCTATTACTAATTAATTTGGACCAATTACACGTAACACGCTTTCCGTGTTATGGGTACAGATTGTATTCGAGTGGACTTTGATGGTTTCACGTTTTCATAGTTAAATACAGAGCGGAAGACGGGTGTATTGTAAACTTTTCTATTCATATCGTTATTAATATTTTGGATAATTACCATGACATCATTACTAAACATGTAATGGATCTGCGTTGGTAGTGTGTATAAAAATATTATAAAAAATTGCATTTTAATTGAAAAAATCAATTATAGACATTTCCTGGCTTTATTCAGATTAATTCCGAAAAGCTTATAGCTTAAACAAATTTATGATAAAGTGCATGTTTAATATTTTCGGGAGATTATATGTATAAATACTATGCTCGTATGTATTCATATAGGTATAGCGATCGTGGGATTATTTGATTAAACTTTAAATATTTCGTCTCAAATAGCTTGCATCCAATCTCCGTAATGTTGTTACATAACATTTTAAATTACTCTTTCAAAATGGTTATAAATATGCATATTTTAATACGTCTGCAGTACAAAATTGTTCCAGAATTGCGTGCATTTGAAGGTATCCGCCGTTGCTGGAAACATTGCCTCATTGAATTGCTAAGCCAATTCCTCGCTGAGTAAACGGCACCGTCTTCCGCTGGTTTTGTGTAATTAATTTAAATTATGTTGTACATTACAAACGTTATTCTGGACTCGGTAAGCTAAGTTACTTTTTTGTGATTATACACAGGAAGATGCTTGGGAAACGAAGAATTTGTTAAGATACTAATTCTGGCTTTAATTGTTTCAATGTTTATTAGACGATCTGTTAATGAAAATATTAGGCTTATAGTTATAACACTATAAGAATAGTTTCCAATGTACTTGTATATTGACTATCAGCAATTATTTCAGTTTGTAACAATACCTTTTCCACGAAAAAGATTTTTTACGAAGAAGAGAAAGAAAGAGAAGAAAAAGAAGATTTGTGAGTGTAAGTTCTGGAGTAGAATTCAGTTACATCGAACTCCAATAAAAAATCAGTTAGTTCCGGCAGAGATGGATACACGGTTAACTTATGAATAAGCCCGGCTTCTGTTTGTACCCCGGACACGCGCGCACCGCGATTTATATACAAATGCGTCCAGTCAAGCTGACTATATTTATTTTTCTACCCTAATGCGCCTTTTGAAATATTCATGCGGTAGTCACGCTATCTGTCTTCCTGATGTCTTATAATAATGATGTAATGCCTCTGACAAGTGTAATGATGATGTAATACCCGCGGGATTTCTTCGCGGTACCTGCGCTTAAATGCTATGCTCTTAACACAGACAAGCTGAAGATTTTTATTTAATTCTATTGTCTTTTAATAGGTTTGTCGTGAAAGAAAGTATAAAAAAATGCAATGTTCATAATATGAAAGTTTTATATGGAAAAATAATAGTCTTAAAAAGTTTGATTGCCAATATTAATATAAAACATATACATATAAAATAATAAGGTGTAGTGATACCGTGTGTGGTGGGCGCAGAGCTGTTTTTCACGAATAAAAAGGTGTAAGTTAAAAAAGCAACAACGAAAAATCGAGATTTACCCAATGAAACCACTGAGTAAACCGTTAGCTAGTTTTACAAACAATGTCCTTCATAATATAAAACTTTTAACTGCAATAATCTACAATAAAAATAACTACAATCATCAAACGAACACTGATATATAAAGTTTTTTCATAATTGATCACATAAAGTGGCCTATTCAGGAGCCGTCAAACGCTGAGTTGACGTTAAAATTCATCCTTTACCCGAGCGACATTGTATTTGCCTGTAAGTAAAATGAAAATCGTTAACCCAGCAAAAAAGCTGACCCTTATTAACGTCACCCTTCGTGTCTCTTACATACTCTCTGTCACAGGTATTTTGTAGATGTAACGCTATTTCGAAAGGTAGGCATTTAGAGTTATATTAAACATTTATCCAGAACGTACTCGTATGTATACGTTAAAAATTTTGTTCTTTGAAACGCTTTGCGTTGCTTTCATTTTTGTTTTTCGGGTTAATCCTTTTTGTTTTTACTTTTAATTTTTATATAAATTATGTTTTTGACTCGTTTGTTTTCTTCCTTTTCTATGAGCGAATGTGTATTACATATTAAATTTATAGGAATCGTTTCTAAGGCAAGTTTCAAAGAAATACCTACCAATGTATTTCAGGAAGCAATATCAAATTGACTTATTGCAGAGTATCCTGGTTGTTAAGCTAGTTTAATACACGGCAACGCTTTCAATGAAGTATGAATGGGCAAATACAAATGGTCTCTAGATCATTGGACTATCTATTAGTGAAACAATAGTATTGTATTGCAAATGTATACAAGGCAAATTGTTAATATTCGCTCGTAGATAATAGCCCAAGCAATGTTCTGATTGTTTCTTAGAGTGCTAGTCCTTCTGTAAGCACCTTGTTTACAGCGTTTAAATTATAATTTCAAATTAATAAAGCCGAGCAGAAAGAGTATGAGGTAATTATAAGCTGGAAAAAAAACGGATTTGTTCCGTACTCACAAGAGCGTAAATCGTAATATTAAAAAAACTTCGTTACGTGATAATTTTTACGTCACTTTGTTTATCTGTTTGTCAGTCCGTAGGTGCCTATCTCTAGTCGCGAAATAAATTTCACAAAGAACATATACCTATATAAAATATAAAGTTACAATGACATCTGTGCAAATTCCGATTTTATTAGAATACGAAATTTTACTTCTAGTTTCCGTTTTTATATAAAGTACATACAGGAAGGTTACGTTAACTTTGTTCTGTTTTATGCTATAAAATAAAATTAAAATGTTTGTAGATTTGTGCTACAATAAAATAAAAGGCCAACGTTTTGCGGTTATTCCATTTCAAGGATAATCAAGTCTGATTTGAATTAGGAAGGAATAAGTTTCAGTAACAGAAACGTGTTAGTATTCAGCGTTCGGATTGATCTTGAAAATCAAAGAACCGGGACGTGGAGTTAAAGAGTTGTAACTCGACGTCTCATTGTGAATACCAATAAAATTTGAACCGTGGACCTCATTCCGCTAAATTTGGTTACAAAACGAAAGAGACAACAAGGAAAATTAGTCTGCGAAGAAAAATAAATGCGGTGAAAGGTCGCAGCATACAAAATTAGAGTGAAGTAGCGTCGCGTTTGCCGCAAGTTAGAAGCAATATTTCATGAATACAAATCTTTTTATCCACAACTCATGAGATATGAGAAAATATATTTGATTACATTTTGTCTTCGTAACTTGTATGATAATGTGGAATTTTATATTAGCGCTCAGCTCGAATATATTGTGCAAATATTACTTATCTATTTGAATCGTTGCTTGATTTATTTTATTCGATATGCAAATACCCAAATGTGATTTTTATTCTGATTGTACTTATTCGTCTGTAGTGCTTCGAATAATACAGAGAATTCGTTTAATTTAAATATGTATAAAGCCCGCAATTTGGCAAATACCTACTAGAAGATAAAAAGATTTGTAGCGTCTAAAAGCTCTAAGTCTTTTTTTCTCGAACCTTCTTTATACTTCATGCATTATTAATTAAAGATAAATCACTTCGCTTTTTATTTTAAACATTAGACACGTGAAGATTTTTTTAAGTGTTTTCACTTATGCTTTACCGTTAAAAGTCGCCGGTCGTCTGTCCCTTATAAACCGTAATAACTGCTCTAAAAGAGATATGGCTGAAACGGTGAGCTGCAGCGGATATGTGTCATCGCCGCGACTGACGCGCCATCGGGATTACTATATAAAATATTCATATTTTATTATTCCCCGCGACTTGCTTACATCCACTGATTGAGTACTCTCTACAGATACACTACACTGGTAACAAGGCCTCATACTTATATAGGTATGTTACAAAATAATGCAGCTTTCCCGAGTAATTTTTATAACTGTTAACAAAACCGCCAAATGGACTTTTATATCAATTTGACAGTTTATTATTCTATTATAATATTTAATGGACGAAATCGGAATCACGCTTATGGTATTTCTAAGCTATAAATAACTTCTCGAAATCGAACCTAATACAGTATTGTACTTATTATTACCATTACGGTATTGGATTCAAAGCAAACTTACTTAAATCTAAAACATATTTTATAAAATAAATAAATATTAAAAACTCCTTTTAAGCTTCTGAAAACATTGAAAAACATCGTGAATCTCATTTTGTATTCTATTAAAGGATACCAACACTAATATTTTGTTATTACGAAATATTTAAAAACCTTTTTCTTTTCATAGAAATTGCGAAAATCGCGTCAATATGTGTTATAAAGGCTTTTCTTCAGATTGTGATCGATGGTCATAATAAAAAGGGGAACTTTGGCCCTCTTTTATTATTTTTTCCCATACAACGATGTAAGCGAGAATTTTTCATGCAAATATTGGACGTCGTAACAAGTTTCATAAACGCTCCTATAATTTTATGAACTCCTATTACAGCTGACCGGGTTTTAGCTGCGATGAAAAATATGATTCAACTTACTAGTTATAACTAGTAAAAGAAAATTGATGATAAGTTTTTCTACTATTTTGTGAAAGCGTGACAAACAGATTAAATTTGCAATAATAATAATAGGATTATAAATTTATTTTGATAATCTATGTATTTCTATTATAATTAGGCCGGCTCGCAACGGGGTGGTAGCATCCTCTCAGAGGAAACCAAAATCAAGTAGTTGTTCAGGGCGAGCACCGTAGTCCCGTTTTCGTCTAATCACATATTTTTAAGGCCGACAATGCACTCGCGATGAAATTATTCACTATTTAAAATATACATTTCGTTTCTATACTAGTTGACTACTGTAAGTTTTTTGAATTTTGCGAATCTAATATTATTCGACTAAATGACCTCAGAAACCGACAAATAATGTTGCTGTTTATAACTTAAACAATGTACAAAATTGGTTTAGTTAAGTACAAAAAGTATTCTCAACAATCTTACAATCTTGACCTACTTATAATAATTCAATACATCAGTTTTATAACACATTTAAAAAGAGCTCGTTTATAATAAGAACTGTATCGATTAAATAACCTAGCATTTTACCTTGAAAGTTTTCTTTAATAATTGCACCGTCCGAAACTCTGAAAAGAATATTTTACTCTTTTGAGTCCGCAAACTGTGTACAATTAAATTACCATTTGAACAAGCCCGCTAAATACGTTTACCGTCCTTATGTTGAATTGTTTGGGACGAGCCCAAACTTTCTAACAAGACAATTCAGTGAAAGATAAATTATAAATTAAATATTATCAAGGAAAGTTGTTGTTTCTATTTCTGTCTTACTTTCTATTTGTAATTTTAACTGTTTTATTAGTATAAATCCATTTTAGTAAATGCCTAAAGAATTGTGGATTCAAAGTTGTAGGTAAAATATGAACTCATATACATTTTTTATTAGCGTCCTATTAGCTTTATCTACCACGTGAATAATGGTAGGTCGAAGCTATTATTGAATAAAGGAAGCAATTATGAAACGGTCGGTTGTTTGCATATAACAAGTGTTTACACTAACTACCCTCGGAGAAGTAAAAGTCAAATAAGCTTGGTAAAATAGAAGGTACTCAAAATAGCATTGTTGAATTATATAAGTATACTAGCTGTTGCCCGCGACTTCGTCCGCGTTTACTTTCATAAAAAATTATTCCCCTGGAAAAAGTATCCTATGTCCTTCCCCTGGTTCTAAACTACATCCCCACCAATTTTCAGCCATATCAGTTGAGCCGTTATCGAGTTATAAATGGTGTAATTAACACGACTTTCTTTTATATATATAAGATAAGTTTAAAAATTAAATTTAGTAAATTAGTAATAACACCTTTTTAGTTAAAACATATATAATGAAGT
>JADANM010005989.1:2140823-2154152 GCA_026213755.1 Eurema hecabe | reverse complement strand
TTTATTGAACTTAATTATTCCGGTCGCTTATGTCGGAGAATATAGGTAGTAGGTATTTAATATTTATTATCTTTCATTATATCGAAACGAGGAAAGTTTTTCGTTAAAAGAAGGATGATATTAAGAAAATTTTTGATATTATTATGTATTGATTGTACTCGTTTTACCTCATTTATTCTGCCAACAAAATTTCAGACATAAAACTATTTTTTTAATGTCATGTATCTTTGTATAATATATACTTTAAATTATTCAATTATGATAAATACAGAATTGAGTTAATAAATCATATTTAAAATTCGCTAAAGAGATATTTAAAAATACACAGTATTGCATGTTCATATACAGGTAAACTGAAAAGATATATTGTTACTACTAAATAAAGACATTAGAAATACGCTAAGCGATATCGTGACGACATCGTGTCGTACACAGTGGGTAAATTTTAAAGAGAAGGGAGCCCGCGCGACCACACCTCGGCGCACTTGATTAGTTTTTGATAGACTTTGCAGGATAGTCTATTTTTTAATAAACTTATTTCTCTACCAGGTTATGATTAAAAGTTGCAAGCTATTTAAACAGCTTTAATGTAATATAAAGTTCGGTGAAAAGGTTTGCTTGTTGACTTTTTATATTACCCTACTTTTGACGTAACTGCAAGTTGACTGTTTTTAATTATTAATATTTTTATATTTTTTTTATAGCTACGAAACTAATGCGTTTTGTAACTGAAGCTTAAACGGTCATTGACATTGTGTTTTATGTGAAACGTAGTAGACAGAAAATGAATCTGAAACATTATTATAATTAACAGATAGGGTTTTCAGTCAGTACTTCGATAAGTCAGTCTTAACTATTCTTTCCAAAATGATTGATTACAACTGATTCATATTAATATTGAGCATCGAGAAATGTTGAATTGCAGATAATACTCCGGAAAAAACTGTTTTCCTGATCAATGTTCAAATAATTAACATGAGCTCTACTTAAGCTGCATTGGGAAAAGGAAGCGTACTTTTCTGATATCAATTTTAAATAACCACTTGCTGTAATTAAAAGTATTTGTTTTCGCTCGGCTTTTATTAACTGAAATCTTATTTTTACTAAATGTAAGGCGCAGTTTTGAATGCCCCTAATTTAGCGAGTGGAAAATGCAAACTCAAAAGCCTATTACACGTGTACACTTCCATTAGGGTGGTGCAGGGGTTTTCAAATTGTGATTCGCTCAGCAGGTGGTCTTAGAGTCTGGGGAAGATGAATATACTCAAGTGATGCAAAACTTATATACAGTCAAACTTATATACTTATATGAGTAGGTAAGAAAAACAAAAAAATGATTGTTTTTATCATCGATATAAGAAAGTTATAATGTCCTATATATTTTGCTTACAGTACCATCTTAGACAAATATGTACATTGGTGGACGAAGATATAAGAAAGACGAAGTACCTATCGGTTCTATATCGCCTCCATAGGTCCTTCATGGGGTTTTTCTTAATCTAGTCTTATGTAGGGATAAAATAACTCACTAGCAAATATATTCATATTTAGATTGTTCAAACGTACACACACAATTACACTCACACACGCACACACACACAACATTATACAACCTCGGAAATTATGTACCTTCCTAATTTCATTAATTTTCCTCACAGTTTGAGCAGCTCAGTCCTCCCAATACGGTTGCAGAATTCTTGCCGTGTGCAAGTCTGTTTAAAAAAGAAAAGTCAAATGTATACGTATTAAGGATCATAAATTTTGTTCCCGTTTTCAATAGTGGAAACTGGGTCGGAGCAGGTGGGGCCGGCTACACTCACATTGATCAGATCGCAAAAAAACGATCTAGATTTTTCGACGACGGATTGGCCTGCTTTCGGAATTGAGGTATTGTGTAATGCACGGGACATAGTACTGGCTTGTTTTACGTTAATCATTGTAAATGCACCGGTATATAGTGCTTCAGTCATTTCATTTTGATCTTTTAATTTTGTACTAACTATTGTTGGGGATAGATTATTTCTTTGTATGCAAACAGATGCTGTTATAGAACACATAATTTGACGTAATAACTCTGACAATCGCCGCTTCTGATAATAGACTTCATCTAAATACTTAGTATTGAAAGTCGTGTTTTTGATCCAGTTAACATTTTAGATCTTCTGGAATATCTTATATTTTAAGTGAAAGTACCATAGATGCATTCCTCAGGCACTTCGCATTGCTTCTATCCACGGGCGGACATTCGTATTATTTTCACCATATATTGTATTACCCTTGCTATTATTTCTATAAAGTAATATTATGATGATAAAACTGTAAAAATTCGCTTTTATTACACCTCTATTAAATAGGAGACCGATGTATGATGACAAAAAAGATTGAAATATCGAAAAATGGTGGGTGATCGTTCAGCTGATTTATCTGGTTTGACGCATATAAACTTAGCTCATAGTATGTGTACAGCGTATATGTGCCTATGCAGAACAATGTAATAATAAGGAACACACAATGAATGTCCCGTCGTTACGTCCCATATGTCTCGGAACACTGCAGTCGATGTAGCGATGTAGCGGCTATGAGCGTTAATACATTAATTTAGTCGTGGCCACGTTGGCAACTCCTCGTGTCTCCGGCCACATGCGGCGAGCGTGATAAACGACGGAATCGACTTTAATATCACCCAACCTAATACTATTCACTTACCAGTACCGTCAGCAGCAAAAGCAAGACGCATTTAACATAACAACTCAGTGAAATACCTAACAATTGTCTATAGTTAAGTGTCGTAACGAGAGGATTAAGCAATCACATCGATACAATACCTTTTAAAATATAGAAAACAAACTAAACTTATAAAATGATAGTGGCTAACACGATAAATCCCAACTAACGATTTAATACATTTAAAATATCCTTATTTGTAATCGTAATAACCTAACTTCTACGAAACAGAACCAATTTTTTTATTTTTGTAAAGACGTAGGTTAACTTTTATCACGTTAAAATAAATTAAAAGTTTGTGAGTACATTATTCTGAAAAATAATACAATGAAGTTTGTCTACGATAGGATTGTTCGATCTAAATATATCATTCGATTTCCTTGTTTTAGCATTTAGGCGCTGAAGAAAGGAGTGAATTCAAGCGCTCGCCCGTCCTTATAATTTTCCCCAGTAAATTTATAAGAATCGAAATAAACAGTTCATTTAGGTTATAATAGCGAAAAAATAAATTAGCTGATAGCAGGGGTAACTTAAGTCACAAGGGTTGTCAAAAAGTTTCCAACCTTATTAATTCGGCATATCCCGAAGGACGTCACTATGCCAACTAATTAATAATGTGTCAGCGTTAATGAAAAATGCCCTTTTTATAGATGAATATTAAAAAGCAATTAATGTTAAAAAGCTACTTTGTGTAGATATTTTATTTCAGTCAACATAATCTTTGTATGTTTAATAAAGAGATAAAGTATCTTATCGAATCAATTTCGTAGATTCGTCCACTAATGAAAGGGGCACTATTTGAGAGTGTCTAAGGCTACATAGTCTATAAATTTGGATATAGAGGCAACTATAAGATATTTTAAACCATGTATTTGTTACTAAGAACATGCGACGTACTTCATTCATAAAATATGAAGAGCTGCTTAGTTTTATACCGTATGCACTTCTGATAAATACATTATCTTGTATAATGGCTTATCCTCTATGCTCAATTAATGTTTGATTAGTGCTGCGTTTCAAAGCTATCAGGTGCAAAGTGCTTTTATATCATACTATCTTCACTGACACACACAGAAGTCTCCTTTCCCTATAAACAGTACAATGAATGATATCGTTTTGCAATTTTTTGCTTCGAGTGTCGTTACAAATGGCATAAAGTGCTCTTTTGCTCTTTCTATTATTGTAGCTATGAACAGAAACGCCGTACAAAGACAGGCATAATACAGAGCACAAAAGATACACAACAATAAGGAATTGCCAAGAATTGCCACCGTACCGTGATATTGTAAAACGCAATGCAAATATTGAAGTATTCATGCGATACAGTTTTATACCGCGGAGTGAATGCTCGTGTTTGTTATTTTATCGACTGTTTACCGAATTTTCGGGATAAACTTCTCGTTCCAATAATCCGTGGCAAACGAAATACTATATTATTATATGCCTACTATTTTCTTAACATTCATCGTCTGTGTACACTGCATAAATCTTGTTATATTGTTAAGAATATTGACCTTCCTTAGTGTTTGTGTTTTCTTTTCCATTTAAATTGCTTAAACGATGTCAATAGTTTTTGCAATATTATTCTATAATAGAGAATAATAAAGTAATTTTACGATTTTTGAACAAACATTTTTGCCATTCCATTCCAAGCATTTCTAAATAAGGATAAATCGTAGTAATAAAGTCACATGCAAACATAAAACGTTTAAAGAAAACGATGATTTATCCCCGGCCGAGGTTTTATTAAAACAAAATTGAGCTTTGACCGTCGCCGTATAAAGAACTTCATCAAATTTATGAACAGATTTGGAACAAAGCCGAATATTCGCGAAAAGGAATTCGTCTCGCACATCGTTATTCGATTTCTTCCAAATTTGAAATGAAGAAAAAAGCCGTGAAAAGATATGAGCTACAAATTCAGACCCATGTCTTTTTAACCGTCACATGTCTACCAGATTTATACCTATCTAAAAGAAAATGTCTTTGGCGCCGAACGAACGCTTTTATTGAAATTGGCCGCATTACCATAATAATATTAGAGGGATTGGCAGCCATCGGCGAAGTGTAAAATCTTAGTATACTACTCTCTGTTATCTCCTTCAAGTACTGCAATCTACATACATTTCTCTTTTCTCGCCATTGTGAGGAATTCAATTACTAAATCTTCTATATTTCGAGGCTTGTTACGTATCGTTTTAGCATCGGCTCCGCACGTCGAGTCTTGAAATATACGAGTAGGTATTCGATCGATTACGATTTCGTTAGCAAATTGCCTTTTAAAAGAATTCTCATCACGAGTACATTACTAACTTATTTTATATAATTTTAATATATCAAGACATTTTAATATCAGAAGAGTTCACTTACTACTAACGTAAAACATGACACCGTCACCGAGCGCATTCAATCACCCCCATTTAAATTTCCACGCAAGGGCTCATAATAAAAGTAATATTCCTCACAAAGAATCGCCTCAAAGGAGAACCGTTGCAAAGTTTAACTGAAAATATTAAAGAATGGTAATTTTACACAAGAAATATTATTGCATTATGGCGTATAATAGGAGAAAAAATCCTCGCGGAGCACAATAGGACGGGCGGAAAATCACAATACGCTGCAAACACTCCTAAACTATTATAAACATATTTCATAAAAGCCTGGTTCATGTCGAGCGCTCTCCATCCTTCCATTTTTCATAACCAACCGAAAAGGAGCCGGAAAAAAGAATAAACACAACTTACAAGGGAACAAATGGCGACACTTTACGTGTCCCACAACTTAAACGTCCTTGGAGAAATGGAATCCTAGATAATGTTACTATTCGTCTCTGCTAAATGCTGTATTATGTGCGCTTCCAAACTAATGTGGACGATGAGAGATGGAACTATTTCGTCACACATTTCGGTGAGTGGTCATCCGAATAAATATCTAGGTATCTACCTAACAACCGCCACAGGTTTTTTTCATTTGTACTGTACAAGACATAGAAGTACTAGGCCGATTAAACCCCATATTTTGCAATAGTCTTTCTATTGAGTAATATGTTTTTTTTATTATTTTCGAGTATATTAAAATTACGATTTGAGTTCTTAATTACTTTTTAAATTAAAAAACAATGTTGTATTGTTATAACGTTGTCGTTATACGTTACAAGAAACTCATATATTTTTCTACTTTATGGCGCTAAATTAAAACAGGTCCATATAGTTTACCGAAATGTAATATAGTGGCACTGATTTCCCAATTTGAAAAGAATACTCATAAAAAAAATTAAATAAATGGCTGTATAAGTAACAAAAAGCCGGCCGGTTGAAGCCGAGCGCCAAGTTTAAAAAGCTAAAGACGGACTAAGGATATTGTCACTAAAAATTACAGAGCGCAGTAATTAAGAGAATTACTTAAAAATACAAGCGGCGGTCAAACAACAGTGCATTGCGCCAACGGAGTCAGATCTTTTGTGGGGTTGACAAATTAAAAATGCAGCCACAATGAGAGGTCTTAGTCCGTCAAATGAGCATGGGGATGTTTCGGACGGCAAAGTTAAGTTTGTCCGGCGCGTTGTCCGTTTGGAAGACAAAGGAACAATAGCCGACCCGGATATTTGAAAAGTAGGCATGTTTTTGCGAAACTATAGCTGCGGTGGCCAACTTGCTTTTATAGAGATCCAGGTGTATTGTGAGAGGTGTCTTTTAATTACGAATATTGAATATAATGAAAACATGAAATATTCTGCAACGCAGAGATGTTTGAAATAATGAAAAAGTGTAATAAACATCTGTAGTAATAAATCTTTGAATATAAATATAATGTTTTTTTACCCAAAAGTATAAAAAAAACGTATCTAAATTTATGCGAAGTTGACAGAGGTGCATAGCTAGTGAATATAGTTTTAATTATCTAAATAAAAACTGAATACTACATTTTTGTGATTTAAAATAATCCTAAAATATTTCCCTTATCGAATTTTTAAAATATTCAATTACGCTAATAGTTTCATGTTTATTTTCAGAAGTTACGCAATTTGCTATAAAAATAAAAAATAGATGGAATATGTAAATTAAAAGTAAATCAACATTTTTAAAATAGAATACCTTTTAAAAAATAATATTTATAATTGGAACGCTATTTATGGTGCGGATAAAATACTGGCAACACACAGAAAACTGATTTTATTCGTAAAAATAGATGGTTGTCGTATATGACATCGAAATAATGAGCTTGTCCGAAAACAACAACTCATTTACAGTACAATATGTTTTTGCTTTTTTATCTGCCAAAATGGAGCTTGTTATTTTATCCCGAGATTTAGTGTTCTTATAATGTTAGATTTGTATACGCGAGACAGGAATGTAAGTGATTTTTGTACATTTTGATGATAAAAATATTGTTTTGTATATTGCACAATAACTTTATTTTTTATGGTCTATAAATATATAAAAGACACTTAAATATGAAACATGTTAGAAACAGTTAAGAAGGATTTACAAATAGGTATTTATAATCTATAGTCACTATTGTATTTAGTTGCTTAATAATTATTGGTAGAATTCAATGATATTATATTGAATAGATGTGTTATAAGCGTAAAATTTTGAAGACGCAAAAACATCCTAATCAGGTCTTATCTGTAGGTAGGTTGCCGATGAATTCACGCGCAACTGACGTAACTATCTTTTTTCTTGTTAGTTAGGTTATTATTCATCTCTTTTCTATCGTTTTGATTTGATGTATGTGTGCTGCCGCTGCTGTGCGAAACACTTTTGTCTTTAGTTTTATTGGTGTATAACATATCTATTAACTAATATATCATTTTTAGCATTATACTGTTTTGACATAACCTCGTTTCAGTACATACTTATAACTGAAAATTATTCATTTATAGAACTCAAAGAAAACGTTTTTCAGATGTACCTAACAGCAAAAAAGCGTCGAGTCATTTATGTGTGTTATTTTACTTAATGTCCACTTTATAATGCTTATACTCCTAATGGATCTGAACGTTAGATAAGCTGACATTCGATAGACCTTAACACCGTGGAATAAAAATCATTATTCGCTCAACCGTGCATTTGGTAGGTGTATTTTTTAATGGATAGATATTTCGTACCTATTTTTCTTGCATTTCTATGATGAGAGTAGTATTGTTTTTGAAATTTGCTCTTTAATTTTTTTGGTGTGTACGTACACCAATTTAAATTCTTTAATGAAATAAGATCGATCAGCTTTACACGTGCTTCATGGTCAAAAACTGTTTATATTTTAATGATTATTTAAACGAACCTTAGTAAGATAAAATACTGTGTTTTTTAATTTTTAGTACTTTTAGATAGTTTTCTTGTAAGTAGTAGTAATATTATTGTGTAAATCGGTATTATATGTAATATGTATAGATCCCAGTAAGTGCATTGTTCTCGGACAGTTTAGTCCAGAGCGTGTGGACCAGGATGCTGTGCGTACGTGCATC
This sequence comes from Eurema hecabe, assembly GCA_026213755.1. Classification (NCBI taxonomy): domain Eukaryota; kingdom Metazoa; phylum Arthropoda; class Insecta; order Lepidoptera; family Pieridae; genus Terias; species Terias hecabe. Next base: position 2,145,961 of record JADANM010005989.1, on the reverse strand, counting down.
GAATGTAAGGTCACACTGACCGAAGTGTGTTGTTGATATCTGTGGCGATATTAGTATGCGGTGTTCGAACAGTTCACTTCGATGACTGGAAGAAGTATAGGCATAAATAGTGTCTAACGTCAAGTTTAATCTCCAAGTAATTTGAAATGATAGAACTCGCAACGGTTATACCACGCTCCCACAAAAATCGTCACCAAGGAATGGTATATCTAGCTAGAGCTATAATTGCGTTTGGCGAACCAAACTTATCGAAAAGTGGTAACCTTTCGATTGTCCATGGTGGCTCACAATCAAATGTACCTCTTGATTATTAAGTAATATTTATATAATAATTAACCACAACCTGTAGAGAAATAAGAACAGACATAAGAATTGTAGGTTCAAAAATAAAACAATAAATTGATCCTAAAGCCTTATTAAACGTAACTATAATGACATAAACATAATCGAATACACCCGTTATATTCACAAAATAATTATTTCATGAAATATAAAGCGTATTCAAGACCAGCCCGTCTAATTAACGCCGATAAGAAAGATACCATTATCCATCTTCATCATTTCTTACATTAATCTCCAAGGAAATTAACAGTTGCCGTGTCATATTTAAAAAGCCATTTCTGTTTAATTTAATTTACATTTCCCGGGAGACATTTATTTTTAAGGACACTTACTAAAATTAAAAGCTTAGCAAACAGCCCGTCTTTAATCGTCGGATAAAGTAAGGGACAGTGGTATCACAAGGAAGAGTGTTGTCTTTCCTATGGACGTACCGTTTTGAACTCCCTATTCAAACAATGTTGGCTAAAATAACATATCTTAATGCTTCGTGATAAAATCTTGTTATAAGATAACTTATTACATTATTCGTTATAAAAACCCTACCATTTAATTATAATAAAAATAAAGTCTTAAATTCAGCAATAAATATGTTATTATTTATATTCAAACTGTCAAAGTTACAGCGGAATAGATATTCCACCAATTAATAACGATAGAAAACACATACACACACACCCACACACACACACACATAATAAGCGTTTAATAAAATTTTCAGTTCTATTGTGTAACCAAACAGTTGATTGTGAGAAGTCTAGCTTTAGCGAAGACTGAAATATTTAAGAGCTAGAAACCGGGGGAGCCAAGTCACGCGCCGCTAGCCTAGTGATTTAAGAACGGCTAGACCAAGACATATTTCCTGGCTGACGACGTAGGCCAGACTGTAACGATTCCTCGCTCGAATCATTTATTTTGTAAGATACACGACTTCGCAGTTGAGGACTTAAAGCGTTTTCACTTTTGGGCCGCGTTATATGCTTCAATAGTCAACTTCGCAAATTTACTGGTTTTTTAATTATTACGAAATATTTGTTAGTGACTCTCAAAAAGTTTCCTCCCTCAAAAACTCAAACTTTAATGTTGTCATCATGCTAAATGTTCGAATTTTAAATATGTTTTTTTTTTTTAATTTAACGAGGATAATTTATCTATTCGTGTATTACGAAATGTAATAGAGCGTTGGGGCGGTCACATCGATTTGTTTTTCGTGCTTTATAAGAATCTTATTTTAAAGCATATAGTTTTAGAATAAAAAATCCGTTATTTAATTTCCAAAATTAAATTATTTCATCATGGCATACTGAAGTTGCAGGTAGCTGTAAACTATTTGTTTTTAAAGTAAAACTTATAAAATAAATGCTATGATACCGCAAAACATTAATAGAAATAAATTTAAATCTCAACAACTGTTTACGTGAAAGCAACCCGGTAATACATAAATTTAACTAATGTTTTAATAAAGAAATCTTGGCTTTATTCCAACCTTTTTGCTAAGAGCCCTGCTACTAGTAGAGAAAGTAAAAGTAGAATAAATATTTAAGATAAATGACTTCTATATGAGACCAGAATGTAAAATTCTATATTACTTGATATTATCTATATTAACTAATATGTTTAAGAGATTTCGCGGTCACATAACTCAGTAGAGTTGCAAAATTGAGTGACGTGACATACTTCACATACTTTTCCAAAACAAAGTTTTGTAAAATATGGTTGACTGGTTAGTCCTGCTTTCGGTTTTTCAATTGACTTTAAATGATATACTCTTATTATTGAATAATGTTAAGTATTATTTCGAACTCATATAAAAGGAATAGGGAACGTAAGACGTAGATCTGTAATCTATTTTTGTGTTTCTAATTACGCCAAAACTGAGCCTTCAGGCGGTTGAATATCGCATCAAATATTAAGATATCGCTGATATTCTCGTCACGTCGCTTGTCTTAACATCTGGAATGTTCTGTAACACGCCATCTCTGTTTGTTTCCAACTGCACTAGTTTTAACTCTTATTCCTACCTACGTGACTCTTGTGCTAAATGATATTTGATATAACTTCATTGTTGCTATGAAATTTTTAGTATCAAGTCACTCGCTAAAACAATTGTTAACTGGATATTGCGTTGGACAGGTTAATTATATCTCCCTTGATGCTAGTTCGCGCTTCTTTGTAGGGAGAATACGCAATGGCACGGACGTGTTTTGAAATGGACATCGTGTGTATCCAAAAAGTTTGAAACAAATTAAGATTAATTAAGTCTCTGGCCTTTGTTTTATTTTTAATTCCTTCCATATGCAGTCGATAACAACATTGCATTGCGATGTAATTTGTTTAAAATGTCTTTCGTATTTATATTTTAAAAGTTATTCTGCTAATTGGAGATGAGATGAATCTAAGCAAGAAAATCATACATTAAAATAGTATAATATTTTTTAGGTGTCGTTATAATATGTTATATTGGGGATAAAAAATTTAAACATACTGTTTTCTTTTATCGCTTATGTAAATAAACGATATAATCTCATATAACGGGGTCAATGTAATTTAAAATCTTCTTGTATCAAAGGCGATTATTCAAAAGTAAGAAAGTGCATAATCTAGAGGTGTACATACAATCTATATTTAATAAGTTTAATTTCATACGTGCCGTTATTATGCGTTTTTTATAGTGATGATAAAAATATCTTCACAAGCTGTTTTCTGTTATCGCTTATGTATAAAAACGATAAAATGTCATATAACGGGGTCAATGTAATTTAAAATCTTCTTGTATCAAAAGTAGGAAAGTGCATAATCAAGAGGTGTAAAAAATAGCGGATCAAATTACAAAAAAAAGCGGCGAAAATTGCCGTCGGGCCTAACAAAGTCAAGCTAAAAGTTAGGCCCGTTACAGGCACCCAGTTGCTATCCGTTGCTTGGAGTTTTTAATTTTATTCCGCAGCCACTTGCGGCAAACCTCGTTACAAGTTTAAATTGGCATTTCTCGGAGTAATAGTTAGACGCCATTGGATAACTTCCTCTGTCTCCTTCACTTGTTGGTAATTCTTATTTAAAATGTATGAGTTTGAACGTTGTTTGGCGTGCGGGATCGGTATATGCAGGTCTGAATGTTTTATGTATCGGAAGTAGCCAAGTGTCGGTGGACGGCAAATATTTGAACAGTAATCTCCTCGGGATTTTGTGGCTATTTCATACCTGAGCTCGGTTCCGGTACACAGATTCGACGCAATAATTCAGTGGAATAGGTCCCAACTTAAAGCTTTTGGAGTCGCCTTGAAAAACATTGCTACGTTCTGTTTAGGAACTTGAGTTAATTTTCATTTTGTGTATCTATTTTTTGGCGATGTTTATTATATATAAGCTTTAATAACATACAAGTTGTGTTCTGAGGCTGCATCATTCTGCTCATTCTAATAATTCGTTCACGATATACTAAAATTGTTTATTTTTTATTTTCGAATCACGTCCTCCATTTTATCTGTTTGATAATACGTTAAAGTTCCTTTTGTTTCGGATTTACGACAGTTTTTTACAAAGTAAATAACGTAAATAAAATACCCAGCAGTTTTACTTATTTTCTCTGTATATTTATGAAACGCGGTATCAGCTAAAACCGTTCACTTTTTTAATAAACTTTTTATTGGCACTAAAATAAAACCTAGTCTTCATATTACGAGTTTTCATGAGTGTATTGAATACGCTTTCAGTGAACTTAAGTCCTTAATCTTAAAATACTTTTCTATTAGATTTAACGATATAAAAACTTAATTAGGGTGAAAAGATGAGCATTTAATACCCAGTATATGTCAGTCCACTATATAAAAAGAATTTATTAGAGTAAAATATAGTAAATTTCTGCTGCACCTTTTTATATAGTGGGGAAATTCTAATAGTATACCCTACCATGGGTGTCCCGTCTGTTAGACTGTCTTTAAAGTCATCTTCGTGCTCTTTTTCAATCCTTTTTTTTCCACCGTCTCTATGCTTACTTCTTCAGTTTTAGTAATTCAGTGATTTAAAGGTATCGTTAATATGTGTAGGCACTTAGTAACTACAGCCTGATCCCGATAGATGACATGGTTTGGTTAATTGTGACTTGTCATCAAAACACATGTACTTGCACATGTGTGTGGCTATGTAGCACGACCACACACACATATAAAAATAATGTATAAATACATTGACATTCGTCAATAAAGAGATTACAATTAGAACACGCAACATGTAGTTTCCTTCGCTACATTGATGACCCCGACGTGATTATTTTTATTTTTAAATATTTAAAAACCGAGTTATTCTCTTCCTGATATTCTCTTTGAGTTTAAACACAACGTGTTCACAGAAGTTGAATTTATTGCAACGTAATGAAGAAAGAAATTAAATTATTATCTTTATGGAGATCATATTATATTCACAGGAAATCGGGTTATCTTTAATATGTAATATGAGAAATGACAATACATATTAAACATACGTTTGATCCATACTCGGTCTTTGTCAATATCCTTGGATTACGACAGACGGAAATGATTGCTGATTTTCCAAAGTATCGAATAATTGATATGATTTTATTTTATTCAATGTATATTTACGGCCGCTACCTGCAGCTTTTCCCCATAGTTTTCGTTCCCATTTGGTGGTACCGGGATATAACTATATGTTGATGTCGTCTATTTATTAGTTTGTCCAACTTCAGCCAAATTAAAACCATAATGTTTGCGTTTACAGTAATATATATTAGATTAAATAATAACAAAAAGATATTGAAAATCAATTTTGTGTTTGTCTGGCCTGGT
>JADANM010005989.1:2068045-2092399 GCA_026213755.1 Eurema hecabe | reverse complement strand
ATTATGAGTTAGGTGGAGGTACCCAGTCCAAATAATACATTACTAGTCCGTGTTAGCCTCTAGGATTCCGTATCAAGAATCATAATAAAATTTTGCAATTCCTTTAATCAAGCCCTGCATTTATATTTATTTACCATAGCACAACTTACATTTTAATTCCATTTTATATATAAAATGCATACTATAATAATAACTAAATCGCTAGGCATCCTGAATGTTGTGGAGAAAGTTATAAAGATAGTATTTTTAGAGTGAGCACACTTATATTTTGTTTAAGCTTGGCTCTCCCTAAACAAGAAGCTAGCTTATAAATTTCAACCAAGCATGGAAAATGGAAAATATTTCTGGATAAACAGCGTTGTAACTTTATTTAACTGTGACTCTGTACTTTATTTAAAAGTATGAATTTAAATATATAGTACGATCTATGCTACCATTGAGATCGCGTTTTTATACCCAAATATTTTAGTTATGTTAAATAGCCTAAATACTGGTAAGAGATTTTTCTAAATAATGCAAATCAAAAAAACACACTATCAAAGCTTCGGCAATGTTTTTCTATAATAATGCTTTCTTTTAAAATAAGATAGAGCGCAACTATATGAATTTAATTCAACTGTTTGGTACTGTAAAATTAAATATCGCTCTAAATCACAGTCTTACTAAGGAAGATTAAAATGCTACGAAATTGTTACTGGTGAAAAACATTTGAAGACAAAGCGACTGAACCCTTTCCACTTCTTACAATCACGGTTCTTTTATGATTCTTTCGTAAAGTCTGTGAAGTTGCAATTGAGCAGTTCTGATGTCGACACGAGGTCTCGTGCTTTTGCTTGTAAATGTGTTTGTAGGAAGGGAGTTTCGAGATATCCGTTTGTACGACAAAGCTGTTTAAATCTCTTATATATTTTTGTTATGATGTTGATGTGAACATCATAACGGCGGTTTTTATTTGGTGGTTAGAGGTGTTATTTACTGACCGTTTCATCTATCATTTAATGCTATAGAATCTTAGATATTTTTACTATAGCACATAAAGTAGCCTTCGTTCGATTTTCCTTGTACAAGATCTGCAGTACGTTTAATGATGAGCCACGACCAGCCACCTGATATTTCTGCATTAAAGAAAATAACGAATAATTATAAATATCATGAAGTCGTATCACAAGCAATGTCCAGCTGCAAAATGATTGTATTTTCCAAAACATTTGAAAGTAATTAAGTCGTACAAGTTTCACCGTAGAATGAGTCAAACCATAGAACCCACTAGCTCCGTGACGAACTTTAGCTATGAAGCTATTGGAAATTAACCAATTGCTTTACTATGCGAACGTCATTGCAAGAGATAAGCTTAGTTCAGTTCCAAACGCTGCACGATAATTTGACTTCTATATATATGGGGTTAAGAATGACTATTGTTTGCTCATTCTACATGCAGCTAAAGTGAATGTTGGTTCGCACGTTGGTGTAAAAGTTGCTTTAGAAGTTTGTAACTTTTGAAGTTTACTCGCCTTAGAAATTGTCTATAAAGGTATTATGTTGCTGAGAGCCAAAGTTGGCTTATTCAGTATCAAAGTATAAATACTTATAACAGAAAATTACTTGGTTAAGAGCCGTTTGTGAGCTTATTCAATTACCGCTCGTTTGTACAGTGATAGGCGAGGCAGGGTCCATTCAACGTAATTTTTACGAGGAGTAATAATTACTTTATGTACTAAGCCTGGTAAGTTGCTTAATTATTTTCTGGCGGTAATGATAAAACATTATGTGAAACTTCAGGAGTTAAACAATATACCAAAAACACAAATGTGACGCTATATTCTGTAGAGATCGTAGAGCTCTGTAGAGAGTGTTAAGTCATTAACCGACGCAGATGTATGACACATATCGATTGCGTATTTATTTTTAAGCACTTTAAAATACATACAGTCAAAGACAGTCTGATTATAATAAAGATATAAAAATGTAAGTCTAACATCTAACTTAATAAAGCCGGGCAAGGAATCTTAATCACTGCACTTTTATTAAGTTACGACGGAGAGAGGTCGGCATATTTGAAAGGGAATTTCAAATTACACAGCTTATTAAATTATATAATTACATGTGGGGTTTAAGATTTATTAAATTCATTAAATATAAATGTATAATAACTCTAATCTATAAATATAAAATAATGTAATGTAAATATCTCTAATAATATCTATGAACCGTTATATATAATATGTTCAAATGACTAATCAAATCAACAACTGTAAAAAGTTTCGTAGAATAACAACGGCAATTCTGAAAAACTAAACCCGGTTCCTAATATAGAAATATCCATTAGGAAATGAAAAGGAAATTGAGGTAAAATAACAACAGATATATGAAATTACAGTGTTTACTTTAAGTAGATAATATTGTATAACCAATATTGTCTTTGTGACTCTTTCAAGAGTTCCACGTGTCTTGAGGACTTTATCTGACAAAGTCTAATGCGGGTTGTTGACGTTCTTCATAAAAGTTTTCGTTCGAGAATTTCTTGAGTGTTTTTTTTTCAGATTAAAGATATTTATAAGGCTATCGTTAGCTAGTTTAAAGGCGCCTTGTTGTACTGTATATCCGTGCTAGTTTGTGTTTACTATGCCCCAAGGTTCTATTTGCGTAGTTTCCGTTCTTATGGCAATACAAGGATACAAAATATTTAACCAGATTATTCATACAAATCCATATAATACTTTATTCTATCTATATATTTTGTTTTTTTAATATAGAGGGCAAACGTACTGGTGAGCCACCTGATAGATAGTGGTCATCGCCGCACATAAACACTCGTAAAGCGTGACAGCTCTGGAGTGAGTTGCCAGCCTTTTAAAAAGATGTACGCTTCTTGAAGTATTTTATAGATATTCGCATTTATACTACAACTAAAGATTAATTTATATCAGTAGGGCAAGTCTTTAAATACTCTCGTATGTCACAAATAATAAATAAATCATTTAACATCTGGAAGATTCTCATTAAATCAATCCTATGAAATTTCTTTATCCAACTAGCAGCGTCATCAAGATTTTTTATACCCGCTCTCTGTTTATTAATTAAAATCATCAGTGTAGACTATAGACGAACGATTAATGGATGCGGCATGAGTCGACATTTAGTTCGCAAGTCATTTTCTAAGTGGATTTATTGAGTTCCTACAAGATTTGTTAATTAGCTAAGCTATATGGTGAGATTATACAGCCTTTACTTACTTTTTCTAGAAAATTTTCTTTTCATTACTTGAAGTAGGGATACAAATGAAAAGTATCGAAATTTCCACCGCGAGGTGATTCAGCATATTTCGAAGATTAATGTATTATAATTGTTTACTTTTATAAATATTAGCAGAAGGTCTTATGGAATATAAGAATTAGTTAGAAAATTCTGTCTTCCTAGAATCTTCTGGAATGTTCTCTAAAGCGTTCGTATTAAGAACGAATTCAAGTCGAAGCACTCAATGAGTCATTTGATGCAGTGAAGTATTTCCATTCATTCAATGAGAGTATGATTGTCCTATATATTCCACATTCGCCTCGCGTGCACAGTTTCGATTGACTATGAACTTCCTCGGACGCATTCGTTAAGAATTCAAACTGTTACTGCGAATAGAATTGTTCAAATGTCGAATGAAATTGCTTTATATTTCTTATTTCTTAGCGTTTTGTATTGATACGGAAGAATGTATAGTCAACGTGCAGAGCCGGGCTTGGGACCAGGACAAAGTAATTCTATGAAAAAAGGAAATAAATAATGGCATAAAAAAGAGGAAAGGTAAAACAGGGCTTTTGAACCTCCCATCTAAATTCGTATTCTTAAAGTTTTTAATAGTTTTCAACCCTTAATGATGATTTAACGAATAAAATACGTTACTACATGGGTATATTCGTAAAATTTATTTGGTTATCATTTGGCAATGTATGTGGGAAGAATGTTTGACACGAAGCCTAATTACAGGGCAAGGCAATTAAAATAAGACTAAACTGAAGTAGAGGATATTTTGCGCCTAGGAGTTGAAACCAACGCACGCACACCCACTCACCGTGCGCTGAACATACATAAGTAACGATTACTGCATTCCTAACTCACAGCACTTGCTTTTAAGTTTTCTGCTATAGCATTAGTCTCAATTAAAGTTTCACAGCCAGGGAAATTCTTAGCTTCGTGTTTCTTTATGGCATATAAGCCGACATCAGACGTACTCCGTAATTGTCTGTCCTCTGAGCAGATGTTTGCAAGTGCCTTAACTCTTAGTGGCGACTATGAAAAATGTTTTAGTTCAGAATGAAAAATGTCTCAATAGAGGCCACCAGCCCGGCAACTTTAAATATATGCGCATAAGATGTATGCAGTTTTAATGTTGTGATATTGAAACGCATTACGCCTTATTTGTATGAATGCACTTACGTTATGTTGTTTATTAAGCATAAAGGAAAGCATATTATATTATATAATAAAACAATAAAATTTTACATGTTTATTTTATTCGTTTCTTAATTGAAGTCGAATTATTGTTTTTTTTAAACAACTACATAAAAGAAAAGATTTCTCAATTCGATCGTTATTGTGCATTTTTATATCTATACTAATTTTTTAAAGAAGTAAAGTTTGTGTGTTTGTTAAATTGTAAGGGGTAATCTCGGTATCTACTGAACCGATTTTAAAAATTCTTTCTCCAATAGAAAGCCACATTATTGCTGAGTATCATAGGCTACACAAAAGAAGGATTGTTATAATTATACCCAAAGTGGGGACGGGTCAGCTTGTATCTTATAAGATTATTGCCACTTAGAGTTTTGAATTACGAACTATTGCTATTAGGTAATAGTATATAATATATACTTAGTACTTCAATAGACCCGATATTACAATAATAGTATAAACTTACTAAACAAATTAAGATTTAAGTCGATGTCATTTAATACTTGGTCAATACTTAACTGTTATCCATCAGACCGATGGTTGCGAGTTCGTTCTAATGACTCCGACTAATTATTAACAACGTTGAAACCTGATTAATTGCTGTTTGTATGTGAGGAAGCACCACTTAATTGTTTAGTGAAGAATGTTAGAACTGTCAGGTTGTGAAAAGTTACAAATTAAGTTTTTGAATTAATCGATTGAAGCTTCATACATAAAATTATACAATTTTTACAATAATAATAGTAAGAAAGCTACTGAAGTGTCTACCAACAATTTATCAAATAGATTTCTATTCTATATACGAGAAAAAGAAACTTATAACATTTTATTTTGTATGTTCTTTTTCTTGTATGGATTTAAATAGTATACTATTTAGTTAGAAATAATCCAAGAACTTGATTTAATCTTTATCGAGCGTACGCATGAGAATAATAAATCATTAAAAATGATTCATTAATTATTCATTAAAAAAAGATAAACTTAAATCATTAAAAGTGTTTATTTACGTACATTAAATAAACATAACCTAACACATTAAAATGACTAAAGGCTATTAAAAACTATAAATGTGAATGCTTTCAGCGCATTACTGAAGTTAGCAGACGCCTCATTAAAATTGTTATTTGGCAACATTAAATCCTGGTGCACTCATTCATAAAATATTTTGTCCGTCATTTAACCGCAATTATAAAGGTTTCAATGCTTTTTATTAGTTTGAGTCCAAAGCTGTAAGTACTTTCTCTATATCAAGATAATACCCACGGCTGCGAGATGATGGTTGTAGAACAGGTAGTAGAACAGTTAATACACACGTAAACACAAACATCAATATGAGTCGTAATATTTAATAAGTAAGTCACAAAAATGTTATTACATCAAACAAACGTCTAATCGACTTCAATCATGCCAATTAAAATCTCTATAGATCCAACCTGGTTCAAATTAAAAACGTTAGCCGCAAAAACTATCTAGACAAATTGGACTATTTCTTTTTGATCATTGTACAGAAGATTCGAAGAGACCTCGAAATTAATGAACCGGTGTGGAGTACGGTAGAGGGGGTGTTACAAAAACACTTTCCGCCGCTGGCCAAAAGGACCGACCCTAAACCGAAAATTCTAATGGAAATCCAACAGTTAATACAAAAACAACTGAATCCAGTTTTTACCGCTTAAATCCGCCCCGAGCTAATAAAAAGAGACAATGGAATATAATGTGTTTGCTGTGTAGTGGCGCTGTAAGTACTGATTAGATTACGGGTTATCGGACTGAATCTAAATAAATTTTATTGTTAATCGCTGCCGTGTAGGTATGTATCGGTGAGATTATCTATGGATATAAACCTTGGTAAATAGCACATTTTATTCGTCATTTTTCTAGGGATGGTTATCTTCCAATTTTAACGCAATAGTCAAAAAACAATCTTCATCATCTCTAGAAAATATACCTTGTGGAATCAGTAATCTCACGTGGTATTTCCGATGCAATACGACTTAGGATACTTCAAGAAAAGGGCACATTTATTTTAGTAGGATGGCAACTCATTCCATATCCGAGTGTTATGGACAGAGAACACTTCTTTGCGTCAATATTTTGAACAAGTTAATTCTACTAACCCCTTATTAAATGGAGGAAGAAGTTTGAGTGGTACATTTCATCATTTTCACTCTTGTAGGTATTTCAATGCATTCATAAACCAAAGTAAAACAAAAAATGTGCTTGCCCTGCCACGGTACTTTATATATGTAAAATAACACTAATTATCAAATATTTTATTTTAGTTATAAATTCTAGTTAATACAACATAGTTGCTGATTTCTTATTGCGTTACGATTTCAATTGGCATAGGGTGTTTCTAAGCAATTTCATTACTTAATTACAGTAATAGTCGCACTGTATAAACCAGCTAGACCGAACACAAAATGTAATAATAACCCAAGTTCGTAATCAAATATGCATCTTATTGTTAGAGGAATAAGAAAGGTATTTGTTAAACAATAAGTATGTTAGCTGGTCACAAAGCAAAGCCTAGGTGCCTTTCATTAAAATAATTCATTTCATTAGTCAAAACGGACACGCAAGTATGTTTTTAAAATTTAATAACGTCCTGACCTTATTTAATTTTGTGGCAAAACAAATAAAATTAGCAGAACTCTTACGTTTGAATACGATATTATGGAAATGAGTTCACAAAATTCTAACTAAATTAAAATTATTTACATGAAGTTGAATCTCTGTACTATTTTCACAAGTTACAACGATTTAGTAAGCCTCTTTTTGAGCGTTTTAAAGTTCTGATTTTCATAATAAAAATAAAAATGGTGTCTCATATAAAGAGGTCACGTTAATCATTACTATTTTAAAACCAAGTCGCCTTCTCTGTCTGTCTGTATGTATAGTTACATTTTTATTGCAGTTTTTTTATCAGATAGAGAGAGTCAAGAGAAAAGGTTATGTGTATTATAAGTGTATAAATGCGGGTAAAACCGCGGGTGGGTGCTAGTGAACTATATAATAAGTAAACTAAATAAAAAGTGAGGTAATTAAGAATACTTGGATCAGGGCTTTTTACTATTCATAAAATCAAGTTCAAAATCAATCCTCGTTTATATAATTTTTGAATAACTAAATTTACCTTTGAGTTGAGTAAATCATCTTGGATTCAATATTGTATTCAATATGAGGTAAGATCACCTCAGTCCATGGAAATTCTCTAAGCCTAGCGAATTCACTGCGAGCCCACGGGGCTTGTATAAGGATAATGACAAAAATAGGATGAAAAGCGAAGTATAGGTGTATGGTCCTTTACTTCGATTTTCAACCTCTTTTTTGTCATTATCACATAGCGTGTGAACGTGAAACACACAAAATGCTATGTAATCTTTGATGAAACTTTACACTGAGATTCTTGATGATTTTGTAGTACACCCGGTTTTATACCTGGCGTCATGACTAGCCCTTTTCATTATTTATATTTTTATTTTGTTGTAATGAAATTATAACTATATCAAATAATTTATTTAGTACAAAAGAGCTTAACTTGGACATCGTATTATAACGGGGGAATTCTTTAAGCTTATAGTATATAATAAATTCTGTTTTAGTAAGAAGACGTAGGTTATGTTATCTCGGACAAAGGCAGTGTAATTTTAGGGCAAAGTCCTAAGAAAATATTGGACTAGTCATTTTATTTGTACTAGTAAGATACCGGCTCTAAGATATATTATTTTAATGCGAAAGAATTTAATGTAAAGATAACGTTGTTTTAGTTTGTGCGGTGTTCTTGAAATTTATGCGGTAGTGTCAAACCTTTGTTGAGGTCAATTTTGTTATTCATAAAAATCTTAGAATGTACATATAGTTTTCAAATCTATTTAGAGTTTAAGTAAATCTAAACTGAAAGTAAGGATCATCATAATCAATCATTTGGATCACAAGCAAAGATTATAAAAAATATATACGGGTGAACATGCGCTATAAAATTAGTATGATTAAATTCGCTCTGTTCACATAAACTAAACAAAATAATGTCATATAACAACAGTTTTCCGAACTGAATTATTTTCACTAAAATTAACCTATTATTATGCATTAGCAAAGCAATGTTATTATGTTCGTTCTGGCTCTATTTTAAAGCCTCAATATTTGAAAATTTTAAACAATGAAAAATGTTTTTAAACTGGAACAAATCACGCTAGTCAATGTGATGTGACCCAAATCTCTGAAACCAGGAGAGATGTCGTCTAAATAACATTTTAAAATCGTTTTAACTATATCTCTGTTGAAGATTTTCATTTATTTCTGTCTACTTGTGTGTATTTGTATCTTTATTTAAACGTAAATACTAAGTATTTTATAATATGTGTTTCAAAATCATTCCTCATAACCGATATCTAGTCACTTTATATTCCTTTATATAGGTTCTTCATTTTTATATTATGACTTACAATTACCTACTACTAAGATATTAAGTAGCTTCGGGAAAAGGTACCCGTGACCCCACCTCCTACACTATGATAGAATACAAGGGGGTTTTGGTCGGTAGACTTTCTACATAAGTATATATAGTCCGTTTCCCCAAATCAGGGAAAAGACCATGGGTTTCCTATGATGATTTGGCCACGTAGTTCTTAAACCTATATTTTCTATGGTGAAGCTACCAAGAGTAAGTATAAGTTTATTCTTAAAACGAACGACATATAGAAATGTCATTGGTGAAGAGATTCCATAAGGTATATAACTTTTTTCTGTATATGGTTCCATTTCGTTGCGACCAGGTCCTTCGCGGCATAAAAACAAGGCTCTAACGCTATATTTTAAATTTCAAACAAATTTTCCGAAGAAAATTGTTACTCTGTAAATCCTCGAAATAAAAATGAACCATAATCTGAATGAATACTTAATGTTAACTTGGATTGCGACTTTCAGCGCTAAGAGAAAATTACTTAGTTGGACGATTGCCACGCTCTGACTAGTAAATACCTCGATTGTTAAACACTATGTTAGCATGTTAAACGACTAACACTTATGTGCCCGTATATTTCTCAGACGACCCTTATGCGAGCTTAAACGTCTCGGCGTTTTCGCGTATTAAGTCCAAGATAATATAACATAGTTATGTAACCTATTCAGATTCGCTGGAGGCCTGCAGTTTGTATCTCGCCAGATAAAAGTGTAGCTACAAGTGAAATGTATGCTCGGGACACGGGCGTTGCATAGGGACTATTGAGTTTTGATTTTATTATAAGTTTGTTATATAAGCTTTTCACTATAAGAAGGAAATAGTATATAAAGGAAAATTAAAGATCTTCGATTTATTGTACTTTTAAGATTTTTTGTATATCTTTAAGGGAATTTTCTTCTTAAAGATGGCTCACTGAATATTTCGGCTTTTAACTTAGTTTCATAAATATAAACATTATATACATAATTACAAAATATTCAATATGAAAAACGTAAATAAAATAAAATCATACACAGGTAATCCCGTTACACCTTATACACGAACGAACACTTGCTAAGTGATCGGTCAAAAGGTATGTAAAAAATCCGATAATTAGATAGTTTCATAGAACTACGGGAAGTCCTATAATGGCCATCTGGATTAGCGGCTTCCACAGATTTACAGAGATTATCCGTTCAGAGCACTGAAAACTTATACTGGCTATTATGGGTTTGTCCGCATTCTCTGATAATTCGTTTTATTTGTTTAATACACCTTTGTTTGTTAATGCTACATTTTGACATATATGTCTGAACATATACATGGTTGAACATTGCTCTTTAGACAGACGTCAGAGCATTGTTCAACCATGCCATGTCATATCTGGCAATAGAAAGACAGACTCAAAGATAATATGGGTATAAAGACTGTTTGAAAGAGGCTACTTATTTAACTAAGCAACATTTTATATGAAGTTAGGTAACTTCGTATATATAAGTAGGTAGATGTAATGTTGATTGGATTTTGTTCTTTATTATACCAAATGTCATTTGATTTAACTTATTATCAAAATAAGTATAAATAATAATAACATATTTTATTATTTTATTAACATTATTCAATAGTATATTCTTTATAATAGTATTTATTTATGTGATATATTTTGTTAGATTCATATATTTTAATATTTTTTTTGTCCTCTTATTAGTCCCTTCCTTATTATTTATTTATTATTTCAGTTATCTAACTTCTACATTTTATCTGTTTATATTTTTTTGAGATAAATCACTCTCCACTTTTTTTGGGAGCCACTGAAAATCAGCGTTGGGGCTCTTCGCAGCTCCAACACATGCTGAGTGGTTTTTCTTTTTCCGGAGCAGCGTATTTCTTCTTTTGTTATCATATCTGTGTGTTATTGTTTATTTACTAAGTGTCTTGTGTAATGTTTCATGTATGTGCTCTGGAATAAATGTTTCTTTCTTTCTTTCAAAAAAATTTTAAATATCTAAGGACATTATAAAAAAATGAATTGCATATGTTTTTGTAATTTATATGCAAAAATAAAATTTTAATGTAGGTACTACGCATTTGCTACGAATGCTACGACGACGTAGAGGGCTCTACAGTGAGTGCCACTCTGACGTTTCATTGCAGAAAAACTATGATCATTACGGATATAATATTGTACAAAACACACACACTCACACATACACACCAAATATCCTTAATAATTTTTTTGAGATTAGAGATTTTGAAAAACGAAATCTTTTTTAAAAAATCTTTTAGCAAAATTTTAAAAACGGTTAGAATAAAAGTCATTTTATGTACCTGATGAAATTTCATGGCAGAATTGGTTTAATTTAAAATAATTTTGCACAAAGAGAGAGAGAGAATTAAATTACGTTTGTAACGCCCGAACCTGGCTAAAAAGCATATGATACTTTTACATACACGTAAAATAGTATTGATTTTTATATCAATTTTTTAAGCTGCTGTACATTTTTTTTAATATAATAATACTAAGTTTATGTAATTTATTATATAATATAAGTTATTTGCCAGTTATTTTATAATTACGTATAATTAAAAGTAAAGCACATTATTTGAATATAAAATAATTTGCTGGAAATCGATTGGATGAGGCTACATTCAGTAATAAGTGACGGAGAAAGTAATCAAAGTAAGAGATATTTCGTTTATACCTAATTTGTTACCAAATAAATGATGAATAGATGTAACCCTATTAGTATACGAGTATATGTAAGCAACCCTCATAATGGTTGTAGTGAAGATAAAAAAAGAATTGATCATACTTTGTAAAATATACGAACGGTGTATTGAAAACTTTATATACAACCGACGTCAATGCACTTTGCAATAGAGATTGATGCAACTGATTATACGGGAGTTATCTTTAAAGCGGTTTTTCAATGGGAAACCTCCTTTCACACCTTGGAGAAAAGTTGAACAGTTTTCGGGCCATTCGCGCGGAATCACGGAAAATAGACAAAAAAGTGTACGCTTAAAACCACACAATGCCGATGTTTTGCTCGAATAGAAATGTTTTTTGAAATGTACTTTTAAAAAAGATGTCACGGTCTTCGCTACATAGAACCGTTACATGCGAATTTGTACGGAAACATTATAGTTATATAGAACATGTTTTGTTTACGTATATTCAAAAACATGTTAATGGGTCAACATGCTAAAAGTTTTTATTTATTTATTTTAAAAGCATTAATGTTAATAGAGCCCAGTTATACTTACTTATGCTAGGGAATATAGACATCTATTTTAATAGCCTTTATTCCAATACACACAAGTATAGACTGACCTTTGCGTGGTATTAATAAACTCTATATTAGTAGACAGCTAAAGCCTCGTAGTAACTAAGGATAGAATTTCCTACAAAAGGTTGTTCTAGACTGTGCCATCAATATGCCCGCGTATCCCTGAAGGGAACATGATATCTTCAGAAGCTTTCAATTCGCAAAAGCGAGAACAATACTATTTATTCATCGGATGAGTTGATCGAACGTAGCTTACATTTTAGCCGCAAATCGGTTCGTGTATCGCTCCGCAGAAAATACTACGATATATGTACAGTGTACCGACTCTTTTGTTTTTACAATACAATTATTTGATGTTATAACTCTATGTATATATTTTAACGTGATTTTATACTATTTCTGTGTTATAAATTATTTCTGTTTCATTGGACTAAAATAGTCCAATGAAATGTCACGTAATTTAATATTTTTACAATAAAATAGCTTAAGTTGATTTTTGAATTATTGTATTGGTTATTGGTACGTTTGAAACAAGTAAGTATCAAATTTGTTCAGTTAAAAGAATTTTCAAAAAGAATCTCCATAACTTGTATTTCATGGTTCTTTCCATAAGTATCTTAAGAGTTCCCACTAAAAAGTTTAAACGTGATATGGTTTTGATCCCATTCTATAATCAGCATGATGCTATTGTAGAAATACGTATGCTTTTAATGCAAGGATAAGTTTTTGTAAAATAAACAACTAATGCTTAGCTAAATGAATTAAAGTTCTTGCCACGTATCGGTTCCGTGGCCAACGCTAAACCCGTGCGATAGAGCGACTCTACATATTTTCTGAATAGAATAAATAGAATGCGCTTTTTGCGAAATTCTTATGTGGAATAACACAATGTTCATATTTACGAGTATGTATTGTTTAGTCGGGCACAATGCGAAATCTGGACAAATAGTTTTTAGTGCACAAATGATAATATGACCCGGCTTATTCAAGTTGTTGTATTCAAAAATATGTGTTAGAAATGGCAGCTAAACTTAAATAGTGCTATTTTTTTTTTGTTTTTACTATAGTAAATACACTTATAATAAATAAAACAATTTTATTAAATAAAAAATGTATATTAATACATTTTGAAATTGCCATTTGAAGCCGCAAAATATTGAATAATAAACACACCGAAGCCACTTGAAGTTAGCATAAACCAAAACGGAAACTGAACTCTTGGAGTCGCATGCAATTTTAATTTCCGCGTTTCACAAAGCTAATTTACAAAGGCGGTGAAATAATAGTCGCTGTAACGGTGCAAAGACATCGCCTTATTGCTTAAGTTGGCTGGCAAACGCAATCGCTGCTAATTAATCAAGCCGGTAGCCGGTAGGTGGAGTGCGGCGCGGAGCACGTCGCCGGTCGCCCGTCGCGTCGCCAACACTGTTTTGTTGCTCGCAACACGCCGAGACTCCAAATCGTTGTTATTTTCACGGCAGACTAACCGCCTGGATTCCATTAATGTCTGCTAACGACCGGACGCATTTCGAATTGGGGTTTAAAAGGGTTGAGTGGTTTCGTACAATCGTTCTGATAAAAGGGGATGAATGTTCCAGCTTTGCGAGGTTTAAAAGATGTCCCGTGGATTAATTTGAGCGCCGATGAACTAATAAGAATCTTGTTTCGTGCAATTACATTTTATTGGGTCGGACTTGCCGCCTTATCTTTCTTAGAAGTTGTAAAAGTTCGGTCCCTCAAATTTTCCTAACAACCGTTTTATTACTGAAATATTTTATTATCTAAATGGTGCTTGAATAATTTTGTCTTCTATTTTATTTGCGTCAAAGGAGAGCTATAATTTGGCAGAGGTTATGAAGGGCGGCATACAATGGCAAGTGATATTAGCTTATTAAAGTTATATTTAGAATATTTTATAATTGTCGATTATTATGTTACCTTAAAACCTTAGATGATGTGATAGTAAGTATACTTATACATGTATACTGTGTATACTTAACATAAAACATTATTAAAATGCTCTATGATTCCTAAATATGTTTTAATTGTCAGTTATATTTAATGACACCTGAGTAATATTAAATACTACAAAAAAAGGAGAAATTTCACTATTTCCTTGCTCCCTATAAAAACAAATATTTTAAATTATATTTTTATATGTAAATGTTGTTATTCTACGTAGAGAAAGCCACCTGCAATATTTTAGTACAAACAAAAAGTTATGAATATCGTGGTAAAAACTTGCAGTGTCAATTCGGTTCGCGCATGCGCGTTCGCGAATTTGGCGCGAGCTCGCGTGCGCTCGGTAGTAATTGGCCGATCGCTGTCCTGTCCGGACTGGCTCCAACCGGTTCGCCCAAAAGATCCCAACCCGCGACTTACGTACGTCATGTTAGACTTTAGGACATTCTAAAGTAAATAGTGCTCAAGAACAGTGAGTGTTAACTTTTGTTGTGACTCGGTTTGAACTTGTGAGTGTGTGTGTGAGTGTTACTGTCTACGTGCTTCGAAGGTAATTTTACGCAACTTTTAAAAGTTAATATTTAAACATATAGCTAATAAATATTATTAAAATTGTAAATGTTGAAAACAAATTTAAATACACATTCTTGAGCTCTTCGTTTAGACTTTATCATTACAACAAATTGCAACAAAAATATAAAAATTGTAACGAAAGGAAAAATATGATATAATATTTCAAATATGCATTTGCATAAATAATAATATATAAACAGGATTTATTTCTTAAATGTGACATAAATATTGTTATGTTTAGGAATGCTATTTGTAAGGTAATTGATTATTTTAGTAGTACACAGAGTTCTGAGTTTGTTAAAAGCAAATATATTATGTGAGATTGGTATCAGGTGTCATTTGAAGGTACGTAGGATGAAACTTGTATTTATTCGCTATGTAATCCTTAAAGGACGACTAGAACTTTCCTTTCTTGGAAATATAGGACTGGAATTATTGTATGATTTTTACGTAGGAGTTATTTGTACATTTTTAACTATGTTAATACTAACTACTACATTTCATATCACTATACTCGTAAGTTTTTTGTTTTCTAATTTCTATTATAATATTACATATATCTTTTAATATAATCAACATTTTTTCAACAATACTGTTTGATCAATACTAGTAATAAGAAACATTTGTACTATTATCTTTTTAGCGTTTAGTTCAATGGGGTAAAATGTAGAGCTTTCGATGTTATTATTCTTAGTATTTTTCCTTACCGACTTTAATGATTAATTATTGACCAATTACTGAATGTTCAAACCAAGTAATCATTTTCAATTAACAACGCCTACATAGAAAAATACTAGACACTTATATTCCTTCCACATTGAGGTTTTCTTTAGCTTTTAGGCTTGAGGCTTTTAACACTTAAATAATGCATCGGGATTGAAGGAGTTAACTAGATATTTCACAGGGAGTTCCTTAGGGAAGATATATTTTTTTAGTAAATTGATTAGTAGATATACATATTTTTTCTTTAATATTAATTTTAAGGATAATAATAGGATAATAAATTTAATATTTAGGATAGTCGAGTCACGAGTTAAGTTGCTGCCCCCGCTAAGATTGCAGAACAGGCTTGATAGAAAAATTCTAAATCGCGTTTGCGATATTTATTTATATATAACACATATACACTTATCTATGTAGAACTATTGGCGTCTAACAGCCGGTCCACGGTACTTGAAGATTCTCACTTCCCACAAAAATACCATATCAATGGTATGGCTGTGTTGACAAATCAACCAGGTAAAGACAAAATAATCTCTATTCTTCTTTTCGTTTCGCTCTTGGCAGAGCGGTCGTGGTTACAATTTTTAGCGAACCAGTTAAGCTGGTGGTGAAAATCTTGACTCTTCGTAAAATCTCCTTCAACCAATATCCATAGTAACGTTTATTATAAGAAACCATCGTATATTTTAAGTTTTACAATATACAGTATACAGCAGTTATACTTATACGTATATTATCGTGAATATATTTATGCTACGTTCATCTCGCTACGAGAAATACGAGGTATACTACAATTTTAGACGCTAGAGGTTTTGACTTTGTTAATCAACTTACTCGGTAGGTATGCTTTAAATTGAACAACATTTTATACTTACGTTAACATGAAGTTAATTTAGAAGCATTTTGTTTTAATACTTATTACATGCACTAAATATATGTACATAAATACATATGAACTATCTTCTTGGATTTTTTATTGGTTATAGACTTTAGAAGGCTTACGAATTAATCAATTATATCCATACCTTACCAACTTGATCACTATGTTATATTATATGAAGTTAGGTATTAGATTTGTACGATACAAGTGTAGAATTGAAGAGAAACATTTTAAAATTTTGATTATTTAAATGTAATTTTTTTAGACAGAGAAATAAATATAGCCAATGAATGAATAATACGTAGCATTGAAAAGCCCGCAATGCGATATTAACAGAAACGTAATGTAAATATCTCTCTGATAAAAAACCGCAAATACAAACTTTTAAAGAGACTAATGAGCAGAAAATGTATCGGGACCGAGAAATCTAGACTATATTAAAATCTTTTTGCGATTTCATCATCGACCCTTGTAGCAATATTCTTTCAGCGAGAAAACCTTTGTAGAAATGTTCTCTGTATTTCGAATTTGGAAGTTCATGGACAATGACTTTGTTTTAATGATAATTAAAATGTGTTTTATGAGGGTCTTTGTAACGGACGATAAATCATTATGATCATTAGTCATACGTTAAGGTAGTAATAATATAATCATATGCATATAGGAATTTATGGTGTGAGTTTTAATCACATTTATTAATTACTTGTAAAACTTGCCTCGCGGTGTTGTCCCTGTAACGCCTCTTTGAGATTTAAACTGTTTCTGAAGGACAGAGGAAAATCTAATGAAAATCATTAAAATTTGTACAGACGTTATCAAGGTATAAGTAAGTAGACTTTTTATATAAGACTGAATAGTTGAGTCCCGTGGTGCAAACAGCGAAAATCATGATACAATTTTCGATTTTTATCGGGTTAATTTTTGGCCATGAAACTAACAAATAAGGTAACATCAAACAAACAAACTCTTTGTTAGTTTTATAATTAATTAATCAATTGTACTTTACTGTATTTTTACCGTAGTTAAATATTAAAAGTCATTTTTATTCAAGAACGATAATTTTAATCTACAAAATAAATTGTATGTTTGAAGAGTAAGGCTTAAATAAGACGACACTATTCTAAGCCGGTTAGCAAACTTGCTTTGAGCGCGCTTGTATCAAAGTAAGCCGATATCCGCCAATACACAAGCAACGTTATTGTGATACCATTTATTGTGCTTTCATTTAAATATTTTTGACCTAAATCGTGAACGTTTTTATTGCGTTCTTTTTCAAAATGTTTTTATTATTATGTATTAAATGTCTTTTTGTTATTTTAACGATGAATCTCAAGAATTACAGTTGAATTTGGTATTCATAACGTTATTCTATTTAATAAACGGCTTAGTTAGGCATATGTGGGTTTGTTTAATTGAAGCCAAAAGAAGATTTAGGTGCTCACAATTTAGAAGTATTTTGAAATACACTTTTTATTAGTTTGTTTGTAAATATAGCCTCTATAAAAAGTCTATAAAACATAATTTTCTTAAAATATGACATGGTAAAAGTTTTTATATTAGATAAATAAAAATATGTTTCCAAGAGTAAGCGACCACCGCGGGGAGTTGCTAGTACAATAAATTAATGCATAATTAAATTCAGCTGCTACTTGTTACAATTATTTTCCGCTTTGAATATTACACGGGCATTTAGTTAACCATCAAGAACCTTTATTGGTTTGTTTGGTGCAAAATTGGTTCAAATTGGATACAAATTGAGTTATCTCACCTTGTACATTAGCGGTAATATTTTCATGCGAAAAACACGGTTTTAATTGTAATGTATACTTAGTGGTTTATCCTTGTAACATACTAGCTTTTGTCGGCCAAATGATGCGTGATTTTTTTTTATTTTTCAAAGCTAGGGATTGGAATTCCAAACGGTAAAAGAATTAAGGGAATCGGCTTAGGGGATCCACAGACTATCTAGAATGTCACAG
Organism: Eurema hecabe; assembly: GCA_026213755.1. Lineage (NCBI taxonomy): Eukaryota > Metazoa > Arthropoda > Insecta > Lepidoptera > Pieridae > Terias > Terias hecabe. The sequence goes on along the minus strand of JADANM010005989.1, from coordinate 2,074,108 downwards.
ATTCAATAACGTTATTTCTCTATTTTATCGGTTTTCATTGACATTTTCGTGCCTGTAAATAATCGAATATCTTACTAATTATATAAAATGTGAAAGTTTGTGATTATGTTTGTATGTTTGTTACTACAATACACAAAAATACTTAATGGATTTGTCTGAAATTCGGCATGCAGGTAGTATAGACCCCAGATTAACATATAGGATCCTTTATATATCTATATTGCTTCAGGAACCGGAACTATGAGTGTAAAACCGTAAGGCACGTCGAGTGCTCCTTTACTCGTATAATAGAAAGCTCTATTACATATGACATCGGGGATTTAAAAATAAATTCACAAAAATAAAATTCAACACACAAACTTTTTTTTTCAGTATAGACCGTAAGAGTAACTGACAGATAACAGGTTTTCTCACTTATGCGTATGAGTTAGAGTGGGTATAAACGAGACAGCTATAGTTCTGTAAATAAACTTGTCAAATGTTTTTTTCACATACATGTTCAGGCTGATTTAATTGAGAATGGCTTTCGATTTCAACTATAAAAACCAATTTTCATTGAAATATTGAATTGAAATACATTCAAAAATTCAAATATTAAATAATTAAGAGAAAAAAACACATCAATATGTATTATTTTATAGGCAATGCGAAAACGTATAAACAATGATTATTTGATTCAGTTTAGAAAGTTTTAACATTTTTAGTTGAATTTTATCTACTTATATTGTTTTATGGTCAGAATTATATATCCACTATATTTGGTAAAAACAAGCTTTCAAGTTGCATACATATCTAATAAATGAAATATTCATGCACGTTTTTTTACCAAGTATTAAACTTGTGTAAAATTAATTATAGGCGTCTCATGCATTATTATCATCATGCATTTATTATAAATATTTTAACTTACATACAAATAAATATGTGACAATGAAACTTAAAAGTCAAAATTAAGGTAGTCCAAATATATGGACGAAAATGATATGAAAAATTGATACATATGTTTTGTCAATTCTAAATTGTAAAAACTCGCACGGAATATTCAAACTTTTTGGATAACCATTAAATAGGTTATTAACGGCGACCTTGAGAACGCGCCTTACCGACGTACAATCGGTAACATAAGTTTGGCAACAAAAAAAGCAATCGAATTTGACTCTTTTCCTCTATATTATAAGCTTTATATCTGCATGTATATTGTTATCGTGATTTCGTTGACCATTGTTTCGCGTGACTCCCGCACACGCAAACTGACCGTAATATCGGTTTTTATATGGAAACAATTTATCAATTTCGTCACGTGAGCGGGGATAAAATATCCAAATGGTATGTGAAATAGGAAGGGAAGTACCTTTGGAAGAAGACGAACCTTAACCTAAATTAGTTATCAATAACAAAAGAAGAATAAAGATACAAATTTAATGATAATACAGTCAGTCCTGAACAAATATTAAAATCTAAAGGATCATATAAACTGGATAGTATCAACTCGTCAAACCATGTATATGTGTATTTACGTAAAACTTGATCCATTAAACAACATTTTTATAGACTTATCCTATGAATAGTTAAGTCTAAAGCAATCAACACGTATTTCCTTAATAAGAGGTCCCTTCAAAAAACAAACTGAAGTTAAAATCAACCTTATAATATTAGGGTTGTTTTGAAGTGTAGAACAAGAAACGTCTAATAAGCGCAACTTATAATGGGCGTCTATATTCAACTTATAATGAATTCATGAATTCCATTTGTACGAAGGAAATTATAACCCCAGGCCCAACACCAACTGAGGAGATTGTCTATAATACTTTCAATATTAACTCTTCAATGTTGTTTGACAGGAGTAAATCCGAGCTTAACAAACCACAGATTAATAAACAATCCGAATACGATATTAAGGTTTCGGCTCGGTTGCTAACAATTATTTGGGAATAGCTTGTTTGTTTTCTATCGTTTAATCTTTCTTTATTTTATCTATGTTTCGTCATATGATCTGAACGAGAATTAAAGTCAACATAAAAAATTTATAACAAGTTGTAAAAAGCGTAACAATTCATTTAGGTTGAGCTTTTGTATTTGATATCATTTGACATTAATTCATAAGACACCGTTTAATCTTAGCAAAGTATATTTATTTAGTAAAATTTTAGTATATTTACTGTTCCCTATACCATGTAGCTATATTAAATGTACTACTACATTATTAAGTTTATCCAAGAATGAGCTGAGAACCTGTATACTCGGGCAAGTGATCGTATTGTAGCTAGACTTTGCATAGAAAACTATGTCGTTAAATTCTATGTACATGTCGGCGGAAAACAAAATGAAAGTTGCACCGGTATGCTGTAAAAAGACTTTACAAACTTCTCCGCGAATGACTCTTCATGTCGCTTTTCTACTTAATAGTTCGCTTACTTGCTCGGTAATTGTTTAAAACTCCGCAAAAGTAGCACACGTCAAATATTAAAACGCGTCAACAACTTCACAGAACTCCACTAGGCGTTGTTTGTTACAGCCTTAAATTTAAGCAAACAGCGCTGTCGAATTTTTTAATGGGAATTTACAAATTTCCTGCAAAACAGTTTCCGTTTCAACATTTCTGTAGCGATTTTTCAGGTTAGTTGCGTGAGTAAACAAAGGGATTTCGTGAAAAACGACCTTTCATCTGTTTAAAACTGAAGGATTTATTATTTTCACTCGTGTCTGATAAAACCGTCTGGGAACAGGATAAACTATGTATTCTATCTTGTAAATAAGATAACGTTTTCTTATTTTTTATTTGGCCTCATTACATTACATACTATAAAACAAAGTCGCCTTCTTCTGTTTGTCCCTATGTTTGCTTAAATCTTTAAAACTACGCAACCGATTTTCACGCGGTATTCTTTGCAAATAGAGTTATTCAAAAGGAGAATGTAAGATACATACATAAATACGGATAAAATCGAGAGGCGTGACTAGTATTTACTTAATTTATAATATAGAAGAAATATAATAGGCAACCTTACAACATACAAAAGTAGTAATTAAATTATTTCAGATTTTAAACTTTTGCTGCGATTGTTTACTTTCTAAGATAACGATTGTTAGTCTAATAATTCTCTTTAACAATTACGTTATAAAGTGGTAATGGAACATTAAAATAGATTGAAAAAAAATATCCAAACGTTCCAAACTTCTACATACAAATTAGCCGCTATATATTTCCTCGTAACTCCTTGTAGCGTCTACAAATAAATTGCACGAAATATTTAGCCCCTATGTGCGACCGCTCCCCCAAAGTCATTTTTCATTTGCAAATTACATTCGTACACTCAGCTGGATAATACCTTGGATGATGTGTTATTTATGTAGCATGAACCGTATTTTGTTCTAATAAAGTGTGAGATGAATATTTTTTTGTTGACTGTACTCGGAGACATTTTGCTCGGGAAAGAGCTATATGTCACTTATACGGACGATAATTAATATTTTCTTAATTTCTTTCTGTTCTTCGAGATCTTGGCTTTTGGTACCTACTTGTGTTTTTAATATTGTTTTATTCCTTTCAAATTAATATGATTCCGTACATTTCTAGACTAAAGATCATACATGAATTTTAAATAAAAACGATTACGTGATAAGTTAAACCAAAACAAATTGGATGCTTTTCTTTATTATTGCGTCGGGACCCAGCACGGTAGTTCCGGCTCATATTAAAACTGTTATCACTCAATCTTAACTGCGCCGTACTCAAAACTACGACCTAAAATGAAATTGATATACGCTCTTTTTCATACGAAAACAACCCTTGTTACTTACTAGTAAGGGTCAACTTCTCCTGTTATGTTTTTTACGTGATATAAATTCAATGAACGTATTTTCTTTTGTTTTCGTAAAACTATTTCGGATAAGTTATGACCTTCCAAGTTCACCTTCAGGGAAAGCAATGTAACAGAGCTTTTTAATTAAATGTAGGTAGTTTAATTCTAATAAGTACAAAAAGAAAAAGTTTTTAATCCTATTAGGTACCTACAAAATAGCTGAAAGAGTTTAAGGTGCAGTAGTCGCCAGGGCTACAATAAAACTGTAAACAAATAAAACAATAAAACATCATAACGTTTTGTTCGGTAAACGGGAGCACCGGCCCGTATTTCCTTTCTCAGCTTCCTTTATCCTATCTTTAGTTGTATCCAGGACTTGCAAACCACACACGCCAAAATGGTTACTTTTATTTTTGGTTCCAACGTAGTCAGGCTACCTCTCATAGCAGTGACGTATGAAATAATCTATTTCTAAAGGAATGAAGATTTGACCAAAACATTCAATGATCAATTAGTCGCATTCAATTTCCAATAAAAAACATTTAATTCACAATCCATTGTAGGTTATTCGTTTAAAAGCTCGTTGAACAAGAGCGTTCTAAAGCATTCAGCGTGGAGCGTGTGAAACCATCAAAAGGATGCATGTACTTACTTTCTGATGGTTAAAAAGTTGGATGCTCACGTCGGAACGCTTTGTTTTTCAAACGGTTATTTTTCGTTAAATTTTAATTGCGTCCTACTTCGACGAGACGAGAAATGAGGGTTTACGTTCGGTCAGTTAGGATACTATCGTTTTGATAGAGCCCGCCTTAAGACAAAAGCGATTTTTAAATATAAAATTGTGTATTGAGGTAGGTTTGTTTAAATACAATATTATTTTTCTCATCGCAATCTATTTTATACGCGCGAATGAACATAGGTAAAGAACTAAAGTTTTGATAATATACGCCGAATCGCATAATTAATTATTAGAAAACATCGAAAACATTACAGCGATATAATTATTAATGGTATTAATAGCCTCTTAAATTCATACCATAATAACACATAGCTTCATACATTCATCAATTAAAATAAAGATTCAAAAGTAGTTTTAGGATTCCGACCTAATTCTTAAACAATGTGGTGTAAGGTGAACAATTTGAAATTACGAGACCGTGTTGAGGGCGGCCATTTCGTGGAATTTATTAATTAACATAACAACGACCGTGTACGTTTCACTCAATTACTATTTTGACCTTCATGTGACCTTCGCTCTTAGTTTTTATTACATATGTTCACGCATTCAGCGTTCAGTGATGTTACTGATATTTCTCTACGAAACACTTCAGTGCAGAATCTTGAATCAGACTTTTTTATTTTTGTTCCTAAGTATTCAAAAATATATTTTTCACCCCATCTGTATATCCAGTTAGGATGTTCTTACAAAAAAGAACTCTTTGGCTTTGTATATTAGTCAATAATTATATGTTCACATTTTCATATTGAATTTGGAATTAAAGTTTTATTTGATTTAATTCTTTTCAAAACTATTACTAACCTTTTTATTACAATTCAACCAAGCTTAGATATACAAATATAACTAATATGTACATAAACAGATAGAGAATTCTAACCATTCCTTAATTACCATTAAACGCTTGTGCCTTGTTAGTGCGACATTGTTACACATGAATAAATAGCATTAATGTGTTTCAAAGGCATTTTGACATCAATGAAAACCGCAGAAGGACCGCAACAAATAAATTATTCTTTCAACGTCATTGCACTTGATTGAAAATTCAATAACCGCGCTTTCATCATACGACTACATCCGCCAGGGCTACGATAAAACGAATTGTTTGAACTTCATTCGTAGCATAAAGATAACGCTATTAATAATTACGCAAGAAAGAGAATAGGACTCTGCTGCCTGACAAGTTAGGAGAACAAGACCAATGTCTTAATGCTAGTCTGATATCTCTTTATATGCAAGGCATATTGGGATAATACGCCTGGTGGTAAGTTGAATATATGATACGAAATATTAATTATATATTATTTTTATTATAAATAATATTTATTTGCACGTGATAACAGATCTAAAACACAAATATTCTTTGTAAGTTAGTCGCTGATTGTATATTGCGGTTTTAATAATATACAAAAATATGTAAATGAAAATAAAACAAACACATATATAAACGCGTTATCTAATTATTATAGATTTTTTAGGATAATAGTTAAACACACTTATTATTTTTCTATTCAAAAAACCCTA
>JADANM010005989.1:2052370-2064358 GCA_026213755.1 Eurema hecabe | reverse complement strand
CAATTTATCCCTGAATTTCGCCTTGTTTTTTGAAGCGTTATATAATAAGAAGAAAGTGCAAAAAATCAAAAGCACTATCGTCCAGCTAAGAAACCGCTTCAATGATAAGGTTGGCGTTAGATAAAAATGTTTTTGAACTACAATATATACAGTATGAACTATCCTACAAAAAGAGTATTCCAGGTAATTTGCCAATGGCTACAGCCAGATACAGGGCAAATTCATTCATTTCAGTACAAATGACGGAACTTGCAGAATACAGCGCAGCAGCAAATAGAATATGAAATACAGCAACTTGCCTGTTGCCTGCGCTACAAAAGTTTTGCTCAAAATTTTGCAGTTTAATCCTGTCAAAGGTATTCTATGGCACCATTCGTTTGATGCACCCACCTTTAGAATTCACCGTTGTAGGTAACACATCCATTACTGGAAAGTAAATTTTCGCAAATGGTTGACAGAATTAAAAATCTTCTTTTTAGAAAAATATTCCTTTGTCACATTTAAAATTGTATGTCATTATAAATGTTGGACCACTATGGTGGTTCGGGATTCGAGTTATTTTTTGTGTATATCTGAATTAATAAATGTATATTAGTCTAAATTTTTTTTTTTTTATTTACCTGACTTAAAACGCAGCCTGTAAAACTTAGGTATAAAATGAACTAGAAATGAAAATCCGTTCACTAGATTAAGATCCTATATAATTGGTTAGAAAAAAAAACTAAAACACAGAAATCATAATTAAACAAAGAACCACTTAATAAAACGTCAAATATTTTACAAACTGTAAAGTAAGTAAGCTCACCCGTACAAAACAAACGCGGGTTGGGTATAAAATTAATTTCAAAGTAATCGCGAAACGTAATTACACTAAAAGTTACAACAAAATGATGTAAAAATGAAACTGGTTAAAAAGTTAAAGGTAAACTTGGATGAGCTGAAAGTGGGCTAAAAACGTAACAAAATTTAACTCCCTGTAAATGTTATGGACCAACTTATAATTGAACCGGTCAAAAGGTCTTGTTATAGTTGCTGGGAATTTTTTTGCAGAGTCGTTATGAAATTAAGTTTTTATTAATTAAGTTCAAAGATTAAATTCATGTTCAATAGTGTGTACTTATTTTTGTGCTGTTCTTATTTATTATAGCTATAGAGACCTTTAGGTCGATATAGGCTAACTTATAGCGGTGTACCACTCTCCCATAAAATGAACGTCAATGTCTCCTTAGTTGTTTAAATAATGACATTTTATTTTAATAAAATTGGCCCATATTTTCTCTTTGTCATTTGTTATCACTGTTTTCCTTATCTATCACCATATCGAGGTCGATTTTGACGAATTTCGATATAGTTTGATTGAATTCGAATAACAATAAAACCTTTAATACAAAGGTTTGATATGTTCTATAACGGTAAATGGTATAAAAAAAATAATATTGACGACGAGTGCATTTGGTATTACAGTAAATACTGATAATTTAAATTTAGTCAATTTATAACCTAAAAACACAATAGGTCCGCTTTGTTATTTAATGTGTCAATAAATGGTTTGTTTAGGGAAAAGTTATCAACTTAAACAGAAAGTAAGTATCGTTCCATACGGTATCGATATCAATTATTACATATATTAAAGGTATATTTGATTTAAAACAAGGTACAACGACGCAATGTTAGTGTTAGTATTTCACTGTTCGGAATTTGATGACCTTTACTAATGAAATTGGATACCTAGAACAATGAAAAATTTTGACTTTCAACATAGATAATATCTTAAAGTCCGTCATGTCAGCGATAGGGTTTCGTTACATGAATAATGTGGCAGATAAGTTTTTATTGAACTATTTTTGTATAACATGTTACCATTTGTGAAAATCCTAAATGGCTTTAATTAATAAAACGCTGTAAAAACATCATACTAAATTCGAATAACATCGTTAATTTAATGGTGTCGAAAATAGTGACGCCTAAATTTAAACGCACCGTTTCCGGCAACTTATATCGTTGCTATTCTTCACACGAAAATTATTTGGCTTATAACATGGCTGTTTTCTTAAGAATAACAGCTTGTTAGGCGTAAATAAAATACGTCTATCACTCACGCAGACGTTAAACCTACCAGTCTTATTTATAAGTTAAAAAATGTTTTGTATTTTCCCAACGGTTTCCGCATAACGGAACATTAATAACTGAAAGTGATGTGTGAAGTGGAAAAGGGAAAATTATATGCAGTTATGTTTTAAAATAATATGCTAGTGACGTAATCCTATTAACGCTTTTATAGGGGTTTGCGGAGTGTAGTCTTTATGTATGAGTTGCTATATAAACATTAAAAGGTCATTTTTGGAGTTGTTTGAGAGCCGCTGTAGAGAAAACCACTCTTAAAACTATAAATAGGTTTGGTTTTTAATACATTCTCGAAATTATTATAATGAATATATCATTTGTAAAACGTTTAGAAATTACTGCATTTCATTAAAAGCGCTTCACGTCAAATGGGATTTAAAATCATTCTTCCATTCGAGAGCTTTCCGCTGATTTTAAATTGAAATTCGAACTGCCAAATAAAGCAAGACTAAAACACAGAAGGAAATTGCGAACCGCCATAGGCGGAGGTCGCGTAAACTTTTATTAATAAAAGAATAAGTAACTGGAAGCAAAAATGTTTTTGAACGTTCGCTGACGTGGAAATAATAAAAAGTAAGAAATAGATGGGCGCTGCGCAGTCTGCCCTGACACCTCGGCTCGGCCGGCGATCAAACAATACGATTGTTTTAATGTTTCTGATTTAGCTCACAATTATTTCTTCTGTTTCTTTCATTCAAATATTCGTTATTTTAATTTCAGATTGGGTTGAAAGGTGTGGATAAAAATAAAACAAATGTTTTTAGCATTTTAGTTTGCGATGAAAAGAGAGAAGGCACTTAAAATAAACATATCCATGAGATGTTTAATATTATTTATTCTCACTGTTTCGTTGTAAAAATTTGAAAACGTTCACTTCGTTGAAAACTTCAGCTTAGACTGCAAAACCTCTAACACATACATTTAAAAACGTAGAAGCATTTCTCGTGCCGTTCGTTTTTTTGTTGCACGAACAAAATTAAAAGTTTTCATTTTAAGATTCCGGACAAGTAATTGTTTCTTGCATAAAGGTTTCCTAAAAGAGTTCCGAGGTGCGGAGCCCGGAGCGCCTACAAAGTGCTGAGTCAACTCAGTTCCTTATTGTTGCCCCGGGACAAAGACAAACAATAAAGATAGTTTGTAAATAGTACCGTTCGGACTTATTTCCTTGAAAAATCAACGAATTTCTCAAACATTTGTCCTTGTTTTCAGTGCAGATGGAAATTAAGTTACGTTGTGACGCGATGTTGAATTAAGCAATTTAAAGTCTTGACAGGCACTTGTTTCAATGAAGTTTTTATAACGAGCAACATGCAAGTCTGAGTTTATAACACGCAATCATAATGGACCATGTATATGGGATAAACAACTAAATTTATTCACTTTAAGCTGAGATTATTCATCTATATATTTTAAGTGATGGGTAGCTGACATCTGCTCATGACAAGTGACATTGACAAGATTCACAAATGCCCTTTTTAAATGAAGGTAAAAAGAAATTAATCGACTTATTAATTCAATTAAAAATTGATTACCATATCAATTAAAATATTTAAAACATAAGTTTTATATTTGAACATCGACGAATTGATTTAATAAAGCCATTGTCTTGTCTAAATAGCATTGATTTTCACATTAATATCTTACCATCGTTCATCACCTCGTTAAACAAATAGACAATTTTGCTGTCACCGTAATATTATGTTTAAATATACTTCCAGGGACAGAATAAAGGCTTTTGATTGAGTGAATACACCTTGAAAGCGTGATTACAGTTCTGGCCTATAGCTACAGCTGACCTATAATGGATCTTTTGTAGTTGAAAATTATTATACTTATTGACGCTCCGAATATTATACATTTCTGTACATTTTATTTATTTATGTACTCGTTTTGAAATTACAGTTTTGCTAAGCGATTGTTGGGCAGTTGGAGTTTTGTTCAATCTCTTTTTTGGGTTACATTTTTAGATGATAAATGTAAGGGGCGCAAACAAATGCGTCCCCTGATGTTTTACAGTCAACATCGTCCTAAATAAGTCTGCAAAAAGCGACGGAACATTGCTGAGCTGGATATTACTTTGCATTACGAAAAAAAGGAAAGCAAAGTCATTGTATACGAAGGTATATTGTAATATGCTGTACTTACACCTCAACATGTTTTGTTGAAAATAACTATTATTTTATAATAAGAAAACATTCACATATTTAAAATTTATACAATAATAAATTAATTCGATCTTTATTGTATTATGTAACAGTAAGTAGTACACGATTGTCGGTCATTTTTATAATTTAAAAAATGAAATATAAATAATGTATTACTTAAATTTGAGATGTTGAAACGTTTTCATTTCTTCTCGTTGTACATCAAAAATTATTAAATAATTTGCTTAGTCATCACTAAGCAAATTATTATTACATTTTCTATCTAAAAATGTTATAATAAGATACCATACGCTTTTAAATTAATTCTCAAACAATAGAAATATTCTGTTTACCAACAAAAACATATTTAGCCCAGAACGTATCACATAAACTATGCTCAGCCTATGTTTTGCCTCGCCATCAATTTTAACGATAATAGCCGCACGGGATATGGTTTTAGATTGCGGTTAAAATCTGTACTGCAGTTAAGAAAATATACTGAATATTCAAAAGGCTAGTAAACGGTTGGCCTGTTTTCATTACTGTGATTGGCCTGACCGGGTTAAGTGTGTGGCATTCTTCATGCTACATGGAAATATAATGCGTTTCTTGTGAAGAATGTTTTGTTATTTGCTCGAGGTGGTGTCGTGGCGAGCGTGACGTAATTCGCTGGTTGGATCCATTTTTTAAACATTTTGACATTCTTTTTAATGTTAACTCTGTTGATTTTTGAATTGCGGCCAAATACTCATACGCAAATTGAATTTAAGCACGCCTTAAGACTCGTAATTTTAATAGAATTTTAAGTTGAATAAATATTAAGCATTTAAAATATAATTCTACAATCATATAATTGAACAATTAAAATTTAAACATGATTCTTATTAGTTTTATCTCTATTTATAAGGAGGACAATAAGTTAGTAGTTTAAGATCATATAGTAATAGTATTTCATTGCCCATAATCACTGTTACAATATAACCAGGGTTTTGCTAACCTTTTTTAAAGTTTTATACATTATTGCGGCTTTGAATACGTGAAATCGTAATGTACTCGGGTACAGTACAAACGTTTTTAAGTTCCTTCACCTCTCGTTATGTTAAATTATAAAAAAACAACTTTAATTTATGATCCTTTAACAGTGAAAGCCGTAAAAGTTTTTGTTATTCGCATGGACTCGTATTCATTTGAAGCATATTTATAATGCATTCATAATTGTTATGGATGTATAAAAATGCTTTATAAACGGTATTGCGTTTGTATTAATCATGAAACATATTATTGTGATTTGTAGTATCGTTTGTAGACATGCATCGTGATATCAAATCTAGGTCCGACGTGTAATAAGCTTCAGACTATGAAATTAAGCAGATGAATGGAATCGTCGGTTTGTGGGCGTTAAAGATTAATTTACCGACTTCAAAAGTGGTTCTCAATTGTATTTGTTATTGTATTTTGCATGCTTTTGTTTTTTATCCCAGAATTTTAATGACGCTAATTTTTTTTTAGGTGGTGCTTTCCATATGCTCTTATTTGGTCGTTGTTTAGTTCTTCTTCTATGACATGGTGTATAAAAAAAATTTAGAAGCCTTAATATTTTTCTATAACTAGATTTACTTTAAAACTAGATTTACTAACTCCTAATACTTCAAGTAACTGACCGTTAAAGAAATATTTGAACGCACATAACTTGTTTTCAAGAAAATATTTTTTGACAATCTGCATGTTTAGACCTACTTCAAGTTGAAGTAGTTTAAGTTCCGTGTAAGAGAGGTTCAAAATAGCACGCGATTGAAATAATCGTCGAACGAACGCATTTTCCAAGGCATTATTTCGCTGCTGTTTTTATTCGTTAATATGGTTGGAATATTACTCTATTTTATGTTTCTAATGAAGTTTTAACAGCCGTATATAGAGAACTATTAAGTAAAATATTATAAAAAATTGACATCGGGCCATAATATTATTTTCTTTTAATGGTAGGATTATTTATATATGAAATTAAGATAAAAGAAGCTGGCCCGACGCGACTTCTACTATACAAATACATTTTTTCGCAGTGTAGGTACCATCTTTATACTTGCGGTTACACGTTTATAATTCATTTTTATATTATTTATTATTATTATAGATAACGAAATTCCTAACCAAAACTGACCGCATCTAGCTTTTAAATCATGTATAGCTCGCTATATATAAATATTATGTTTGCAATAAAAGCATAGTAACTTCCTAATGCATCAGTGCTATACAAAACTAGCAGTGAGGTACATTCCCCGCTCCTGGCGTTAACACGTGAAATCCATTAACAATTTTAACTGAGCTTATTCAAATATAAAGCAACGCAAAGCCTTCTTGTTTGAAAAATAGAAATAAAGTTGCAGTCTAGCATTTGAACGCCTATATGATACGAGATATAAAATTGACTCGTTGAAAGTGTTATTTTAAAATGATACGTGTTATGTTTTACTAAATATACAGATATTATTGTAGAGGTACAGTTACCATGTTATTCCGTCTCGTACAATAGTTGTAATCTCTTTTAATGATCGTTATTGAAAGAGATTTTCTAATTCGAAGAGTTATAGACCATTTATTCAATAATCTCTTTCCTTAAAGCCGCCTTTTTTCTTTCGTTGTTATTGACTTTCAGTCTCCTATAATGAAAGGCAGTAACGCATTCGCGAGATGACCTGATAAAGGCCAAAGGTAATCGCCAATGGGCTTTGTAGCCCTAAATAACATTAAAGTCCTTGCTTACATTTTAACTAAAATGGTGATTCGAATACAATTTAACATAAAAAGAAACGTTTTTACTTGAAAATGTACATTATGTCAGCGGGAATTTTTAACAAATTGCCTGTAATTTACAAAGTGTCCACATTCAATACAAAAAGCTTTCACGCCGCGAGAACCTATACAATCTGCAGTTTTTTATTTACTGTTCACTTACAAAGGAAATTATTTATTATTAATGGTTTTGTGTTTAATTATATTGTGTATATGTAAATGATATTATATAAAATAGATATGTCATAAAGGCAAAGTTTTGATGACACAAAAACATCCTAATTAGTACGTTTTGTCGTTAGGTGATTGGTAGCCCGCACTTTTACGCGCAACTGCCAAAACTAACTATCTCTTTTTCTCTTGTTAGTTTTATGATTTATCTATTTTCTATCCTTTTGACATGTATGCATGTGCGCTGCCGCTGCTGTGCGGAACACTTTTTTCGGTTGAATTGTATGGGTATTACGTATCTTTTATATAATATCATTGGTATGTATGTACCATTATTAGGGTATATACAACGTGTAACAGAAATGTGTGGTAATATTTTTGCGTGATGTTCAGATGCTCATAGATATATACAAGTCCCCGCATTAAAATAAACATATTTGACATATTTTATTTCATTAATTCATCAGTAAAATCGATAATATGATAAGAACAAAAGTGTTACATCACTTTTCGAATTCTAATGACAGAGACAGCAGTAACTTTTTCAATGAAATGCATTGTCATAGGGTCATGCGGTCATTGACACGTAACAGCTGATAGCTCTAAAGTGATGTAGAAGCGTTGATAAATTGAAATATCGATATGCTAGTCAATAGAAATAAAAAATCAATATCTTGATACTAAATAGTTTAAATGAAATGAATTTTTAATACATTCATTTAAAATTAGGTATTCTTTGCGATCCTTAAATATTACCACGCATTTCTGTTACACGTCGTATATACATGGTTCGATTCAAAAACCATTAACATTATTTTCTAGAGTAAGAGCTCCTTCATCTGATAGAGTATCGGATAATGTATCGGATAATCGACTTATAATGACTTAAATTTATGTCTCTTTAAATCACTTACTAATTATAATTATTACATATTTATAAGACTTTACTTACTAAGCATTAATAAGAAATTCCTGCGTACTGTTTATAAATGCTTACGATTAAAAAATGCGTCAAAAATAATGATATTGTAACGTTTGAAAAGTATAGTAAGTTCTTATGTTTATCCAAATAACAAGTTAAACAAGTTTCATCGAATCTACCTTCTAACCCGCATACTCGTAACTTAAAAAGGCAAGTTTGTATGGTTTTCATATCCTTACCCAGATTATTTGTCGACCCTACGAAGCCCCAACGGGATTTAAAAGAAGGGCCCAAGCCAGAGGTATATCTTGTTTGGTGAAAAATAACATGTTCTTTTGATCCTGTCAACATGAAAAGACATACGTTAATAGTATCGCTGATACATCGAAAATAAGCTTTATGATGTAGACCATAACATATATATTTTATTGCGAAAATCCATACTAATATTATAAATGTGAAAGTGTGTTTGTTTGTTTGTCCTTCCTTCACGCCGTAGCTGAGCAATCAATCGACCTGATTTTTGGCATACAGTTAGTTGTAAAGATCGAGAGTAACATAGGCTACTTTTTAATTGGAAAAAAGGGTTATAAGGGGGGAAGGGGGGTCAAAGTTTATATTAAACTCCACGTAGAGGGAGTCGCGGGCAACGCCTGGTAAACAATATATTTAACTATAAAAATAGACGGCAGAAATTTGCACGTATGTGTGTATATGTGTTTGTGAATGTTTGTACGTGTGTGTGTGTTTGTATGTGTATGGGGAACCGTTTTTCAAATACTTGAAGTATATGGCTTATAAAGAGAGAGGTTCAAGTTCAAAGTACCGGTGAAAGATAACCGTCTCTAAAGACTCACTGACCTTACGACTGTAGGCCGGATTGGCTGAAGCCTTGACCAGCGCAATTCTTTTCAAGAATCTCTAAAGACCTAAAGTCTATTCTATTGAAGAGGTGAATCGCATCGCGATGTAGGCTTAGGTAAGCGTAGTTTTTCCGTGTGTAGATAAGACCGCAAATTGTAGATAAGGTTCTAGCAGTTACATGATTTTTTCTGCATTTTTACATTCCAATAGTAACTAAATAAATATTACTTAATAATGATTAATAAGTGTTGGAAGCGAAGTGTATAAAAAATGTGGATTAACAGCATATTTTTAAAATAAATGTTCTTTATAACACTATTAATCGAATACACAAACGAAATCTATACGAATGGACTCTTCCATAATGTAATCTTCCAACTTCTCTTAGTTTTATTTACATCTAAGTTTTCAAACATAAAAAGTTAGAACGGATATCTTTACTTAGTTCAAAAATAAAATCAAAAGATCCAGCAGAAAAACAAACATTTCCTTATCTGCTATTTGATATAATTATTTTCCTGTACACAACAAATTAGCTCTCCCAACAATAGTTTCCTAAAAGCGTCCATGCTACCGGCAAATAGAAAAAAACTGGCAAAATAAATAAAAGCAACTCCTAAGTCCAATTTCCCTGGTTTACTCCGTAATGGCGTGTTGGCAACAAAATGGCGCACTATTTCCGACGCTGCTATATTGGTTGTCTGGCAAGGCTTCAAACTTACTTGTTATTGTTACAACAAAATGTAAGAAGCTGAATATTATTGAAATTGGACATCAAAATGTTTTCATACAGTTTAAATTAAGTCTATATGTAGACATTTAGTTATATTAATGTTTCTGCAAATAAGTTTATTCGTGTTCATTTCAATAAATGAATGTTCGAAGTTTTTTTTCTGTAACTGGATATATGTACTGAATTGTAAATGCATAAAATTTTATTGAGTGAACTTATTTACTATTAGAATAAAAGTTCCTTCTTCTTTAAATACATAATATTATAATTTACGGTCCCAATGTTAACCCACGTTATATGAACTATACATAAAGCCAAGTAACAGTCAGCGATTTTCTAAAACTCGGGGCCTTTTAAACTTTAGCTGGAAAATTTTGAAGAATCATCGCTAACCGTGAACACGTCACGTTGCATTGTGACAAATTCGTGACTTATTCGAACGTACGAGAATCCGAGAAAAAGCTTGGAAAGACGTTGAATTATGACACCTTCTGGCCCGAGCCATTTATATTTCCACTCACGTACTGAATAACGTTAAAGTTTTAAAATCGAAATCGATTTTGTTGACCTGATTTGTGCGCTCTATTCACCTGTGGAACAGCCTTGGTTAAGACGCCACCTTATTCTCCTAGAAACGTAGAAATGGCATTCTTAACGTCTTCGTCGTTCGAGTTAATCAATTAGGTAATCTTCTATTGCGATAATGACGTTTGTGTTAATTCTATAATGTATACAGCTCTGGAACAGTAAAACGGTGGAAATATAATATATCACATAATGAACTAATGATTTGTTAAAGATATCATTATCATCCGTTAGCTTCTAGCTATTCTATCTCGGTTAATTTTGATTATTGAAAAATTTAAGTTTTTATTTGAAATTCGTATTTAAGCTCTTTTTTTGGACTTTAAAGTATTTTTGTGTCAACTACAAGAATGAAAATAAAAACTTTCCTTTTTGGAATTACAAAATTGAAAGAAAAAATTATATGACAATAAAGATACCAATCAAATTAAAAGAGCCGTAGGATTTATTTAAAATAAATGGGAAATTGAACCGTTCATAATAGCTTATAGTCAAGATCTCAAAGAAATAAGCCAGTAGATATTGACAAAGCTCTAATGTACATTACCGGCAGTCCATTAAGGCTTGCACACCTTAATTCACTTTATATCCGAGCACAAAGGAGACGTTAAAAATTCAATAAATATTTTTTATAACTTATAAAAGAGATATTAAATTATACCCGTTCGCACTTAGAAAATTTATGATGCCACTGGATATTTATAACATGTGGAGTATGTTATTTCATACATAAATAAACATTATGTATAAATAAGCGCACACAGATATACATACACTTAGAGAGTCGTTTTGTTCAGGAATTTCACAATCCTCAGATCAGATTCGCCGGTTTTAGTTAAAATTCTGTCCACACAATCGCGTTCTTATGACAGTTGACCTCGTCGGTTAATTTGTTAAACATTGTACATTTTTTAAATTCTGTCGCTTTAAATTTAATATGAAATAGCATACACTTTTATAAATTGACGAGGTTTATTTCAAAATGTAACATAAAAAAAATCCTCTACAATTCATCATTGTTTGATTTACATAGAAAAGTCGGTTCGTTACTTTTTCAAGTGGCTTAAATCTTGCAGTAGGTAGGAAGTAATGCTAACAAAATCCGGGCTATTTTCTCTCGTCAACTAAGAACTGCACCTGACGGGCCCATTTGTCTGGCAAAGCGATCCGCTCCAAATAAACGTTAACTCAGTATCGAATCATTTGGCGAATGGTTTTTATGCTTTAGCTTGTTTCTACAGTTGTGTAATTGGTCAAGAAGTAAAGAAAACTATCAAACCTGTAAGGGTTTCTCAAATGCATTTTTATGATCAGTATTGCAAAATATTTAACCTTGTAAACGTATTTATGTATTTGTTGATAGTGAATTTATTATTAGCGTATATGATATGATATTGAATCGCCAAATGTGTCGCCAAGTATATAACTCAATAATAGCTGAGGCAATGGAGTTGTTTATGCAAAGCTTGACACAGATGTCGCTGTGTACGTGTGACCCCAATCCCCATAATAAAAAATTGCATAAAAAGTTGTGAGTAAACTTTTAGCATTGTTAGTTTTACTCATCGTTTTACATTTATTTTAGAGTCTAGTAGTAAAGAAATACGGCTAAAGGATTTTTGAAGGTTTTTTACGACAGGACGATGTGTTGTGAT
>JADANM010005989.1:2027729-2039267 GCA_026213755.1 Eurema hecabe | reverse complement strand
CGCTTATAAACTGTTATTAAATGAGGACGCGATATTCGTTACCGCTTCATTCCACTGTCAGATTATTTTTGAAGTTTTTTTTTATAACATGACAAAACAAATAATGATACGTTCATATTTAGTATAGAAAATTGAACTAGTATTAGTTTGTTTATAACTGACGATATATTTATTATAAGATGTACAGTTTTAGGATAGATTGTCATCACAATTATACAAATAAACAAGATAAAGTAAAAAAACTAAAACCCAACTACGACAAAAAACGACGCTGAAAAAGTATAAAAGTACCCCATGAATACAGGTAAAGTCACAAGCAAATGCTAGTAATATACATATATATTCGAAATGTACAAGTGAAGCGCTTTAAAATGATACCAAACACGGCATATCTAGCTTAACTTTATTTTTCTACTCTGTATATTTTGTCCGCTAGAGGGCGCCTCATTGAATTTGGTGAAAATCTATATAGCCTATAACCAGCGGACAATTAAGACGCTTCTAATGATATGTCATTTGTCGAATTCTGATTAGTGGTTTAGAAGTTATGAGGGAACAGATGAACATACATACATACATACATACATACATAGCCTGTCATAATCATAACCCTCCTTTGGCTTTGCCGTAGTCGGGTAAAAAGGTTCGTTTGCGAGTCCAAATCGCACACGAACGTATCCGTAACATATTGATAGTTTCAAAATTTAATTCAAAATAAAAAATCAGATGTTTGTATTGGGCCCCTCTTAAATATCGAATTTATTCTGGTACATGACTATTTGTATAAGTAGCGAGCGACGACAACTTTAGTTGTCACTATAACAACAAACATCATGTATAACAATTATAACTATCTGACTATCACAGACATACAACTCGATGACTGACAAACGGCTGAACAGCATTTTATGCTAAAATGCTGAATACAACAATTGCTATAATTAAAATAAAGTTAAAACCATAAATTAACATATCTTAACTAAAAAGAAATAGCACTTATATTATATTACTAGCATTACTGCAGTGCATTCGCCGACCCTATGTGCTAAATTCGCTATATACGTAATAAGTATTTCTCTAATAGAATATTTTCGTGCACTGCGTCCATTAATGCTAGCTTTCGGTAGTAAACTGTACTGCGAACATTAAAGTGTTATGGATACTCGGAGTATACAACAAATATAACTAGTTACATTTACATTGGACGTCAAATACGAGAATACATACGACAGGTCGAACGAACCATCGCAGTAGTGAAGAAATTTCAGTTTTTCAAAATTTTTGTTAATTGTTTACCAGGCATCCTTAATATTGTCCCGTATAATATATCTTTCTATGATATGTATCACGTATTTTAAAAATCGCATTGTTCATGATTAAAAGAGATTAAATTCCGCTGGTATCTTATTCAGTGATGTGAAAATGTATAAAAACACGTTTGGTAGTAAGTTGGGAACGTAAAAATATAAAAAATAACGAATCGGTGAATTCAAAAAGTTATATTATAATTTAAATTAAAAGTTCTAGTCAGTCTTTGAAATTTTAATTCAAATAACCGATTAAAACCTAGCTTTCAGCAAAATAGCTTTGGCAAGTGGCGCGTTATATAAACTAATGTAATTGCAGTAGTCATCTAATAAATTATATCGTATTTCTGATGTCATCGGCTAGTCGCCAATCATAATATTTTATTTATCTCTTAATTAATAAGTAGGTATTACAACAAATACTTAAATGCTAATGAACCTACTAGTTTTAACATTGTCTATGCACCAATAGACTGGAATAGCTGGAATTGCTTATCAGTAAGCTTTTAAGAAATTATGTGAAGTCAAAGATGATCCAACTATATGATAATCAATTTTAATGGTATAATAATAAACTGTCACAGGTCAATTGTCATCAGTTCGCTATATCTAAAATTGGCTACGCGCAAACTATCTACCGCATCTACGTTTTCGAGTCGCTTATAAATACTGGTATTGTTGTTTGTTTTATCTATAGACGAGCTCACAAACACTCGATGAATATTTACTAGACGGCCCGCTGTTTTCATTAGCGTGATTGCTACAATCCATTTTTGCAAAGTGTTCAACACAAGTGGTACTTTTTCAGATAGTTACTTTTGTTTTCATTGAGTTAACAAGCTTTATTTTCTATTATGCTGATATCACGCTTTCATTGTACGGCGTTTTTTTGCAGAAACCCGAAGAAATAGGTTAATTACAATAGCGTTTTAGAGCGAAGACTTAATTACAATTTCTTATTATGTTGCTTTGGTATTTGCTATGGCTGTTATAAACAGTTCTGGGTACGTTTTTTATTGTTAATTAGCAGTACGTAAATTTCATTACATTACTATTTTCTATTGAATTAATATATGGACTAGAATAGATTTAAGATAAGACGTCAAGGGCAATTTTGACTTTATCATTATTTATAATGAACTTAACTCACAAAGAGTTTCCATCTAGATTGTCTTGTCACTGGAAGGTGACCAGACCGTCCTTTTATAAAAAAGCCTTTAAGCTAAAAATGTTTTTGTCAAAAATAAAATACGATTAAACATAACTAAGAAATGAGACGCATCACACCTCACGCTTATTTCTTTAGTTAAGTGCTTTGTTTCCAAGAACCTTTGACAAGGTAATAATATTTTCAAAATAATTATAGCGGAGGAACGAAGCAAAAAGTACTACGTTGACGTCGAGCTATAAAAGAGTTTATGAAATAAGCTAACGCCGAGTCGTGTTTATAAAATCATACTAGCTGCTATTAAAGGGGTCTTTAACATTTTTAAAGCAGGTTTATTAGTACGGCATACAGAAGCATATACTCACTTGCTTTTGTGAAAGCTCTCTCGTTTCATAACAGTTTAGGGACGGGATGATACGTGATTTCTCCAGTTTTTTTATTTGAAGAATTATCTTATTTGGTACAACTTTTGTTGTGTTAAATCAAATTGACATGTTCATTATAAATTACTTTTAATTTACTATTCTGTGAGAACATGTAAATGACATGTTTTAGAATCCCATAAAAGTAAAATAAAAATAAAATAAATAAAGGTTGAATGTTGTTGAACATTTTAAAATGCTTAAATGAATTCAATTTTTAATTAGTTAAAAGACACCAATTATTATATTGTTTATTTAAGTAATTTAAATATTCCTTTATTCTAATAAAAATATATTTGCATTGCATATGTGAAATTGTGACTATTTAAAACAAAAAACATCTCATTTAGGGAATTAAACCGATACATGGAATTAGAAATAATATAAACTAAGACTTCAAAACTACAGTCCTCATTGGGATCGAATTTCGGTAATTAGATTCCATACAGTAAATAACATTAGTACCTATAAATTATTAAATACCAAATACATAGATTTCACTAGTAAATGTTGAAGGTTTCTGATGTGGGATTATGAAGTTAATTTGTTATAAATGATCTCCCAAAGAGGTGAGTAAAAATGTAGGTAATGTCACTGCATCGTTACTTCAAATTATGAGGTTTTTAATCTGAATAGGAATTCCTTTCACAGATTGCCGGGAATGCTTTTGAATCGCTTTTTAATATAGTAAAGTTTTTTTTTTATTTTGAAAAGATTTAATGCTTTTTGGACAGACTATTGATTAAGTACACTAACCCTTTTATATTTCTGGTCATTGCACCAATGTGTTTTGAGTATTTTAAAAGAGAAAATTTAGCTCTTTAAAAGTTACAACAAATATTATTAGACTTAATAACTTTTTTAAGAATGTATACTGCTGTATATAGTGCACTATATAGTAAAAATTAAAAAAATATGTGTATTTCTTAGATAGAGAACGTAATAAACTAGTAGTCTTCATGAAGTGATTTAAAACTAATGAAAAAGTATTAAAAAATGAAGGTGACGTCATTGTACGGTAACGTCAAATTATGAGGTTGTTAAATCTCAGTAGGAATTCCTTCCGCAGATTGTCGGGAATGCCTTTGAGCCGCGCTTTGATATACCGAGCTAGGGTTTTTATATCGAAAATGTTTAGCCTAATGGTTTTTGGATAGATTCTTTAGTATGCTAATTTTTTTATACTGCAGTGACCATCTGGAACCATGAAGAAATCTAATGAATAAAATAATAAGAAGTTTGCAGAATATTTGTATTTAAAAAAACAATTATAAAATGATTAAAATTGTTATTTTAAAAGCGTCAATTCAATAGATAATACAATTTTTTACATAAAGGAAATACGAATACTAAACCGTAATCAGAATATATAACCGTCTAGTGTTAAAACAGAATTAAAGGAGTGAAAAATCCAGACTTTATATATTTTTTTTAAGTCTATTTCTCATAAAGTTAGCCCTGATGCTTTTAAATTTCATACAGTTGATGCAGCAATAAAATATTATCACACATAGCTGGTTCCATAGGTCGTGCCTCCGCAAAATAACCGATATGTAATGGCGTTTAACGCAGCGGCCCGCCATGGCCACCTTGACTGACGTAATTGTAATTAAAAAATAAAAATAAAACAAGGATTTTGGCGCGAAATTACCGTGAAATTTATGTCGCAGATAGTAACGGAATTTATGTCGCTATTGTATCGTATTTTCATAGCTTTTTGAGCTGATTGGACGGTTAAATTAATATTGTGCTAGGTGAGAACATGTCGGCGTAATGGTTAATAATTCGGTTACAAAAATTTCATAATTACATTTAAATGTATTCGTATTTCAATAATATCCACCTACAAACGCAAAATAGTCAACATTAGAGCAAATGTACCCATTCTCGTAGATTTGATAGGCTTAGATAAATTGGAAAATGGAATAACCTTTATGACGTCACAACTGGGACATCATTAAAGCGAGGAAACATCCTAAATTTCCGATCATACAGAATACAATTTACAAAGAATAAAAGGAGTTGAGATGACGTGGCGATAAATTGAATTCCGAGGCCGAAGGTCACACGATACCAAACCGTGTTCGCACGTACGCCTATTTCATTGTTTCCTATTGTTCGCGTTACCCACTGCACGGGGCTTTTGTTACGCTAACTTGGGTATGAGATTGAGACTTGACTTTAGAATAAAAATGAATCTTATAACGTCGCGTTGGAATGTACCTAATATTTATTTAAGTCACAAAGGTAACAATAAAAATTAGTCACCTTTAAGTTATATTAAAAGGGTATATAATATTACGGCTTGTACATCAAATCAGTATTTTTGTGAACTGGTAGTTAACACTTTTTAGCGTCTATTGGTGATCAAAATTAAAATTTAGTTTTACTATAAATTTATTCAGCTATTAACTTGAAAGTAGATTTGGCTTAAGTGTGGCATGTAGATTAGACCAGATATTACATTTTTATCTTATTGCCACAGAACGCGTAAAATCGCGGGTTTAAGCTTGTTATGTTAAAGCAATTTTGAAATTTAAACGTACTCCTTATTTAAACAGTTGCAAAGACATCGTCAGACACATTTGTCAGAGCAATAGCTCTCAAACTCAAGATAGATCTCCCGCTGTCTAATCTAAAAGGCAATAAGACTAGACAATGAAGGGCTTCAGGAAAGAGTGAATTGATCGTCCTTTCGTCCAAAAGTGCCGCCGTATTGACATACCCGTACACGTACGTGCGTGCTTCTCTTCGGAAGCTCGTAGATAAGAAGTTAAATAAATCGAAGTCGTCGCGTGCTCCATGTATTTTGCATGAGAGCGGTCGGATGGCGGCAAAAAGGTGCGTGATTTTCGGCAAATACTCACCGAAATTTATGAGCCTAATGTGTAATAAGTTTTATAAGATAACCCGGTTCGTATGGCGATGTCCTTACCTTTATGAAGTCTATAAAAACGCAGTAACACTTGATATTGATACGTTATAACGCGAGTAGTACTTTGCGGTATTTTCATTGTATTATAAGAAATATTGATGTCTCTACGGTAGAAGGTAATAAAGGTTCTGGACTTTTTTGAAAGTATCTAATACAAATAAGACACAGTTACTGTCTTGTAATATATATGTGGTTGTACATTATAGTAAAAAAATATGGTAAAGGTTTTTACGCAGGTGAAACCGTGAGACACACCTACTGATAATATGTATTAAATCAAAATATTTAAAAGGACGTAGTTGTTATAAAATACCTATTATCTTAAAATAGAAACCAATAAATATAGAGAATTGGAAATGAGCCTTGCTAAGTTTAAAGTTACCGGTTAAATATTTAATTTTGTTTGGTTGTCCGTCCTTGCATAATAAACTTGGTTGTTTTGGGTCTACTTTAGTTCAGTGCACTTATTTTTGGAATTATAATAGAATTATTAGTTCTATGCTTTGACGTGGTGTAACATTTTGCACTGTTTAAAAGAATATTAAACTTTGTTTACATTCTTAATAAAAAGTAGTAAGATAAGCGACCGCTTGAAATAGTGTGTCACCTTTTCGCCAAGAGCTGGATTCGATTCCCAGACTGGAAGAATAGTTCATGTGTGTGTCTTTTACACTCTCAAATCAAAACTATTTTATTTGAATTAAAGAATAAAATATTGATATACCCCTTTTCGTAAACAATTAATTTTTTAATATAACACCTTTGCTTTCTTGCTTTGTAATTTTTACATACGCCGAGAATAAATTAATTTTTATTCCACTAACAATATACAGTTTAGTGATGCAAAAAATATGTTAACAAGTCCTACATGATACTGAAATCTCAATGATTATCTATTCAACAAGTTGCCATTGTTTTTCCTCTTTTCTTTTCTGAACTATTTGTTACATACATAATTCAGTTTATTCGATGTAAAAATTTCATATTATTATCATTAAAAGAAAGATTTCAAACAAAATATATTTACAAAATTTTATGTTATTCTAGCTGTACCCTATGGTTTTTGAATGTATGGTGATATTTCATCTCCTAATAAATCTACACAAATACTTACTGATTGATGGTTCTTAAAACAAAAAAACTTTTCATTTCATGTTCGATACACATTTTCATTTACTATTTCACCCCTTGAACCAGCGATAAAAGGTTGCCTTGTCCATTTTCAAGCACTAGACTAATACAATGTAAAATCGTAACAGTCTCATAGAGAGACACAGGTTTTTGTATACATGTATAATATTAGTATTAGTACAGATCAGTTATTTAGTTACCTAAGGTAAATAAAAAAGCAAAAAACAAAAAGATATTCAGTTGAAGCCAGACGCAATTTCGTCTCGCTGCAAGAGTCGGTATCGTATGCAGTAATGAGATGTTTGGAGCAGACTGCTTTATACACCAACTGTACCTTTTAATTATTTTGAACTTCACCACCGTAGCTCTTGGGAATGGCAATCGCGTTAGAAATGTTATATTTTGTTAGAAGTTACAATATGTGAGATATAGGTATAGATTTATTGTATACAATATTATTAGAATGCATTCTTATTAAAACCAAAGTGAGAAATCGCGAAAATTAGTTAAAAGGCATTTAAAGAGGAATAAAAAGAGTATGAAGGAGAATGGAAATATGATCATATGGTTACTTAATGAGGTAAAGCTAAGTAAAAAAGCATATAACTATACTGGACGGTTACTAAGTCGAACCAGAATTTGCAATCACTAAGCTTTTTGTCTTGTCATTGATCACGTGTAACGTATTTGTATTTATTGCCACATTACCATGTTATAGTTAGACGCCACGATTGAATGATACTTAAAATAAAGCCTTTCCCATAAAAATCAAAACGATTAGTCGCCTGTTAACATCTTAAAACTGCTATTTCGTTTGAAGATATTTTAAGAGCAATTTTAAAGTCCTTACAACAACAAACTTAGACATTCTCTTTATTTAAGTGGAATTCCAAAGTTCTATTGCATTATTTTAAAAGTGTACTTTTAGAAGTTTAGCTGCCTTTGAAAAAGTTAAATGTCGATGTAGTTTTTTTCCTATTTTAAAATGTTATAGTCGTTACAAAATATGTTTGTTCTTTTTATGATCTTTATAAAATTGTGGTAAGGGCAATAAACTATTTTGAGCTTATGTTTTTTATTAATAATACAATCATAAAAATGGTTAAGTAGTATGGTTAATTTAGATAAGCAATATTTGAACTAGAAAATTATGAACGAAAATAGGTCGAAATATGGTACGTTTCAATTGAGAAATGCTCTGCAACGTCACGACTTAAAAATTTAAATAAAGGTAGAATACTTGTTTTAAATAATATACTACTTACACTAATATTATTTTATTTGAATGAGCCATCTTCTTCTATATGAACAACTTCTACATTTAACAAGTGATTACAAACTATTATAATAACGTTATTGAAGCTAACATTTTTAGCAAACTATTTGCTTAGATCCAATATGTTTCAGCAGTTATGGCCGAGACTAAGTACAAAGTTAGTCGTTGGGGGATAATTTTTCCTCATCTTCGATAAACTTGGTTTGTTCATGAGAAAACAGAAGTGTGTTATTTTTTCAACTCCTAAAGGGCCTATCGGACGTCGGAAAACAAATATTACTCCCACTTTGTGCACAAAAATTAAACAAACGAAATGGTTTTATATTTTCTCGGAAAAAAGTTTATTTGTTCTAGATTTTTATTACGTTTGGTGTTCCAAAGCAATTTGCTTTTGTTTGTGTTATTGATATTTCGCCTAGCTCTGTTTTATTGTATGTATTATGGTCCGATATAATTTAAATAATTTTTTTTGGTAGCGATTAGGTATACGACTACCCTGACGTCTGTCAGTTGGTACCCACGTATAATCATTTTACCTTAAAGTGACAGCAAGGCTAAATTCTTACATTACTTTCGTTATATTGCTTTGAATATAATCGTATTATTTATTTAGTAACTTAATTACTTACGTGACGTAAATTACTTTGACCAAATTTATTAGTAGCTATTGGAATAATGTAATTATATATTATTTTTTTTTTATATCGAACTTGGGAATTTGATTAAAAAATAGCGAATAAAATGTACCGTCACTTTTTCCAACTTAAAGGGCAATACGATTGGAACTTTCCAAAAATGAAACGTTTAAAACACAAAATTCTATTCTAATACATTGAAATAAAATTATCAAGAATAGCTTGTTTGAAAGAAATAAGACGTCAATGTATTTCCTAGTCTACATTCAAAGCAACACGCTACGCAGACCGCAGGCTATTAACCGCTCACGATCAACGCTTTAATAAGCTCACGACGGCGTTTCAATCCAACTAATTTTATACTTATTGCCATAGAATAATAATGCCTAGGACCGCAATATGAGCAACAAAGTGAAGCCATTTTATGTTTTCCGTAGATTTCATTTTTGTCATTTATTGGTTAAATTTTGAATTGCAGCAACATCATCGGTGAGCTTGTGTGCGTGTCATAGATTATAAGAACGTGCTTTTTACCCTTACTTAAATACAATTTTTGCTTCACATACGGTGGACCGATTATTAAGGGACTATTAGTCTATGCGTTATTAGTCTATGCTTATAGCTTTGTCAATCGAAGCGTTGATATCTAGTTCATAAACGCTTATATTGCCATTAACCATTGTTTACGAAGTATTTTTACAGCTGCTTCGTGCAGGAATTAAATATAGAAACATGTTTGGACTTTATTGATAGAGATCAGCGTTTAAAGCTAACTTCTGTTTGGATTTCGATTTTTTAGATACATTTTGGTAAAAATTAAATGCTACTTTGATGTAGATGAAAAAAAAAAAAATTTCAAGAGCCAAATTGCCGAAGTGCTTCTTAAATTACGAATACATTTCTCAATGTCTTAATAAAAAGTGTAAACGAAAATTATATTAGGCATGTACTTTGAATTATGTGCGTGCCGATGATGCCGCTCAGGCACCATATAAATCTTTTGCGTATGGCGTATGGTGCCCGAGAGGATACAAAATGTAAGGACATATTTGTTGGAGAAAAAAAACACTTAATGGTTACTGGTATTTAAAACTTTTACTCACACAAAATATTAACTCTATTTTAATAAAACTGCTACCTCCTCGCAAGTAACTTCGAATTAGCTCCGCCGATGTATACATTAAATATGAGTGTCTAAACATAAATTATAGTCCACATTAACTTCGTAGCTAATTCTACATTCACAAACGTTCGTCGACTGTCATCGAGTGATCGATGTATGAGAAATTATTAAAATTTTACTGCTACCGAGTAGTTGGTAGAATAGATAGGCAGTGTTATTTTATACAATGTAGCGGCGGTAGTCATCCTGAATCGCGCTTATAATTTTTTTTGTGACATCATAAATACAACTTCATAGCTTCAAAGTTCGAACTATTCTGGTATAACAGCCGATATCAATTGTTTTTCTAATCAAGAATTTCTCCATTCACAACCAATACACTATAATCAATAAAATTTATACAAATTATCAGATTTTAAGAATACATCAAACACCAGTATGTTTTATTATACTGTTGTATGAATCAAGTCTTTGTATTTATTAACCAAGGAGGTTTTACTTCGATAGCACTTACGAGATTACTGCCGAATCAATTGTTAAGAGGCTCCAATTTTATACTGTATATTAGTGAACTTAAATAATAGATGTCAAAATAAATGTATCTATAATTATTAGCTGTTTATTTATAGCATTAATATATTATGTAATATTTGTATATAGGTATTTATTTTACATAATTTACTGACCCATACACAATTTACCATGTTAAACAATATAATTATTTTAAATATAAGGCAAAATATTTTCGTAATTCAAAGACTAACGACGACGAATGTCTCAGTTTTCCGAACGATGACCTATTGTTGTTTCAGTCTGTATTCCAAGAATTATTATATCCAAACCAGTCAAGTAAAAATAAGTAAATAATTTATCAAAACCAAATCATCGCTTATAATAAATAGAGCTTTCTGGAACTTCATTCATTTTCATTAATAACGTAGCTGGAAGTAAAGGTTATAATATCAAGGAAAAGTAAACAATGTATTTATTGTGTGGCTGTGTATTTTTCTGTCTTATATTTTTTACGGACGCCAACTTGCTTTGCGGAGATTCAAATAGAATGCAATTTTAATATGATGCAAACTGGGAAAGATCGAGAAAATATGTAAGAGTTATTTAATTATTATTCATAAATTCAGGTTTCCAAAAGTAAACATATTCATATAAAACAAAGGTTCATCACTACCTTGTGGAAAAGTGGTGGATAGTCGGTAGTGCCACATGCGAGTCTGTATAAGGATTTCTTGTACCTGAAAAAAAAAACTCTTTATAACACATACGGTGGGGTAGCTCAGTAGTTACTACGGAGGCGTAGGACCTTCGGAAGTAATTTCCAAGGGTTGTGTAGGCTGCCATTAATAATTAATTGAAGCTGTGTTTACTTATCTAACAAATCTTTTAAAAAATCGATTTGATAAAGCAAGGTAAGCAGTAGGTAACTAAGTAAACTGGGGTTAGTGAATAACGATGAACTATCAACACCAATAGTAACTAACGCAAATGCATTCCATGGATTATAAAGCGTGAAATCGCTGCAAGTG
>JADANM010005989.1:1993744-2021464 GCA_026213755.1 Eurema hecabe | reverse complement strand
ACGCAAATGCATTCCATGGATTATAAAGCGTGAAATCGCTGCAAGTGCTTTGTAACAGTAAACTGTACAATTAAATGTTAGTATTGTGTACTCACCCCAATAATGCTTTTAACCTTGTCAAATTGTATTTGTTCTACAAAACTTTGTTGTTGCGCGCCGAATATGTTATTTGCTCGGATAATATGGAACCACCTAATTCGTGTCCCTTTTCACAACATGCATTGCTATCCTGCTTATTAGTAACCCGAGAGAGGAAGACAGAAAATGTCATGTCGACAAGTTAGCTAGGCTTACTGCTTACTGGAAGCGAAGCGTAATAGCACGGAGATATTTAATTAAATCCGTCCGGTTCAGAAATATGGGTCACCTTTTTTAAATAAAGTTATTTAATAAATACTCATCTTACTACAAAGTTTAGGATTTTATATTATATTTTATATTTCAAAATTTCATTATGCCAAATTTTATGATGATAGGTCTACGAGAAGTAACTCTATGAATTTTGGTTCCCTTGAGAATGTCGTAGGCTGATGCCTTATACGAATATGAGTGTTAGCAAAATAAAAGATTTTGTACATGTGTACGGGAAAAACATTCCCTTATTTAAAAAAAGCATTATTTCTTTTATTTGATTGTGTTAGTAAAGTATAAAATAAAATCTTCAAAGCATTAAATGATAGGAAAATCGCTAATAGGCTATATAGCTTACAAAATGACATGGAAACAAGCTTAGCTTTGTTGCTGAATAGCACAACTGACGCTGAGTTGAAATTTTCCTAACAAGATAGGACAACTTCGGCCCTCGTACGCCTACGTTAATTTTGTATGATATTTGAAATTAATTTTAAGCTTATCGCCAGGCTACATCCTACCCAGATGTCAGTACTACTTAATGTAACGAGTGAAGGCTTAACTGACGAAATAAGCAAAAAAAATCTGAGAACTGTAAACATTTATACTTTTAGAATGATATTTAGTTATTGATAGTTTTTTTTAATTATAAAATAAGGAGCAAACGAGCAGGCGAGCCACATGATCAACACTCGTAGAGCTTGACAACTCTGAAGTGGGTTGCCGACCTTTTGAAAAGAGGTACGCTCTCTTCTTGAAACACCCCAAGGCATATAATATATTGATAGTTTTTGCAGGAGGCTTACAATATTTTGACATACATATATGTTATAAAAAATATGTAAAATTTACCCTATTAATTATATAGTAAATAATTTGTGGTGGTTGTGGTAAGAAATAACGTAGCTTCTGTATACATAATATGTATTATTTCTGAATATATATTGTGTATTTGAAATATGACATATTTTTTAAACAAACACAGTATTAAAGATGGACAGTTCTTTGTTAATGCTGACGCGAAATGAGTAGTATGGTTGTTAGGGTTCACCTTGAAGGTATCGTTAGACTTTTTAAAAGGAAAATTGCAACATGTATTAAGAAGTAGGTAAAAAGAAAAGTAAAAATAGACATATTCTTCCTTTCACCTCTTACACTCCCACGACGCCACGTGACATCTCTGGCCTAATGTCATTATAATACCACGGTGTGCCGACGAAGGGTAGATCAACTTCAATGTGAGTCAAAGTTATTTGTTGTAACTGCATTAGTCTATAACCTGTAAAAATAATTCAACGTAAGTATACTGTGGTGTGCTAAATACACTTGCGACAAAACTAATCAATTACCAGAAGATGCGCCATTTTTTGCCCCCTCTAAGAATCTTACTCATATTATAAATGTCAACGTTTGTGAGTATAAATGTTTGAATGTTTATTATCCTTTCTAAAATATGGCCGAAATTTGGCATCCAAGTAGATCAGATCCTAGATGAGAATATATAATACTTTATATCCTGGCATTGCCCCGGAAATGGGGATTAAGCGCGGCGCACGCGTACTAGTACTAAAAAAACACCATCAGTTGCTTAAATAAACAATTATAACTCTCAATAGAATATAGAGAATAGAGTCAAAATCTATTTTAGATCGAGTCAAAGTATAGTATTACTCAAAGCAAAACAGAAACAATTGATACAAAGCCGAACAATTACTCAAATTATTGCACGCCACAGTCGCAGCAAGTTTGATAGTACCGACATTCTACACTACGGTATTCTTGTTTAACTCTCTAACAGGCAATAAATTTCAAATGTCTTAGCGCAACTATGCGCCGTATACTGTTTGCCGATAAATGATGAAAGCGGTATACTATTGCTGTTGGTTGCTGTTGCTTCTTTAATTAAATAAACGAATTAATCATTATAGCCATTTAAAGGTACTTACCTCACCTACTTACGTACGTCTTTCTTTTGTATTTTATCTTATAATTACGGTTGCCTGGAAGTAATGGCTCATAGACATAAGGCGGGCATTTATATGTGGAGTCTGTTTGTTTATTGTTTTGATGTTTATTTTTCGTACTTTTTTAATAACAGACAGAAAGAAAGAGGTGAGCTAACTAACGGAAAGTGGTCATCGCCGCGCCGCCCATGAACACTCACGGAGCTTGACAGCTCTGGAGGGTGTTGCCGTCCTTTATTTATAACTTAACATGTAATGAAGAATTAAAAAAAAACACACCAAACCACTTTATTGATTATAAGTATAGTAATAAATTTAAGATTTAACCTCTCAAATCTTTATTAACTTATTCATAATTTACAGAATTGATTTATAATTTAAATTGTTATAATTTTACGTCTATAATAAGATAATAATATTTTTGTTTAAAAACTACACCTGAACTAAAATGAACGTACATTAATCCTTGCTATTTTACTCCTAAAGAACCATATAGCCGTTCGTAGCAAGAGAAATGCGGAGTTAGGTTGAGAAAAATCGCCTATATTGAAGTTAAGAGCGCTATTACAGTGAATGAAATCGAGTCAGACGAGTCATTTTAGACTTTACAGTTCACTTTGTGGAAGCTATTTTTTCACTTCTATAATTTTAAGGCCCGTTCCAATATATCATGGTGAGTTATACGACTTTCGATGTTTAGAATAGATAACATTGTTAACACTTCTATTAGGTTAAGTTCAATTCTTATTTGTATAGGCTTTATACAAATTAAAATCGCAATCTTGTGTCTATTTACGTAGGTTAGATAATAAAATTATAAGGTTGATATTTAATATAGTGTTGTCGTTCAAAAGGTAAAACAAAGTGTACCTAATCCCTCTTTGTTTAACTTTTCTCATCTTTGATGATTTATATTATAACAATTATTTAATTCAGCAATGATTTTTATTAAATAAATATTTACAATTTAGAATATCGGCTTATGTATTCAAATATTGAACACCGTACATAAAGTTTTTATTAAAACGAAACGAGCGATTTCCTTTAAAAAATTGTTCGACAGCCAATCATAGCGAGGGAACAATCTACCTGTTCTTGATTATTCAAGTAACGGAATCCCTTAAAATTTACATTTCAAGATTGAGTCGTATTACAAACCGACTCCTGTTTCGTATCTAAGCTCTATAGATCGACACAGAAGCTTATAAATGTACATTGAGAGCCTTTCAACACATGTTTTAAGTCGCTTGCTAATTAGATGGCTTTTGTGTTGTATGAATTTAAAGGTAATGTGTTGAATTTGCGGTGAAAATTGCCCGGACACGGAGAATTACATTACGAAATAAGCCAAATTAAGCATTTGCAAAATGCAAACAGGATACAATTGAGTATTTACTTCTCAATAAGAATAAATATAATGCTATGAAATGAAAGTTCCTATAAAATCTAAATTTCAAACGAAAAAAAACTGTCTCCTGAAGCGTTTTCAAAATATCAAAATGAAATCAAAATACTCTATTTTAAAGACTTAAAAAAATCTAGCTAAAAATGGTGCAACGCCGAGATACTTATGGAAACTACAATTTCGAGTTGAGAAAAATGAAATACTTTTACAAAATGTAAAACAGCTCTTGACCCAACAACCCTTACCTGCGGGGCCAAGGCCACCGTTCGATAAGATCAGCTATTAACTTTTTCAGCATTAATTAAATCTCATATAATTGGATCGATTTAGTTCAGCCTTGTTGAAATACCTTTATAACTGATTCCAAACGCGATTTGTTCATTATTTACTTTATTGTACTTTACGATTTGAAGGTTACGTTGCCTTTTAGTCGAAGTCGTGATTCGAATACTTTTTTTAATAAGGACATCTCATTTGTAATATTAATACTTTTTGAACTACGATCAACAGTAGCACAAAACGGCCTCAAAGATTCATGGATTTTGATTTATGCCAGATTTATTCATTATTATTTATTTATTTATTTTTAGCTTGTATACACGAAATAATGACTTATTCATTTGAATCAATATGAATTTCTTTGTAATCGTTTTGTATTAAATCATTAATCAGGTTTTATCAAAAAATTGAATTTGTTAGATATGCATCGGTAATAAAGAAATTATTTATTATTATCATATGCCTGCCTTAACATACTTTTGAACGAACTCACAATGCGTTAAAATGGCTGAAGTTTTGCTACTATCGTCACATGTCGCTATCAGAAATATATAAAAACAGTTCTTAATACAAATTACATAAGATTCATTTCCCTATCAATTATTATAATCTATTTACTCTCTAAACATTATATATATGAGGAGTTTTGGTACATTCTAACAATAACTGGAAATTTAACGAATTAAAACCATAATCACCGAGTCTCATCGCGTTGCGTAGGTTTAGCGTAAACGACGAACTCTAAATAGGTCGGACTATTCAAAATTGAAACGTATCCATTATTCAAAGGCAACATTCTACAAACACTAAGAGAATTTGGATGTATAAACACCTAGTGATGTTTTGCTCGATGTTTTGATCGATCAGTACTTAGGTACTGACTTTGTAGTTTTCGTTTTATATTGCATTGGTTTTTAAGTTCTTAAATAATACTTAGAATTGTTTATAGATTTATATATTGCCTGGCTCTCATTTCTAATCGATTTAATTGTTCTTAAAGATTACCTTAACTTAAAGCATAGTTAATATGATGACTTTAGAGCAAAAAACTATTTGTCTCCGTTCCGTTGTGTGATTCGCGATATACATTTCGTGTTTTTATGACAAATATAATATAAATTATTACGGAATATTATTTTCACAAGTCACACGCGATGAAATATCCGATATCGGCAGTGTTGTATTGGTAACATCACTTCACTAAACAGCGGCAATTATAAGCGGCACGATCGTTTGAGATGCTAATTCAACAGTCCCTTGAATAAATTGAGCAATCTACGAATTTATCCCAATTGACGTCTTAAGCTTGTCTTGGGAGAGTCGCGTAATATCTTACATCGTTATGAGCTCCTAGTCCCTTAATGCGATTTATGCAATGTTTTGACTATTTCGCGCATTATGTCATAATTATTTAAGATAAGAAGAATTGAAACGTAGCGGTTGACAAAACGCTTGTTGACGTAACGTAGAATAAAATTTAAAAGCAATATAATTCATACAAACATTCTGAGGTTTATTTAAAGCTCGTGCTCTGCCAAACGTTTTATTAAGTTCACAAAACATCGTAAACGCAATGGAAGTTTCCAGAAACTGTAGGTACGTAGATAAAAGGTCCTTACAGGAGTGTGCGAATAAGATTATGAGGAATACGGATTTAAACCGTCGTGAGTCGCATGCTAACTGCTAATGTCATAATACGCGATTATTGTACACGAAGTTTATTTAACATTTCACTCACACGGCAAAGTCTTAAAATCTTTGTTTCTGTCAAAACTTGAGTCAAGTATTATGTGCGAATTAAAATGTTTTGGGTTGAGTACGGCGCTTCGGTAATTTGATTAATAAAGGAGCATTTTAATATAATTTAGTACCAATTGATTATTATTCTATGAAATTTAAGCAATATCGAGAACGTGTTGTTTGATGCCTTGTTTTTGTAAGGCTATTTAAGAACTTTCACGAAGAATTATTGCGTATATAAAAATTTCTTTATACAATGCTATGGTTTTGTTTTGCCTCTCTTTCCTTCAAATTATATATTTTTCAGTTGAGTATCAGACATCAGTTTAGACTAGTCTTTATCACCTTACTGCCAAACAACTAACGTACAAATATATAAACTGGCGTATAAAGTTAAACTAAAATTAAGCTCGATAAGCTTATCAAGTGGCGGCTCATATCTCATGGTGGGGAATAAACAAAGGATTGTTAAAATAGACATAACGCGTATGCGTGTCACGCGACGCGACGCGTTCTCGTGGAAAATGCTTGGAAAATGGAATGAAACGCCTAAGCCCTTATCGCACTTCACCTACTTACTCATTACTGTGTGTACGCTTGCATTACACGTGATCGATAAAACAGTCATACGTATAAACGTACAACAAGAACCCTTTAAAAAGTCTAAACCATCTATGTAATACATTTTAAGTGTTTAATTCGTGACATTTATATGAGTTTTCGAAATTAGAATCTTAGCTTTAAAGCGTTTTTTTATTTTTATAGCCATTCGCATATTGTGATTATGAACCATTTGATACATCTAGTTTAGTATTTGAAATGAGTTCAGTATTTTGAACGCTACGGTAAATAATATACTACCAAAATCAATACTTAGTTTCGCCGTAGTCATAACAATGCTATTTCCTACTCACCTATTCTAGTACAGTTTCTGGTTTAGAATCAAATTTATCAGAACTTCGTTAATGACTGAAACATGTCTATGTCCTAATATTTCAGTACTAACTTAGAACGTTCCCACTTCATAACATTCCAAAAGGCTGATGCCATTCGAAATTGAGTGAAACCGCTATATGATTATTCTAGAACGTTCCGTTTGTACAAACATTGCAGCGGAAATGGCAATCCAAGTAAACGTAATTTGTAATAATATCGCCAGTGACGTGAACAGACTTATATCGTTGGTTCCAAATGATTGGAACTTAAAGGAATATTTATTGCCAGTCACATAAATTAAAAAATAAAATAAACTGTTAAAATGCAATGAAGATGTTGTTGCCAGTAATAAAATATTTATAGCGTTAATTATGTATCTCTGAGTGTTTTAAGGAATTATATTTAATTTATTGTTATAACTAGAAATTTGGGCAATTGATATTTAGTAGTCTGATTTATTTAATAATTTATTTATTTGTTTAATAATTTAATAATTTACACTATATAAAATACATATACAAATATATTATTGAGGGTTGATGGCACATAGTAGCTGAGAGCTGTGTTACAGGTGTCAATTGTATTGACTAAATGTCAAGAAAGTATTTTGTAAGTTATTGTATTCAGATTTACAAAATATTTGTTTGGCTCCATTTAATTAATTATATTCCGTTAATTAGTATTACAATTAACACAATAATTTTATTTTGACCTATTTTTTTCGTGTTTCTTACAATGCTTCATATAACACCTTCATAGATAAATATTTTCTATCTGTTGTAATAAAAAAGTTAACCGGTGCTCAATGTTTGTTATGTGTGGAATGTTCCTCATTAAAAGCAGGCACGGATACCGCGATTGCGCGCATTGATGCTGCGTTGATATAAATATTCATGCGAGACGCCATGTTAATGTCCTGGCTAAACGTTCGTTTTAAGGTGGAGGGGAGAGCGTCTAAGGCTTTTATATATTTTATTTTGCTTAGCGTTGGCGTTAGTACTAAAAACAATAATCTTACATATAGTACAACATGTAAGATCGTATTTATTAAGAATAATTAGCTTTCTGATCTCTATTTCTATTACGTTTTTATGCCCAAAATCGTTAAACTACACCACGAATTTCCAAAATCCCTGTCATGTACTTCTGCACTTCATAATCGCATGTCATTTTTTTAAGATCTACAATAAATAAACTTCAACCTATTAAATTTTGAAACTCACAGAAACAAGTTTTAAAATTCAATTATCTTGACTGTTTAAAAAATAAAGGGGCTGATGACGTGCAGGGTTGACGCCTGCCAGGTCTGGGCTATTGCCTTTAGCATGCTTTAAATCATAAGTATACAAAGTTCACTAGCTCTTGGACTATAACGTTTGACAGGTCAGACTAATAAAGCTTTACTATTACTTAACGAAGTCTTAACTCGACGCGATGAAGAAACTTTCATTTCAAAGTATGTATGTTCTGTATTGAACTCCCGAGATTAAAACTTGGACCGCTTTTAACTTGCGCCGTCAGATTACAGGCAGGCCTGCATTAGTTCGACATCTGCAGGTGTAATTGTTGAGATAAAGAAGGGTGAGATAAGTAGTCCGCCTATTAAAGTTTCATATTGTCCATGTAATATACTACGTCTGACGTTGATTTCTCTATGTATGTGTTATATGTGTGTAACATATTAAACAAACAACAAAATACAAATAATAATAATCCTATTTTAACATTATTAGAGAATGTCATTTAACTTTTTTTTTCAGTTCATTAGACAGCGAAGCCGTTGTATAATTGCTTTGTTATATAATGTCATTTATGGTGAAAAATATATAAAGTTATTAAAGAAAAAAACTGTCTTTTGTATGTTAATATAATTTTAAACGCTTGTAAGAGTATATGAGAATTAAATCTTCTTTTCAGGCTGAATTATATTGTTTTCTATAAAAACGCGTATTAAAAGGCGGCTATTTAAATCTTTATCGGCGAATAATTTAGTATAACATCATAATCAATAGCTTTATTATAATAAGTATAGTATAAGTGAATTCAAATAGTTAATTAATTATTATATTCTATTAATGTAATGCAATGGAAGATCGATTGAAATTACGCTTTTGTGTTTCAAATTACAATAGTAATTCAATATTATATACAGTAGGTAATTAATAGAACAATAATAAATATAATTAATGTAGGATGATTGTATATTCAGGAATTTTTATAATTAAAGAGAATGACGACTCAAATGATTCATGTTCACGAGAAATCTGCAGAGAAACAACAATGATTAATTAATCAAATTGTTGAGTTCATTATAATATAATTAACAGAATTATATCAATCAGTTGAAGCATAATTCAAACATAAAATTATTACGCAAAAGAACTTTTCAGCGTCCCAACTGAATACAATTTTTGTTTTGTGGCAAACTGTTAATAGCGACATTGATTGATTTACATATTTCTTACTTATTTTTCAAATGTTATTCAAGCTTCTATGAAACCTAGTTTTTTGGATGAAAACTGCTATACAAGTCAGTTTGGTTTATTATCGTTAGTAGATAGTACCTATGTGGTACATAAATATTTTCATATGTCATACAGAGAGTTTTATAAAACGACGCGTTTTTGTTTGTGTTTAGACGCTAATAAATATCTTAAAGACAACAAAAAAGATACCAACCTATTGAAATATAAGGATATGAAATCATTAATACTATTACAACATAGACATATGGCTACACATATGTATTCGGTTTTATTTCTTCTATACCATTTACTTATCATACACTTTTTCAGATAAATCTCGTTTATATGCGAAGCGAACCTGTAATTGCTATTCCTGTTATATAATTTTATCATCGTTTCACATATCTCGATCTTCGATTCCAATACTTTTCCGTTCGAGTAATTTAAATCCCGAGCGTATTTAAAATCAATATCAGAACTAAACCAATCCACAAAATCGGAACACGGCAAATTCCGCGCTATTTTATCAGCGGCACAGATAGCACTGTGTCACACGGAGCCGCGCTTAACGTTCAGCTGTCCAATCACAATGAAATAGATTCGACCAGTTGGAAAACGCCCAGATAGATGACGAAGCAAAAAATCAGCGAACAATCCTAGTCCCTAAGGAGGAGAGGTTAATAGATTTCATTAATTAACCCGTTCACTGAGCCGAGTGATTGCAGCGCTATCCCGAGATAAAAAGTGACAATTCGGTCCCGGGTTTCGGATACGTTTTTACGTATGAAACTACACGAGAAGCTCGGCTGGGATTTGTTTCTGTTTTTTCTTATCTAAAGCCGCGAAACTAATGCGTTTGTAATTCGGGCACGGATTTGTGCTACGTTTGACTTGGGGACTATATTTTTTGCATGGTACATTAATGGATGTGTGTACAACTGTACTCATTCAGTTATATAACTATATACATATATATACACCACGATATAAACGTGGAGACGAGAAGTTAAAGCTACACAAATTAAAGCATCTATACATTTGTGTGTAGGTATCTCTTCTTCGTTGTTACAAGATTATTATTTCTCAACAATACTTGTTTTCCAAAAATATCATAGTCTATTTATCTATTCAATTACTACGCCTACACTACTACACAGATTAAAATGGTTTCTTGAAAGCCCTAAAATAGGCAAGATACTTTTTAAATATGAAACATAGTCATAGGTAATATTCTGTACATAAAGAAGGAAAACTAACAACCTGCATGAAAAATATACTCATTTATCCACTAAAAATAATTGCAAAAGTTCATAACTCAAACATGCATAAAACTTGCATCATAACTCAAGTTAGATTGTGCATATTCCATTCATGCAAACATTATCAAATAGACTGCTAGTCGGCTAGGTTCTTTAATTTAAAACTTGCGATGAAAGAAAGTTCAAGCTGCTCCAAAGCGAATGGCTGCTTATTTTTTATTGTTCGACCAGTGGAGAGTTAGCTAAGCGAAATAGCCGTTTGTTAACCGCAGCCAAAGGTCACATGTTACACGCAGATATACGAAACTGAACTCTAATAAACCACTATAAAGTCCTCAATTGTATACTTGAGAAAATGTAATGTATTTATTCGTATATTGTCGACCGTACGTTAAGTATTGCCTTTTACCTGAGATGAAAATGCACTATAATATCCAGCTTTACGATGTATTTAAAGGCTCAATGTAAATTCAATATTACTTTATGGCTAAGTTATGTGTTCTGAGGAGGTAGATAAACAATATTTCTTGTTGATTTTTTGAACAAACTCGAATAAAACTGGTAAAAATTATTTAAAATTTTAAAGCACGTACAAAATTTTATAAAGCCTTCATCTAAAAATGCAACTTTGAATACATACTACGTTGAAAATTCATTAAAAAGCTGACGTTCGATCGACGTGATTTAAAATCCCAATTATGTGAACTAAAAAACTCGACCACACTTAAACCAATCAGCCGTAACGGGTTAAGTTGTAACTACGTCTATTATAAAAAGGGGACGCTCAGAAGGATTTAAATGGACTGCCATTTTTAGTTTTACACGACTATAGACTCAAGCGTTAGTTACTGGGTTTAATTTAAGAACGTACTAAAACTCACTGTGGTCTAAATTTGAGTTGCAAGTTCTACGCCGACACAATTTTTATAACTGTAAGCTAGAAATTGTCGTTTTGTGTGCAGTGGTGTAGACTTCAAATGAAATTTGACGTTTAGACCCAGTTTAATATTGCATTTATCAATAGATACCCGGGTTATTACGAAGCGTTTTTGACTTTCACGTTCCATATATAACCTTGAAAATGTTATTTCAAATAAAAAAAAATACGAAAAAGATCTGTTTCACAAATAGTCCCGTCGCTAAGCATTCCAATTTCGTTAGCATAACTACATTATTGCGCTTAAAGATTCGCAATTGGAACGTTATTCGACCCAGCCTACTCACAAATCACGTTGATAAGTTAGGGTTAGTCCACATTTCTTCCCAGTTTCAATTGTAATAAAAATATCGCCTCGTTGTTTGCAATTTTCTCTATTCAAGACACTACTTTACGTTCCTCCAGCGTCCAATTGTTTCTCTGTGAATAATGTGTGCTTCTGTCATTGTCATTTTAATGAAAACTAGAGTTATATTTTCGTTTGTACTGAAAGCATGTTTTGGCACATATGTTTTTACGAAATGTTAATTTATTTTATTATTATTAGCCTGGAACTGTAAAATTCTTTGTGTAATGTTAACATAAGTATAAGCTTTATAATGTAAAAATATTAAGGGCTAATACTTATTGCTAAGATACGTTTTGAATTTTACTAAAAATGTAATACTTAATAGTGAGAGCCTCATTATATATCAGGATATTTGTATTTATGAGCATTCGATTTTTTGATTTATTTAATAACAAGCTGCCAGAAGACACAATTATATTTTTGTTAAATTAAAAGTTAAATTAATATAATATAAGACTAACATAGGAAAATGTTTAACGTCCCATATTTTGTCTCAGCATAATATAGGATGTCACATTGGCATCATATTGAAAATCGAAATCACGGTGTGAAAGTCATAAAATTGAATGTAAAAGGCTACGTTAAGCCGTCCCGTCATCAGGCCAAATCCATAGCAAGCCCATTCTTGTCAGCTTACCCCGACACCCTCACGTATGGCGAAACATCGAACGTGTTACAAAGTTCGTGGAACTTTCTAGATTCGCCTTTCTGAATGTCGCTGTTTGACTGAGCTCGAATTTGAAGAACAAATTGGAAGTTAAGCAACGGTCCAATCCACAATTTCGCTGGCCAAACATTCAAAGTCAAATTCGTTGCGTTCGGCTTTGCATTCATTTATGGACGGAATCTTCCTATCGAGCTTACATGTTTGCAAAGGCTATTCTACCGAAGAAATTGCTTCAGTGAATATTGATGTGTATAAAATTGTTTTTGAGTTTTTATTTTAGTTTTTTTGGTTGAGATATAAAAAGCTTTTTCAAAAATTAGTCTCATTGAAATCGTTTGACCAATTTTTATAATAAGTAAACGTATATGACGTTCTTTACCATTTAAAAACCTTGCAATATCCAGACACGTAACAAACAAAAATTAAGTTATATTGAACAAATAGGAATCACGTACTTTCTATAAGCGATCATGCAATCTTTGCCATCAATTGCAATCTTAAAACAATTGTCTATCTCACGTCACGTCCTATGAGAACAGTTGTTGCCAATGTTTGCTCGTAAAACTTACTCGTACGACTTCGATGTATTTTACGACGTTTCTTCGAAATGAAACTTCCATAAGTAAACCTTTGCTAGGTATAATCTCGGAATTAATGCAACTGCTTTGTAAGTAGTTGGTGATTGAAGATAAATATCAGGTGCGTATGAAGTTACGAATCTCACTTTCAATGTTTGTTTTTGCCTGTATGTTTTGATTACATACATTTTCTTTTCTATAAAAGCTGCTTTGTTAATGTTTTAAGATGTTAATTACCTATGGTAAATTGATTATGTAATTTGAAACTAAAATTATTTCTCTCTCTCACTTAAGCGACGCCATTTTTATAAGAGATTAGGACCACTTCGGGCAAGACGGTCAATTTCAGGCACGGCACTACCACTTCCAAAAATATCATATGTTAGCAATCCATGACATGAATTTCATCACTTTCAAATGAACACATGCTAACTACAGTATTGGGATACTTAATTCAAAGGACACGAGTAATCCAGAAATCAGTGCATCAACGAAGTATCGCTAAAATCCTTTGATATATTGGCTCGTTCCCGCCATCCCGCCATCTTGGGACCGGGATTGTTAATCGGACCATTTGTCACAATCGCGCTTCGCATTCACGGAAAGAACGGAATTACACGAACGACTTCACGGTAGACGCTACGATTACCATAATCGATACGAGTAATTAGAGGAAGGTTTGAACTTATTGTTAATTATATAAGGGATATCAGATGACATAAATAAATTAATTAAGTATCAGAAGAAAGTATATACCTATTTGCCTTTAACTACAGTTCTTGTGAATTTGTCGATGTTAAATTTATTTATCTAATATTAACTCCATTACAATCGTGAGACTGCAAATAGTGACAGGTGGTCACCGAATATTCACAGATAATTTCTTAATATAATAAATAGAATATGTGAAAATTAAAACAATAGGACTCATAAAAACAGAAAAATAGTGTTCTTAGTAATGTGTAATATATTTTCTCGGAATCTTTTCAATGACCTGTTTTGTAGGGTTCTTAATAAATAAATTTTCCAGTCATTCGTTGAAACAATTAGAAAAAAACAACTTTGTTCTTGAAGGAATTGTAAATTCTAGGAAAAATATAAATAAAATCTAATATTGTGTATCATTGACGGTCTGGTATTTTATATGATTCTATTGTAAATTTCAAAGTTATAAAAAATATGACCGATAAAACGAAATAATTATATTGTCACTTATAAAGCGGGTAATAATATGTTACAACATTTATAATGTTGTTCGTGATTTGTTAATGGAAAAAGTAAATGCTGAAATTCCTTTACAAGCTCGCTATTTGCATATAATTTTTGTTGATTTACGTGATTTATAAAACACGCTACATCGAAAACATGCATCATGTTATTACCCTAACTTGTGTAATGTGTATAGTGGAGTATTGTCCATCCAAGTTCTAGTAAGACAGACACAGTTTGACCGACTTTTGACCTTGTCACGGTTCAAAAACTATTTGTCATATCCCGTCAAATGTGGGTTTAAAGTATATATCCTTAGCTTAGTGTATTTGAATATAAGGATCAGTATCTCCTGCGCGAGATTTTGTATTAA
The DNA here is from genome assembly GCA_026213755.1 of Eurema hecabe. Taxonomy (NCBI): domain Eukaryota; kingdom Metazoa; phylum Arthropoda; class Insecta; order Lepidoptera; family Pieridae; genus Terias; species Terias hecabe. Next base: position 2,006,952 of record JADANM010005989.1, on the reverse strand, counting down.
AGTATGTAGGAACTGAGTCAATGAGTTTTTGGAAGCAGGTTCTCGAGAGGGTGTGCTTCTCAGAGAAGTCGAACTTGAATCCTTGATATCTCGATATTGTAAATCACGATGCACTTTCAAAACCTGACTAATCTGCTTGTATCCGAAAATCTTGTAAAAAATATGATTTAAATTTCCGTTTACGTTCAGTGTAGTTGTTAAATATTTTAAAATAGCGATAATGCTAGAATAGCGTATGTATAATTTTTCTATTTGAAATAAATGGTTGAAAATTATAACTAACAGATAAAATGCACCCAGAATATTCATCAACGTAATTTTAACTAGAAACCTCAGGAGCAGTTTTAATGAAAATAGCTAAGTAATATTATACGCGTATAGCAATGTGGGAATGTAGTCGAGTATAGTTTCAACGCAAAAGGCCACTATGTAGTTTCAATGACTTTTGCTAGATGTTAGAAAAATGTTTCAAGATAATTACGATATTTCAACAATTCATTATATTTTTATATACAATTTATATTGCTTGTTTTTATAAATGTTGACGTCTTTTTATTTCTAGTATGTTCAACTGTAGTCGTAGAATTTAGTTCGCTTTGGAGACTTAAGAAAGTTCTTTATTATATGAAGTAATTACTAGTAATGCGCTGTATAATAGTAAGCAGTATTTAAAATGTAATATCTAACACAATATCACATCTGGAGTAAGTATCAAAAGTAATTTTAGAGATTTAAGAAGGTTGTTTGTTATGTGTAGGAATTACTACTAATGCGCTGTATAATAATAAGCAGTATTTAATATGTAATATCTAACACAATATAAAGTCTGGAGTACTAAACGTAATTTGAGGTCAGCGATTATCAAGCGATCTGCGACCGCGGCCAAGCGTCTCTCTCGTGAGCAATTTGGCAACGTTATCTGCTCGGCTACGAATTCGCAAACTAGATATGGCTTGTTGCTATAATTTATAAACTTAATAGAAATGTATGCTGTTTTATTAAAGCGTTATTCGGTAGGAATTGTGTTATAGAATATTATCAAAATAATGTGTGTTTTTAATATTGAACAACAGTATAGGAGTATTTCATTCTTAAGTGTTTTATTTACCTTATGTAATTGTTTTTTTTTATGTTTTTATTAACTTTAATTTTACGTACACACGGCGAGTGACAACTGGCATAAAATAAACCGTAAACAGTAATAAATAGAGGAATCGATAAAATATCTTGCTTTGTAAGTCTATCAAACTTGTTTTGTACGGCCGCCAATTCATTTCTGTTAGGGCTATAAAGGTTTCTGAGTGGGTATTACATTCTTTTGAAACGTTAAACTTTATAACTTTATTTCTTCCACAATAAGTGCATGATTGTTTCGAGATAAACAAAACAATTTTTCGATTACATTTGTACTGTGGTAGACTGATGCCTAAATTAGACTTTTGTCTTGTAATTAAGGACACCAGGCCTCAACCAACCCGACCAAAAAAGTATGTTAGTATGTGTAGGTATAGCTGGCATATATATGTATAAAATAACAATTCCTATAGCTTAACAAACATTACAAGAGTCCTCATGGTGTATTATTTGCAGGTCTGAGGCCGGGACCAGCTGTCAGAGCAGAATCACTGGATTCAGTCAACCTGTCGGCAGTAGCGGGGGGCGACGCCACGCTACCCTGCGACACGCGTTCACCTCAACCGCCTGACGCGTTGCTTCTCGTCGTGTGGTATAAAGACGACGTTCCTATATATAGGTTAGTATTTAGGCTAGTCTATTCAGAAGTCTAAAAGGCTTGACAGCTCTGGAGTGTGCATGGGTGGCGATGACCACTTTCAATCAGGTAGCCAGATAAAACCTTACTGGACTCTTTTGACTGTTTTGACAAGTTGTGTAGTATGTATCATAAAAATGAAGTTTAGTTTTATTGTTACGACGTCACCTCTTGGTATTTGATTGCAGTGGTACCTCGCTATGATACGCGATTTTTAAACCACTCGACTAGACGGAATACGGACTTGTAGGTACCACAATTCTCGAACAATTACTCAAATGGGTAAATAAATAAGCAGCGACGAAATTTGAACTCCAATTTTAAGTATCTATATAACGCAATGATAGATCGACAAGTCACTGAAACCCTCATTAAAATATCGCTCATAAACAATTCTCTAAGTAATTCGTAAGAAAATAAAAAGAAAGCATTAATAAAACATTGAATCAAACTCCAATTAAAACAGATTCACCACAATTCATAATTGTCAAAAGAATAAGAACATTGAGATTTTAACGAAAGAAATGAATTAATGCTCGTAACCTAATTTTTATCATTCGCTACGGCAACTGTTTATTTTTTTTAATGTTGTTCGACGAACGAAAATAATTACACAATTTTTATGAACAAACATCAATCAATAAGAAGTTCGTTTCTCAGCTGTATTTGAATAATAAAGAAGTCTATAAACGGTTTTTTTACATGTCATTTCATTCGAAATTTGGACGTAAAATTCAGCTTTACGCTATTAACCATATTTTTAAGAATCTACAATAATCCAAACTAATATTATAAATGGGAAAGTAACTCTGTCTGTCTGTCTTTTTTTCCATCACTCTAAAACTACTTAACCGATTAGAACGAAATTTGTTACAAAGATGGTCTAGACCCTGAGATAAAACATAGACTACTTTTTAACTGGAAAAAAGGGTTGTAAGGGGGGAAGGGGGGTTACCGTTTTTATGAAAGTCCACGCGGACGGAGTCGCGGGCAACAGCTAGTAATAAATGAATAGTAAATATAGATCAATTGGAAAGATGAATATCGGCGTTACTCTGATAGGCTATTTATGTCCAACATTAACTGTCAGATTATCGCTTGACATGAAAACAATACAACCAATCCCCGTTGAAAACGTTACATAGGCACGAAGCGTTGCTTTGATATCTGATAGTAACTTAACACAGTCGGTCATAGTTAGAGCTACTAGTTAGTATATTGACGTATGTGGTGTATCTGAATAACTGTTATGTTATAACTGTAGTTTCACTCGCTTCATACGATACTTTTTTTGGCTAATATCGTGAAAATATGAAACTATTTTGTTAAAAATAATTTTCGATAGATCGTGAGATCCTTGCAAAAACTCAAAAACAGCGCCCTTTTATATAGATAATGTATTCATGATTGTACGGAGGATATTGTTACTTTAGTAGAAACAATATATAACAAGAAAGGTAACAGAATAATTCAAACCAGCATGTGCATACAAAGATGCAAACCAACTACCAAACCAATAATGCATTTTCTAACGCAAAATGCAGCAAAATTCGGTAAAATATTTACAAGTTTAATTTGTAACTAGATTTTCTGCGAATATATATTTTCATGACCTCAATAATATAATATTTCAGTGCTCATGTCTTTATACATAAGTTTATATGAGTACCTATGATTTGAATTTTAACCCCATCGCTCTGAGGGCGAAATACCATCTTTGTACGAACGCGACGAATGTAAGCCTCTTAAGATCCCTTTTATCCTCTAGGATAAACTCTTACCTATATCAAAATAGCTAAACAAAGTTTCGCTACATTTGCTTCTGATATCTTATAAATATTAAATAAAACGAAGCCGGGAAAGCTGTTTATTGAAAGCATACGACGTCAATTTAATAAAAAAATAACGATATATACTTATATTACATTTACTGTGTATAGAATATACATTTCAGAGAAATACATTGTTCAACATGATACACTTATAATAATATTCATAAAGCACAGACATTACTCTATAAATAGAATTATATATTTTTAACCAAAGAATACATACGTCTGTGATGTTTTTAGCTCCATTGTTATCTAAATGCTTTTAATGCTAAGCATAACTGAATATATTTTTACGTAAAAGCATAACAAAGCCCCATAACACGATAACGTTACTTACACTTCATATTCTTTACAATCTGCAGAACAATGGACTCAATTCAACAGAAGATTAATATTACCAGAGCTTTTACGTTATACAAGGCTATATCGTTTTCCCAATGGTCTAGCGTCTTGCATTTCAAAGGAATAAAAACTCATTTTCCTAATAAGGATAAAGAGAACCTCCACCTGCTGTTTTATTTCTCACATTTAAATCAAAAAGTCTTATTCCCGGGACGCAATTAAAATTAAACCCTATTGTTTGTGTTTAGAGTTCATATTGCAATAACAGATAGTCCGGAGGTTTTAGGCTTACATAAATGAGATTACTAAGTGGGACGATCGTCAAATTTGTAGTCGTACTTTAAACCATCTTTATTAAAACCTCAGAACTGTCTGGTTTACAGAACTATGTTCATCGAAACATGTATTAGATTAGCGGTAAATAAAAAACATTAAGAAGTGCAGTATTTACAATATTTCTAATAGAATTTTAATTAAAATATGTGGTCTCATATTTTATAAGCAAGCAATATTATTTATAAATATTTGTTAGTTATTTATTATACAGTGTTCAGTTATAATTATATATTAGGTAGGTATAATATTACTTTATTTTTTCGAGCTAAAAAAATAACCCAATTTTTTTTCAATAACCTCAATAATAACCACAATAGCATCGTTTAGCAACCTATCCAATATAAATAAAAATCTTTACGACAGCCGTGAGCTCTCGAAATATTTTATGCGTCACAATTTCAGCGACTTTCGTAGTTTATTTACGTTTCGCCCTAATACGTTTCGTTCGCGTGAAGCATAAAAACCGCAGTTTGCGTTCACCATAGGTCCCAGTCGACACATCAAAAATGTATCATCCACTTATAACACAAACGTGACTTTGAAACTTTAATAGCTGTTATTCTACACATTATGCTGCTCGCCCATTTAAGTTTGTGGCTAAGAAACAGCTCGTACTAAAGATGCAATAAGAAAAGTATATAGGTATAATTAGACAAATGACCTTGTATGCTCTCATTACTTATAGTTTCCTTGCATGGCGGATAGTCAATGATTATGAATCATTTCTAAAATCTGATAACACATTCCTGAAACCTGCGATCGCTTATAGGCGAAGTATACTGATAGTATTCCCGCCTAAAAAAAGATAAAATGACTAAAATGACTTATCTATGTATGTATATAGTATTATATGTGTAGTTCAGGTTACTTAATACCATATATAAATATATTTCAATTATTATGTGTAGGTATTTTGTTATGTATATTTTTTTGTTTAAAGTTGCACGACGCCACCTAATTGTTTATTATGTAGGTTTTGTCCTGACTTGGTTGCCTGGAAGAGATCACTCTTGAGTGATAAGGCCACCAATTACCACAATGTTTTCTATTTTATAATGTTTACAATGTTATGTCTAACAAAGTGTGAAAATAAATAAAAATAAATAAATAAAATCCTGAGCGGATATCGCTTACATATCCAATTAAATATTGTATTTTTCTTTATGTTATCAAATACTATAGAAACGTGATCCTTTTTAAAAATAATTAAGGTAAAAGTTTGTTGGTCAGAACACAAAAAAAACACATGGAGAATGGAACATTGTAATTGCGGTATCTACTAAAACAGATAAATTTTGTATAAGGATAAAAAGTTGCCATTTACGGACATTTTGTAAGGGTCGTAAAACTCTTAGAGCGTGTTAATATATAGGTGCTTTTTATATGCAAAAAAACGATACCGATCTGAGGGAATGTATTTTTGTAGCCCAAAAAAATGTATTTTACTGTATAAGAACAGAATAAATTAATATAAGGTTTGAAGTTTTATAAAATGGTTCAAAAATACAAGACATTTTCTACATGACCTGGTACACGTTAAGCGCTTAAAATCTCGTACGCTGAATCTATGCTAATTAACTAGATAAAATTTTATCTTTGTTACGAACTAAGATTGCTGATTTCCATATAAAGTCGAGTATTTCTATGCATTTTCTTGTAATTCACAACGTAAATTGATGCTGCAATATCGTTTAATCTACAAGGTAAAGTTTGAAACGCATTCATAACGGTTAGATAAGAATTAATGCCGCGATGATTCCGTCTAAAGAAGCCTTATAGAAAAGCTCTCAGACCTGCTTTGTGAACCACAATTTTGATATCACAATATTTTTAATAACTTCATCTTTCTGGATTTCTTGAATTCTACTGAATCTTTGAATAAGTTTATATTTAAATACATATTTAGTCGTGTATATAAATGTAGGTATTTTGTGGTTTATAGTGTGTGTATGAATGCGTGTTTAATAAATAAAAGATATTACTACTGGGCTACTATTTAATCACGGGCACAATGTATGCCAGCCGAACTGAGACTGACTGCAGTTTACAAGGCATACAAACACTAACTTATAACTACTTAACTAGTATATAAAAGTTCTCATGTCGTACAGGTATATTTAGCCTTGGAAATTTATCAAAAAGTTTTGATAATTGTAAACTAATAAGATTAGTGTTATGATTATTATAATAAAGTCTTAAAATGAATAACCGTTTCAGTAGCAAATTAATTTCAACAATTGAAACTAGTAGATTATTACTTCCAAGCATTGCTCGGAGCATGCAAGCTTAATTTCACGTACAAATACACTAACGATCGTATATCGTGAATGTGCTAGACAAATAGGGGTTAAATAGCTAAGAAATATCACATAATGTTACAACATAAAACAGCCGGGTAAATCACAATCAGGCAATGCGTGCATATTTTATACATCACTCAGAAGAACATTTGTTATGCATGGCCGTTCCGTGCGGATGTCAAATTAGTTTCGACACGACCCGAAGAAATTGTATGTTGAATGTGTAGAATATTCGAGAAAATGGCATAACGACGCCATTGTGAGAACATAGAGCGCTGAACTTCATCTTGCTACATTGAGTTTGAGTTTTATTTGAATTCCTATTTCAAGTATAGCAAAAATAGGTTTTGGAATCTTAGCTTTTGTTGTAAACAATATATGCATCGAAAACAGCACAATGACGAAGACCCTAACAATTATTAGTTTATTAATAAAAGTGGCTTTCATATCTTTGATCTTTCTCTTTTAAGCAAAACTCTAAAAAATCGTTATCCGTTATCGAGTTAACATTACCTATTTAAACATTTATTGTTGTGGTTAAACTTTTAAAATATGTATTGTAAAAGCAAGACTCCTTTAATATAAATGTGTTACACACTCGACTAAACAGCTCAGCTAGGTTACACAGATAGTAATCCTCCATACAAATTTGCATCTAAGCACTGAGGGAGTGCTTAGGGAAAATGAACTGTTACCGCATTATTGCTGACCTGCTGTATTCTCCGTGGAAAACGGTTATTTGTTTGTCTCTGATTGTATGTGCTGAATACACATACTTTTGTTCCAATAAAGGTCTAAAGTTTGCGGCGTTTTGTACCGCTCAATGCTTTTAATGCAAGCTTTTTTCCGAGGTTATATAAGTGCAAGGTTTGACGTTAATATAAAACAATCAAACTTTAACTATTATATTTATTTAACACATTTATCATATACAATACAATCATTTTCTGTTTTAAGAGTGACGCTCCCGCTTTTTCTCTTTAAAACCGCGATGACAAGTGTGTGAGCGAGACAAAACATTCAAATCATGACACAATGTTTAGCAATAATTTGTCAATTAAAGAAGTATTATAATTACTTATTACATCTACACATATTTAGTAAAGACATAATATGCATTAGTTTTAATATACATCAACAGATATTAATTGTAGAATTATTACAAATATTAGTTATATTGAATGCATTTTTATAATTATTATATTTTATCACGGCATATTGTTTAATTACTTCCTTGTGTAAGACAAGCCGCGTCCGCGGTTTGACAAAAACTAGTGGAATGAAAAGTATTCCAGGTACCTCAAACAATTATTTGTTTGCAAGGTTTTTTGTTTTTATTTGCAAACTTAAGTATAACTTTGGTGTTTTTATATACTAATTTCTATGACTGAGAGTGTTACAAAAGTGAGAGTAGACAAATATAATCGTAAATCTTCCAATCTACCTATCGGGACTTAAACGTACTATTGTGAGTGAACCATAAAGGACATATGCTGTCCAAGGATATTTTTTACATAATTTTAAGGAGAACATATTCGTCATACATGCGATCTTTGTAACTTTAATCATAAAGGTTGTACATGACTGTGTGGTTGTAGATGAAGCTTGAAAATTGAAGCAACAACTCTCCTATTGATTGTAACGTGATACTATAACCTGTTCAGAAGTATGAAGAATAATTGAACCAAGTTTTATTAAAATCCGTCCAGTAGTTTTTGTTCCTATAACGGTTATACAAACAGACAGACAGACAGACAAAAAATTTACTAATTGCATTTTCGCCATCAGCATCGATCCCTAATCATCCCCTGATTAACTATCAGGGGATGATTAGGGATTTTAAATTATTATATAGATTAAATATATTTTTTTCGAAATATATTTAATGTACAGAATAGACCTCTCTACAGTTTTATTATAAGTATAGATGTTAATATTATAAGTTTCATTTTATTAGCCATCATAATATTATATTATATAATCAATGTTTATTTAACCTTAAAACCCATTCCTGTAGAAATCATATAAGTAATAAAATAATTCGACCATCCTTTCAATAAAATTGACACAATACAATTCGGAAAAGAATATTTTTTCTCAATAACTATGAAAACATGGAATACGAACAATGGGAAACGTTGGGTGTTTTTAATATGAGTAACATTAGATAAAAAAGAAACATAAAATATTTGCCGAGAAAATGAAATAGATAATACATATTGTGTACCGATATGTATTGTTACAGCTATGTATTGGGCTGTGTTGTATTGTTTACGTAACATAATAAAAGTTCAATTCGTTTGATGGTTCATACTATGTAGGTACATACGTTTATATTTTGTAGATATTAAATTTTTTGTCTATAGGTTTCACTTCACTACCTTAACTGGCTGGGTAAATGAAAAAAAAAAATACGATGGCGCATTTTCAAAAATAGAATGATTTAATTTTATGTGAAGATGCGTTGAGTATAATGATAGTACCTATTATTTCAAATCAAAAATTTAAAAAAAAAGTTCTTAAGCCTTTTTGGTTATAGTTAAAAGTGTATTCGGTTAGCACTGGCATGACAATTTGTAGAAGAATAATAAATGCGCGACAATTTCAAAATCGAACACTAGCATTTAGAATATGAATTATGAAAGTCTTAAATGTTAGCACTTAGCAGTTAGTGTAGTGTTATATTGTATTTGATCTTCATAGAAAAAAGCAAAAAACTTATACGTAGTATTGTGTTATTCATAATTGGTAAGTGATGTCGTGTCTTTTACAATAATAAGTAAGAAGTTTATTAATAGTAATATCAGTTTAGTTTCAGATTGCTGTAGACATACAATATTTGATATAAACTTTTAAAATTGCGTACATAGTTTTAGTAAAAATAATATAATAATAACTTTAAAAAAGAAAAAGACTACCTAAAATGTTACTTACTAAGTACTATACAAAAGGTCCATACAAAATTCAACAAGCCCATGTGTTTGACACTTCAAGGTTTGTGAGCAATAATTGTTTATGAAATTACAGTCTATGAGTCTATGACGTTTTTGCGTGACTTGTACGGACTGTTTTTTTCTTTGACCAATAATATAATTTATTAAATAAATCGCTCATGTACGAGTTGAATTTGCGCAGGGAGATTTCAAAATGTCCTACTGTTTTATCGAATTTATGTTTTTCTTACCATTTTAATTTATTTGTGTATTTATTTACTACTAGCGACCTGCCCCGGCTTCGCTGGCATATATAATGATGTAAGCTATCCTATGTTTTAAGTTGGATCAAACTGCACACGGTGTTCAAATTTAATTTAAAAGGTTCAGGGGGCCAACCACCATCTTTTACAAAACTAAGCTTATAATAACATTACTCAGATTCGTACCATAACCTCTATAAAACAATAATGTTTTAATCCTGATTCCTGCTAAGTAATGTAAAAAAAAGAATGATTGTCTAACTCTATTCCCTGCATTAGGAGAAAACGAGATAACCAATCCTTTTTGCATAGCGTCATCACTTTCGCACCAGTGTTCCGAAACACGCACTTACCTAGTTTTGAATTTTTGTCTACTTAATATTATATAATTTTTTTAACATTATATGTGGGTATAGTAACTAAAACAAATAAATATATTCTGAAATGAATTTGAAAACATCTTTTTTATCTTAATCTAAATTAAAAATTACGGAGAGTTGTTTTTCAAAAACATGATGTCGCTGACATTTTAAAGTTTATTTATATTTGTAGCACGCAAATTTTCAATTTTTAATGTTTCTCTAATTTAAAATGTTAGACGGAAAGTAAGTACAAGTTTAAAATAGTGTTTAATAATTCATTTAAATTAGTTTATTAAACCAAGAAATATCTTTCGTTTAGCTGAATTCTTAGCGCTTGGAATTTAAAGTCAAGTGTTAAACTTATTTGCAGCATTGTAGTTCGATTTCAGGGCGATGGTTAAATTTTCTGTGGAAATATTTAAATTCCAACTATACTTTACAAGATATAGCCATTGCCTACAACCGAAAGCAGTGGAATCTTCTAAATGGAAACGCCAAGGTAGAAGAACTTACAAGTACTGGAGAGGCTGGTCTAAAGTAATTATTACATTTTTGAATATATAATATGTATTATCTATTATTGCATTTCTCCCAAACATAACTTTAAAATTTAATTAATTGATAATATATAAATATTAAAATGTAAGTAGATTTAAACTTTTGTGATGTCATGATTTTTATTTAATATAGTCATATTTAAAAAAAATTTTATACAGAATTGTGTAATGTATTTTAATTTCAGATACACACATTCATCTATTTTATTACAAAATTTAAATACAGTAAGAGCTATCACCCACTTCTCAATAAAAATACAGTAAATAGTAATAAGATTGAATTATTTTGATATCATACATAGCTAAAAATTAATATTAATGTACCTCTATTTACAGAGCCATAAATAACGCATTTCCTAGAGCTGGTGAACAAGTAAAGTTCCTATAGCCCAGCCTTGAGCGCTATATTGTTACCACTTGGAGGCCACCAGTAAAACTGAGCTGCGATTGGCATTCTCATACCATTGTCCACTTCTATGGATATCCAGAATCACCTGAAATAATACTTATTATACAATTAAATAATTCATTTAAATTATATCTTTTACTCAGAACAAAATATGTTACACCTTAAAAAAACTATGGAATCTCAAAGATAAAATTACAATTTAATATTTATGATAAATTTATACACAGATTTAATTGTTTTGCTGGCTCGGGTCTGAACATGTGACCCTTCTACATAAAAAATGTCATACTGTGATAATTATATAATAATGATGTATAAAACAAAAATTTGCTTACTGTGCTTATTTCTGTAGCATTCATGGTCATTATCTGGGAATGGATAAGTTTTGGCCTTATTTACACTCTTTGATGTGTCATAAAATGTCCTTCAATTTTGCCATTGAGACGTTTATAGAGCCCAGTTGCATATAATCATAATGCAGTCAGTACCTAAAAGTGTACAAGTGTTACACATATTTACTTCTCATTTATAAAAATAATAACTATATCTTTTCCGGTGATAAAATAGCATTTTAAATACCTCTTTCTCCACAGACAATTCAGTCGATTTAACTGTTGGTTGTTTAGAGGCCTCAACTCATCACTTTGTGCTCATCACACTCACATTAATCCTTCGTTAAGCCTATATATTTTAAATAAACTCCACTTCCTCTATGTGGTCCCTCACATTTCTGCGACGTTGCTTCGTTCGTTTGTTTCGCTTCCAAAACTATTCACATTATCCGCTTCCAAAAACTTAAACATAATATCAAAGAGAATGTAATCACTACGTTTTAATAATATTTAAAATCACGCGTATGTATAATTTTGTAGGTATAATTTTGGATGCCTCGATACAATAATACCACTTTCTAACAAAGATTTACGAAAGTTTAATTGTTTTATTCACTTTTGCAATTAAAATATCGAGTTTTCTTATAGAATTATACAAAATAGTCTTACTTCCATCCTAATTTCCTAAATATTCAACTATTTTATGATTGCTAAATTTGACATGTAAACAATATTGTTTGCTGTCAAAAGGCATGTCATGGTACGCATACAACATTGGCCGCGGCCCGCGAGTAGTATAGGAGTCGATCGCGGACCAACAACGTGACACATAATCTATACTAATATTATAAAGAAGTAAAGTTTGTGTGTTTGTTCAACTGTAGGGAGTGATTTCGGGATCTACTGAACTGATTTTAAAAATTCTTTCATCAATAGAATGCCAAATTAATGGTGAGTGTCATAGGCTATATTATAAAAATCTGAAAAGGATAATTATTAAGATTATGCCTAACGAAGTCGGCATGGCAGCTAGTTTATACCTATAATATATTTAGATTTAAAATACTAAGCATTGATATAAAATTATATGCGTCATGTATATAGTGTAATAATTCTGCAATTTATATTTGTTGACGTATCTTATAATATTGCATATTAAATCATCACTAAATGAGTATAGTAAATAGTTGTTATAATGCTACTATAATTGACAAATTATTGCTAAATATTGTGTCTGTGGCAAATGTCATGAATTGAATGTTTCGTTTCGCTCACTCACTTGTCACCGCGGGGTTTTGAAGAAAAAGCGGGAGCGTCACTTAAAACAGAAAACAATTGTATTCTATATGATAAATGTGTTAAATAAATATAGTAGTTAAAGTTCTGCCGTGTCAAAGAAAAGTGATTGTATTCTTTAAGATAAATTCGTTAAATAAATATAGTAGGTAATTAAAGTTTGGTTGTTATAATAAAGACTTATAACATGGAGTAGTAACGGGCACTATCAGACTTACGCAACAGAACCAACCAATAACTACATTATTATTTTCCAAGCCAGTAAATTAAAAACGCATATTTTGTGGAACACTCGCGCTGATAAAATCAACATAAAATTACATGTCGCCATGAGTAATGAGCAGTCCAAACTTCAATTTATTAATGTTTGTTCCATATCAATTACAGTAAGTTTGATCAGTGTCACTATTCTCCGAAAAATGTTGACGCATGAGGGATTATGATGAATATTAGAGTACGCCGAGTGTATAGAGTA